>JAODUP010000115.1:815000-1137500 GCA_025642065.1 Paralvinella palmiformis | reverse complement strand
GGCGTGAATGTGCAGTCTTGGAAATATTTCGGATGTCTATGTGACTATCTCTTCATGGAAAATAGATTTCCACTTTGAGTTTTAATTGATCAAAGTAAAGGAGACAAACAACAACATTGGGTGTTCATATTTCCGAGGTCATTGTCTTATTAAGATGCGAGCTAAATAAGGTTTTACTGTTGAATTTCCAGTTTCTCCGTGTCGTTGTGTTTTCAGTTAATTAATAGTACTATCCTCTTTTTTTACTAAAAAAGTACATCACGCATTGTTGTGATGTTACGGAGGATTCGATTGGTTGTAAGTAGATGGCACTTATGTTTAAAGTGAAATGCTTCATCATAAAGATGTTAGAATAAAAGTCAAGGTTAAAGGGACATCTCACATCATATGTCTACATCATCAGCTATCGTAATTAGTATGCATTTGTAAAGATCCAGTAATGAAATAATAATAATACTAACAACAACAACAACAACAATAATAATAATAGTAGAAGTAGTAGTACATATAGTAGATTCAGGGACATCACATTTATTATACTTAATAACAACATTCATTCTATTTATTCACTTCATGCAAGCTGTTTATTATTATCTAGAATGCTGTACACCGAAATATATTAATATTGCGCCAGAAGGACCTTTTACTTATAAGTAAATGACTCCTAATCTGAATGAGATAGATTAATACGAACACCAAATACATCTACATAGCTCATCAGGGTTAGTCCTTTACTCAGATCCGGATCAATTCAGAAAATGACTTGAATAATGACATTTAACTGTTCTCGGTTACTGCTCACATCAGTACAAAGCCTCCATCTTGATCGGCGCAATCCTGCTAGATAGTCCGACGTCGTGGGATCTGGACTTTCTTTGCCGAAATTAGATATACCTGCGGCCGAAGTGAGCATCTGGGAGACGGAAGTCGGTGGAATAAAGCAACGACTTTAACCGAACACTCACTCACCCGATAAGTGCCCGAGAAGTACGAGGGGGAGGAGTAAACCATTTCCAGTGATCATAGGGGTTGATGATAAAACCCGGACTCCGGTCGTCCATTTTCTATCATTCATTGCACTCTGTCTTAATGGCACGAAGTTGTGGACGACGATTGGGACGCAGGTTGTGAGGTCGCTGGACGGCACTCGGGAGAAATACATCTCTGACTGCCGACTGGCCAACTTTATGGTCGATCCTATTTACAGAAAGACCAGTCGGGCTTGGATATCACATGACCGGAAGATCAGCGAAGCAGCGATATTTACGTTTATTGGAGCGCCTCACCTTGTGCTCCCTCGTGTCAGATGGACACATCGGCGCGGGAAGAGTTCGCCGGAAATGATGTCACTTACAGCCGAAGCGCAGCTGGTAGAAAATTAACATCAGACCCGCGATGTTCAGGTTCAGGGGACCGATTCTGGATGGCTTCCGGATTCAGCCGGAGGAGATAAATAATCTGGATTTTGATGTTTATTAATCTGTTCGGTGCCTTAACTCATTTTTTATGACGTATAACAAAGAGAGTTCCGATGTTGATGACATAGAATTCAAGAAAAAAAAAGACAAATAACAAATATGGGGATTGCGTGTGCAGGTCCACGCGCGTACAGATACACACACAATACAAGGCGCATACGCGCGCGCACGCACACACACACACATACACACGCACACACACAGAGAGAGAGAGAGAGAGAGAGAGCTTCAAAGTGAATTCATATTCATTTATGATATCAACGGTAATGGCTCAAATGATATTGTTCTTATCACTCTATTTAAGGTTTGTGGGTTCGAATCCATACCCAGAAAAGGGTAAATGATCGATTACTAACCTTCAACTATTATATATTTGGATCTTTACGAATTACTGCGTCGTGTGAAGACATCATGTCTAAAGTTGAGATCTAGATCTCTGGTAGCTGGGGAGCTCTGGCAGCTGGGCAGTTCTGGCAGCTGGGGAACTATGGCAGCTGGGAAGCTCTGGCGGGTTGGTATATGTAGAATCTGTAGATATATAATAAATGTTAATATAAATATAATATGAATATTCATTATAATAAATTAGCATCTTAAAATTATTTATAGGTGGCTTGGGGGGTTGCCTGGTGCAATTCAATGCCGCATTAAAATGTACATTTTCTGTATGCATACTACGCAGAACAATCGTTACATATTTACATGTGCAGTTTATTTCCCTCTAATTCCTCAGACAAATGTCAGCATTTCAATTGTAAAAGAAACCCCTCGTGACTCCACTGTCGTGCGTTCCAAACGCCGGTGCTGCCATCTGTAGCAGTCTATTGCTTTGCATCAGACGCCAGGTGAGCCGGAAAAGTTATCCATCCAGAAACCTCGTCATTGATTCGGCAAGTCATTTGATGGATTGAAAACCGGGAGTCTGATTGTGAAATTCACAGATTTATGTCAGCGTCAGAGTGTGACTCTGTCATGTTGTCCAACCGGAAATACCAGAAATCAATTGAAATAAATACCATTTCCACTCGCCTGGAAATGGTGAAGGAGCGGTACTCGTTTCCCCGAACACGAAACTTATGTATAGCGAAACCCGAAGAAAGGAATACATAAATTTAAAGAGGGAAAAAATCACGTTACCGGCTTTGCTTTTATTTGACAGCAAAGATTGATTGATTGTCCCGTAGTTTGATTATTGACAAGGTTTAATTAGGACAAACATAATAGAAGTACCGGGGGGAATTGTCAAATTGGGCTTCTTCCGGTGGAAAAACTCTGTCTTCTCTTGGTTGTTTCTGCTTTTGAAGATGTTCTTATTTCGTCATTAGATAATTTCTTGGCCTATCATCGCATTAAATGCTTGATAGATGTGATGAATTATCTCCCAGTGTTTTTTTTTTGGAAGAAGCTTAACTCTGTTACATTTTACGGCATCAGCTGTCGGTGTTCTGTTAATTACATTAACACAATCGTGTTTCTTCTTGTCACTCCTTTGACATAACTTTGTTCTGGGAAATTAGAATAAATTTTAATATTTGTGCGTGTTTTTAAGGTGAAACATAGATTAGATTATATTTAAACATATATTATATCTTCATGTTTTATGTGTGTGTGTGTGTTTCTTTCAGATATCTGGATTAACAATGTGAAGGAATGTATATGGCTAAAGATATTAAACATAATTAACCAAATTTACTTTCAGTCGTTTTTTTCTGATTTCTAAACCTTAAATTTAATGATTCAGTGTAAGTTTTTTGAGTCCATATATGTTTTTATTTACTTTGATAATGATATTTAACCGATTGATTTTCTGTCAGTTGATTGTTGTATAATTAAAGGGCACAATTCGTCTATAAACGTCGTGGTAGCAGTTTTCTGTGATAATTGACAGATAAACACGTCACATGGCCTGTCACATGACATTGTCACATGACCTGCTTAGCACGGACTTGTGCAGTGGAATAGTTAGTGGCGTCAATTTGTCTCCTTAGTGCCATCGTTTGTCTTTTCCTTCCAGTAATGTTTATGTGTCTTTGTCACGGTAAACATACAACTATAGGTGTAACGTTTTTAAACTAAGCTTATAATCGTTTTGTTTGTTTGTTTGTGTATTTGTTTTCGTCTTCCAGGTGGAAGTTTTAATGCCTAATAAGCATCACAACACAAACTATTGTTTACATTTTATTATAAAATGTTGTGTTAAAAACAAAATCATAACATAGAAAACCTTCGGTGCCTTGAAATATTTAAAAGTAGCAGACTGCAAATCATTTTTTTATGGTTTCCTTAGCCATCGTGAACTGCATATACCACAATTTTAGGTACAACATCCTTAAATATGTGTTAGTTTTATAAGTTTTATAGTATAAAGTTGATAAAACTGACACATATAAGTTTATACATTTTCTAAGATTTGGATTATTCCACCTCAAAGTAGCCATCTTCTCACTGGGGACGTATTGCTCCGTCAAGGACAAAGCGTTGATCAAATCCCACTCAGCTGTCATGTGATGTTGGTCATGTGATATACACGTTTATATCCCATGTCACCTCCCTCAGTATAGCTTCCTGTCTCTTTCTGGGTCAGGCCACTTTCTTTATCTTATCCTCTTCCGTCCCAAGATGCTCGTAAACAACAACAACGAACTGACTGGAAATAGTTCGGTTAAAATCGGACTCTCCCCGTTCGGCTTTGTTTATCGCTGTCCCCGGATCCAGATATCCGGAGGACGCGTTACAACTGAGAATCATTTATCACTACTTCCAGGTGGAAGGCCTGGTTCATCGGTGTATCATTAATCATTCTTCTCGCTGACAACATTTTAGTTCCGTGTGTCATGTCGTCATTTAGTTCCGCCCTATCCAGATCTTGACGACGTCAACGTTAGATCAGTCATTATATAAACGATGTCGGGCCGAGGTTAAGATCGTTTAAGACCAATAAAGAGTTTGCGGCGCCATTAGAAGCGTTCGGACCATTCATCATTGGGCCGGTGTCGATGGTTTGTCGAAGTTGGCCAGTTTAGTTTTGACCAAAATCTTCATCGACTTGCATGACGTTGCCGCTTGGTGGCTTTTTTTCTTTTCCCCCGCTCCGACGAGTCCAATCTACCGTCGTCCTCCTGTCGTTCCCGTTTACACGGCTACTAGCTGAAGTCGGTGGACATTTGTGGCAGCGATCACGCCATTCCTCAATCAAGAAAGCTTTGTTTCGCCATTCTCCGTGGGTAAACAACAACCCCCCCTCCCCCGAAAATGTTGCTATGGCCTTCGACATCGTTATGCGATGTTAACGATCCTTTCCCTCGCCAGGTGTCACCTCACGTCCAACTGGCAGACATTCGGGTGGTTGCATTATGTCGGTTATGCAATTATGGTCTAGTTATAGCATTATCTCGATACAATGTTGATGATTGATCTAATACTGCCCGGGTTGCGGGGTGGGCCGGGTCGGGGGTGGGGGGTGTCGGGGGAAGCTGTTATTTTGGGGAGGGGTATTTAAAACACGATCGCGTGGATTCGGAGATGCATTAAGCAGTTAATGAGTGGACTTCATTATCTTTTAATGATGTTGGCACGGCTCGATCAGTAATGTAAACGACTGCTGGCCGTAATGTTACATTACCGACGGATCATTAACTTGATTTTACCGACAAAAATTGCCTTCTATTAGTTTATAGAAAACTTTTGTTCCCGGTCCGTCCCGCGCCATAACAAATCCAGATTGTCACAAACCGACTGTCGTTGTACCTTGATAATCGTAATCATTTTATTGATCTATAATTATCTAATTAAGGAGACACCAACCGGTCGGAGCCAGCAATGTTAATTCGGGCCATTTTTTATTGTTATCGTAGGGAAATTGACTTTGTTGGGAGATTTCACTGGGAGGACTGTTAGCGGGAAAACTATATTATTTTATGGCGTTGCGTTGAAACGAAAACCGAATAATAAATCTTTAATAATTTACTTTTTGAAGGTTCACTTAATCGTGTTTTGATCGCTTAATAGGTTTGCATTAGTAAAGTCTAACCACGCACTCACGCACACACGCACGCACACACGCACACACACAGATGGTTGGGTATTGATGCTCTGAGCCAGTGCTACCATATCTTTCTCTCTCTGTATATATATATATATATATATATATATTGGAGTGCACGCACACATAAACTTTGTCTTCATGAGGATAATTAGCATTAAACATTACTCATCAATTGGCCCACTGTCAAACCGACTTACTCACTCATATAGCTAGCCTCACCTAATTCATAATTATCCACTTAGTGTAATGTGTTTGAAAATCGACTTACTTTTCACCATCTGAATTCTAAATAATTACATAATGTCATTATTATCTCATACGCTTTTATGTTTGATCAAAGGTTTACAAATGTCAGATACCAAAAATAATATATAAATGATATTTCTCTGTTTTTATTAATGGATAACGGATTTTCAGGAACTATTAAGACAGGCGACATTTTATATTTTTACATAAAATTCTTCTCCGCGTATATGAGAATATACGCGATGAATCATTTAACATTCTATCACAACAACGAGCAGTAATCCGCGCTGGAGTGGAACATGGTGAAAAATAGTACTTCCCAAAATATAGTGAGAGCTTTGTTATGGAATCTGTTCTTAGACATAGCTGATGTTACAATCATTAACAACGTGGTTTGTTTGATATACTGGTTAATGTAGCTTCAGGTGTAATGATGAGATCGTGACAGTAGTTGGATGGTGCAAACAACGAGTAATGACTGTGTTAATTATTTTTAATAATTTCTCTTAAGCAGACCACTACATACATGTGTGTGTGTGTGTGTGTGTGTATGTGTGTATGTATGTGTAAGTATATATATATATATATATATATATATATATATATATTCCTGAGGCTTTCTTCCCAGAAATCAAGTATAAATTTCCATAACTTTCAAGGTAACAAGATTTATGGAAATGTCAGTATTTGAGAGATGGCATCATATTAGCAGGTTCTATCTTATTGACAGATGACATCCTAGTAACAGATGTAATAACCTTCTGGCAGATGTCAACCTGCTAGTAACTAGAAAGCTGTCATCCTACTAGCAATTATCATGATGTTAACAGCTGTTGTCATACCAGCAGTAATCATGGTGATAACAGCTGCCATCGTATTATTGACAGCTATCACGATGTTAACAGCTGTGTTCATACTAGCAGGTATCATGATATTAACAGCTCTCGTTATACTAGCAGGTATCATGATATTAACAGCTGTCATCATACTAACAGCTCTCACGATGTTAACAGCTGTGTTCATAGTAGCAGGTATCATGATATTAACAGCTCTCGTTATACTAGCAGGTATCATGATATTAACAGCTGTCATCATACTAACACCTCTCACGATGTTAACAGCTTTGTTCATACTAGCAGCTATCATGATGTTAATAGCTGTCGTCATACTAGCAACTGTCACGATGTTAACAGCTGTCGTCATACTAACAGCTCTCACGATGTTAATAGCTGTCGTTATTCTAGCAGCTATCACGATGTTAACAGCTGTGTTCATACTAGCAGCTATCACGATGTTAACAGCTGTCGTCATACTAACAGCTCTCACGATGTTAACAGCTGTCGTCATACTAGCATCTATCACGATGTTAACAGCTGTCGTCATACTAATAACTATCACGATGTTAACAGCTGTCGTTATTATAGCAGCTATCACGATGTTAACAGCTGTCGTCATACTAGCAGCTATCACGATGTTAACAGCTGTCGTCATACTAACAGCTCTCACGATGTTAACAGCTGTCGTCATACTAGCAGCTATCACGATATTAACAACTGTCGTCCTACTAACAGCTATCACGATGTTAACAGCTGTTGTTATAATACAGGCTGTGATCATGCTAAATATTGTCGTCCTACCAATAACCGTTTTCATGATATTTCTGATTTACCGACAGTGACATCCTATCAAATCATGATACTTGTTAGGATGTTCTGGCGGCACAATGCATAGAGTGCTGCACTTCTAACCTTCAGGTTGTGGGTTCAAATTGGGCTCACATTTGTGTTTCTGGATATGGTTTCCTATAGGAGTTGCTCGTTGGGTATATTATGTTTGTTACTGTAATCTTTTAGAAATGAAGTTTTCTCTCTAATCAGTCCATTTAACTGATAAGTGTCATCTTTTTTTATTCCTTATCTTGTTTCTTTGATGTTATTGTTTTCTGATGGTCATCACAAGCTCTTCTTATTCTGTTTGGATTGTTTTCTGATTGCGATCCAGTGGATTATAACTGTACTATTGTAGTTGGAATGCTGGAGTAGATAGTAAATATTTTACCCCATTCTGTAATTATTGGATTGTCCTAATGGGTGGCTACTGTTTTAGCCAACTCCATAATTGGTGGATTCCCACAGTCGGTTGCCACAATTGTGCTCCATTCTGTGATAGATGGATTGCCTTAATGGGTGGCCACTGTTTTAACTAATTTCGTAATTGATGATTTGCCACAGTCCGTTGCCACTTTCGTGCTCCATTAGATAGGTAGATGGATTGCCTTAATGGGTGACCACTGTTTTAACCAATTTCGTAATTGATTGATTGACGCAGTGCATGACAACTGTTATGTCTCATTCTGTGATAAATGGTTTGCCTTAATAGGTGGCCACTGTTTTTATCCAATTCTGTGATCATTGGATTGCTGAAATGGGTGGCAACCATTTTGACCCTTTCTGTGATGGATGTATTTCTGAAATCATTTTTCACTGATTATTATTTCATTCTGTTTTATTTGGATTGCAAGAATCATTGATCACTGATTATCCCATAATGTGATACATGTATACAGATTATGAAAGTTGGTGATCACTCTTACCCCCATTCTATGATTGATGCTTTGTAAGAATGGATGGCCGACATTTACCTCATTCTCAAATAGAGGTCTATACTGTTGTCGGTGCCATCTATTTTACCTTATTCTTTGCCACTCATTTTATGCCATACCACGATCAATCTTTGATCTGTTGTTTGATACTTGCTTCCTTGTATTGATGTTTATACAGGAAAATATATAAAGAGCTTAAAATCCATTAATATGTATATATAATATTTAGATAGCACTCTAAGGGACTGACAATTAATTGGAAGATTAATACAACATTGCTGTTGATCATAAATCGCTTCTCTTGGTTTCTTAATTTTGTTTGTAAAGGATTTTGTTGAAGGCGATCAATCTTGAAGAGACCAGAACTCAGTTAGAGAATGGAATATAATACTTGATCTCACAGTTCATCACTTACAAATCCCTGGATTTCGTTATATTTACTGGAGAGTTTCGCCTTCCCTCCCTCCCCTCTTAGAGGTGATTGCATTATCCTGAACGGGCCCTGCTCAGTAGAGCCAACAGAAGTGTGTCGTTTGGTGCCGACAAACGCAGATTACTGGAGCGTTGTTTCTCCAGATGTAATAATATTCCTTTTATGGGAGATTCTGTTTAATTTAGACATTGGCCCGTTGTGAAATGGGCTAAATTGGTGGCAGCGTTTCAGCTTAAATTCGCCATTTACAGCTCTGCGGGTCAGTCTATGGATTGAGGTGCATTGTGTGGTTGCCATGACTACGGCTCTATGGCGCCCATTATGGAAAGGACGAGGACGCCTGACGTATTTCGGCAGCAGAAGTGCCATCGACGCCACCACGCCCCCCATCCCCATCCCACCCCGGTTTCCCCGCTGCCTTTCCCGAGTTATCTCGGGTCCCACGAGCAGCTGAAAATGTTCCAAAATAATGACTGAATCGACGGCCACTGGGTGGCATACCACACACTGGAGGATTTCTTTCAAAAACCAGACTAATAAATCTATAGCGTTATGACATTCCATGGCAACTTAGCAACAATGGCTCGGAAACAAGATGGCAGACGTGATAGATCGGAGATACTGTACCGCGATGGTCGCGTTCCTGCCGCTCGTCAGCCGAAGTACGGGACATGAATCTTCATAGAGTTGACGGTCGTTTTTGATCTGGTCGCTAAGGACAATTCACTCTGTATGATGTATCACCTGTACTACTGTCACCGACTGACACTTGTACCGATGGTTCGTGGTCGATTGTCTGATGTCGCGCAGTATTCGCCATCCAGCGACTTTATCGCGCCGAAATGTGCCGATATTTAATGCGGCATGACGAATCTACGCATTCGTTACTGCCGTTCGCCTGTCTGTACAACTTCGTTTTGGTGTCGGTAGTACACAACGGCACCGGATTCAGTCGTTTAATTTAATTCTCTGATCCATGATTTTTGTAAACTCTCCTGACATTCCCACTCAGTCTGCGGCAAGTTGGTTAAAAACGAGATCGATGGTGTCACAGAACTGAGTTGGAATGTAGCTTCGAGTTAGTGAAGGCTATCGGAAAATTTTGAAAATCCACGGGTCTGACCCAAAAACTTTATGGGAGGGGGGGGGTGGCAACAATAAATATAACAGCAAGCGATTCCATGAATCGTCCACTTCAAACTTTGCGAAATATATAACCGTTATTCTGTCACGTGGGAGCGCGATGCTGTTCGAATTAAAGGAGGCAACAACACCGACAGATAGTGTACAGACTGTTGGATAGATGGCGCTAATTTGGTTTTATTTAGCTGTCACGGGGATGGAGTAACGACTGTAGTAGCATCTGGTCTTAGTTAGAGCTCACTGGAGCGTGTCCGTGTGTGGTGACTCAGCTGGTCGCTCTCCTGTAGCTAACGGGAACCAAGCTGACTCGGGAGGTCCGAACGTGTCGGATTATGGGAGATATATCAGGGATTAGATCACATTGGTGGAAGGTCGGTTTTCTTCCTGACAGAGACGTATTTTTCCCGTCCCCTGGGGGGTAATGTGGGGACGGTAAACACTTTGTTGGCGATAACAGATAGTAAGAAGTGGGAACATGTGGCAGGAAGTGGGAATATTTGGCTTTTGGAGGAGGGAAGAGCTATCGTGGGAAGTGGGTCAAATTGGTACTTCGATGAAGTGGGTAGGTATCGCAGGAGGTTGACAAATGTAGCCTCCAGGAATTCGATAGATATTTTTGGAAGAGGGAACATGTGGCATGAAGTGGGCAGATATACCCAGCCCAGGAATTGGGCAGATATTGCAGAAAGTGGGTAGATATGGGAGGAATTCGAAATGATCAAATACGGGGGAAAGTGGGAAATGAGAGGGAACACGTCAGAAATTGGACAGGATGACTGGAAGTGGGGGAAATGTAGTGGTTTATGAGGTGATAATTGGTGGAAAGTTGCACCCATGATAGAATCATATAATGGAAGATAGTAAGTGCTTTATTTAACTTTGGGAAACATCCCTCAAATACAGGTGATATCAAATTTCGTACGCCGATCTGGAGCCTTGCAGCCCACTTCTCAATGTCACTTCCCTATATTGTGACCCCAAAAGGATTGGGGAAAATATGACAAGAAGTGTATCGAAGGAAGTGAGAACATATGACAGGAATTGGGGAGAAATAATAAGAAGTGAGATATAAGGAAGGAAGTCGGGCTTTGTGTTGGCGGTTTGAGGGTGAAGGTCGTGGATACCTGGACCACAATAAACTAGTAGGATTGATCGTTATAATAGACCTTGATGGTATAAAGGGTGATGGAGTTCAAGGTCAGGGTATAAAATCTAGTTTTTTAATATTAAATTTTAAACACAAATATTTCTAAATGATAGTCATATTATTGGCGTGTTTTATGATTGACAGCAGAACACATATTCTTAGTAATAAAGACCATAATAAAAACTGATGAAGATCCACTGTTCGGATAATAGAAAGAACACTCTATCCTGAATTTTGCTTTATTTATTATAAACCATATTTATTGCATCCCGAAACAAGTACAAGTACCCATATTAATGGGTTTTAACAATATGTAATAACAGGCCCCATCCCTGGAGACCATCACGTGGGAAACGTGTCACAGCTTTACGATGTAGTGGGGGATGGGGGTGAGTGGGTTAAAGGCAAAATATCATAACATTCACAGATTTACAAACTAAGTTTTAGATTTGGCCTCTCAATCATATTTAAAACGTTCAGTATCTCGTAGATACTGGTGGATCACGCTAATCTGGAATTCTGTTGTTGTCAGTTCCTGGCTGAAGTCACCGTAGAGACTTTATATCGTACACAAAGAGTCGTAACAATAGATTAGATTGTGAAATATTATTATCGTATTTTGTCACAGTACAGTATACCGATGATTAAATGCGAATTGTAATGCATTTTGTTATATGGACTGTGTCGTGTGTGTGTCATACGTGTGTGTGTGTGTGTGTGCGAGCGCGTGCGTACGTGCGCGTTATTCATTTAGCCGACTGTAGATTTGTAATGAAGTGACGGAGAGTAACACCGTGTCACGTATGTGACAGTGACAGTTAACTCTCCCATACTAGTTGTCAGCTTGGTGACGAGTAAATGCGGACTTCCTTCTCCGGAATAAGTCCTTGTAATTTCCACGTGTTAAATATTGTCGAAGTAATGGGGTCAGCCAACCGTTTTATGTCGTGTTAACAGATCGACCTTGACATTAATGACGAAACATCTACCGGTGATGCCAGAACTGATTTATTTATCATATCACACAGACTCACACTAATTGTTCGTGTTTCGCCGATACATTTGATGCCGCCATCTCAGATGACACGATATAATCCGGTCCGTGTCTTATTTCCAAACCAGTAAATCGGTTTTAAATCGTGCGACAGTCTAACGAGTTCATTTTACATCAAGATTGGGTTACAGGGTGTCATATTATAGAGATAATAAGATAGTAATCTACAATATGATATGGAGGCGTCGAAATATTAATATATGTACGGTATATCTGACTGGTTCCGTCTCTCGGCCAGTGATGGCTTCGGGCATATTATAGGTATGATGTTGGGTGTTGTGTTCGGTATGGTGTTCGGTATTGGTGTTATTGGTAGGCCGTTGTTGGTATAATGATGTTGATATGTTGGTTTTGTTTTGCGGGTTGTTGTGTTTTTTTGTTGCTGGGTGTTATTTGATGTGATAGCGGTGTGTTTGATGTAGGTATGCTCGTGTCATCAGTGGATTGTCCTTAGTATGGCGTTGCTGGTGGGTTTCGTTTTGGGTGTGGCATTGTTGGGTAGGGCATTGTTAGTAAACTTCTGTTGGGTACGCTGTGAGAGTTGTTGATTATCATGTTCTTAGTAGTAGGCTATTATAGAATAAGGGATGATGATTGATGTTTTACGGCCACTTTTGTGCACAAGGTATGCTAAATGGGCCGAGCGACCTCCAAAGGTAGTGAGACGAAGTAAAAGACGAAACAACCTTCAGATATGCCCACGCCGGGATTCGAACACGGGTGGTAGTGATCTGTGGTCCAGCACGCTACCGCTAGACAATGGAGGCGCCCTATTATAGAATAAGGTATTTTGGGTACGTTGTTGTTGTTGTTATGCTATTGTTGGTGCTGTTGCTGTTACTATAAATACCCACAGGACTTTTATCCACCACCCTACTCATCCCAGTCAAATGATGACTTGTGGATGTTTAAATTCACCTCTAAATTGATTCAGGGCGAAGTTCATTTCAGTAATTACTAAAATACGGATTTATAATGTCCAGGCTGATCCAGAGATTCTGATTGTTGTGTCTTCGTACAAAAATAATTTAACTAAAATAATTACTTGACCTTGAAGAATTAACCACTGCTCACTTCGGCCACCACAGACAATTATCTACACCTGTTACTGTGTGTGTGTGTGTGTGTCCGTCCTCGGGGTAATTTAAGCCCCAGACGTAGATCATGATGAAACACGAAAACAACTTCTGGATGATTCATTAGGGACTAATGCAGAGAAGCCCTTTTCCTGGTGAGCCATATAGAGTTTGAGCAGTGTGCGTGCGCACTGATAACGTATGGTTCTTTTTCATCAAGACCATATTATCATCTGGTACGATCAGAACAGGAACTAGTTAACGTGTTTGTAATATGCCATTTCTTTCTTAAATGTCATAAACATGTATTTAATCACAAACATACTTAACCTATAAAGGGTTATTGTGGTATTTGATGGTCGTCGTCTATATTTATACCTCGTCAACTTAACCAAAAACATTAATTGTCTCTCTCTCTCTGAATGTGTTACCTTTTACTTAACTCGAATTACCTGTCGATGTATCTGTTTATCATTCTCATGTGTTACGAGAATCTTTCTGATTGGAATTTGTTGGTTAAACAGCTTCATTGCTGTCTATCTATATAATTCATAATTATTATTTTTATTATTATTATTATTATTTTATTATTATTATTATTATTATTAAGTTTCATGTATTGAGCCAATCAAAAGACGACTAGCTAATGAGAAAGTGTAAATCATATTCACTTTAGTGTAAACATCGTTTGTATTACTATAATCAATGACGTCATCAGTTATTTATTTATAGTATTATCATGATCAACAAGGTATTTTTTTTTTGGGGGGGGGGACTCTCATCTGTATACATGTTATTTAAGGGTGCTGCCATCTGTATAGCTAGAATTAATTCCATAATGCCGCTTGACACATATTACCTGTAGATATTTCTAGACATAAATGAATTTTTTTTTGGTTAAATTTTAATTGATTTAATGGACATATCAGATTGTTAAATATTTTACTATAAACGAAACAGACAAATGATGGATCGCTTTATTAATGTTTTCTTCATTAGGTTGAGACGCCAACATTTATGTTTATAACAACATGTACGTCCATAACAACATGTACGTCTATAACAACATGTACGTCTATAGCAACAAGTACGTCTATAACAACACATACGCCTATAACAACACGTACGTCTATAACAACATGTACGTCCATAACAACATGTACGTATATAACAACATGTACGTCTATAGCAACAAGTACGTCTATAACAACACATACGTATATAACAACATCTACGTTTGTAACAACATTGACGTCTATAACAACATGTACGTCTGTGACATGTACGTCTATAACAACATGTATGTCTGTAACAATATTAGCGTTTATAACAACCCGTACGTCTATAACAACATGTACGTATGTAACAACATGTACGTCTATAACAACATGTACGTCTATAGGCAACAAGTACGTCTATAACAACACATACGTCTATAACAACATCTACGTCTGTAACAACATTGACGTCTATAACAACATGTACGTTGGGGCATGTACGTCTATAACAACATGTACGTATGTAACAACATTGACGTCTATAACAACAGGTACGTCTATAGCAATACGTACGCCTATAATAACATTGACCTCTATAACAAAATTAACGTCTATAACAACATGTACGTCTATAACAACACGTCCGGTTATAACAACACGTACGTCTATAACAACATGTAAGTCTATAACAACACGTACATCTATAACAACATGTACGTCTATAACAACATGTACGTCTATAACAACATGTACGTCTATACCAACGAATAGACATAAATCGATATCAGCTGATGAATGATCTGTTTGAATAATCTCTTTTCTTTGTTTACGGGAGAGAGTGAGTGGCTCATGGGATCTATCTTTCTATTGCTGAAATATTGCTTAATGCGTCCTTTGTATAATCCCGATGTCGCATTCAAAAGAAGCCACTCTCATCCCTAAATGCGTATAATTCGGTTAGATCGCCTTCCGTGACCTGTTCGGCTCGGTACTATAAGTAGGCCGGGCGATTCCGGATTTACTATTTACTACATAATGATGGATGACCAGTAAAGGAGAGCACTTATCTCATTGAATTATGTTTAAATACTGGACGGCGGCGGGTCGTATTCCATCGTGATCCGGTCGTCTTGCCAAAGACGGCCATTTCTCATTGGATGCAGATTTATACGTTATCATTGGCAACAAGCCGGAGTCATACAGGACGACAAATAATTTGAATTTCTGATTGGTGGATTCACGGAGACGCTGCTGTGATTAGTCTTCTCGGCTTCCGTGTCGTGTCGCCCCCTGTGTGTATGTGTGCGTGCGTGCATGCGTCCGTCCGTCCATCCGGAGACATCGGTAAATATTTAAAGAAATGGATCCGTGCATCAAAAACAATTTGGCGAGAGCGTAATTCCCGGTACCGTTGGTGGCTGGGATGGTAGGAGTATGTGCAGTGTGCGGATTTTACCCTCACGGCCATGATACATGGTTATGGATCGCGGCTGGATGTAGAATGTCATGTATTTATGTTCCTCGGGGAGCGAGAACGGCGCCACGAGCCCCCCCCCCCGGTTTGTTTTATTGTCGTACGGGCTATAAATGGCTGTTGGTGAGTAATATGTCGGTCTGATCTATTCCACGTCACTTGGGTATTGTCTTCTCAGATGAAGTCAGATCTCGAGCTAATTCGTTTCTACTAAATATAAACGTTCTGACAACGTTTGCGTCGGTGGGTGGTATGGTGGGTGGGGCGGGCGGATGGGTGGTATGGGTGGGTGGGGTTGGTGATGGGGCTGTCGGGTGGATGGGTGGCTGTATGATAGGTTTCTACGGGTTACCGGCCACGGGAAGGAAGCCTATAAGACACATTGGTGTAATCAGAGAAAAGTCAATAATTACCATGATTAGATTTACTCTTTCTCACATTCTCTCTCTCAATTAATCGCCCGCTGCGAGTTCCCGGCACTCATCCAGCTCCGATGCGGAATTAATTCAGTTCGTTGTCCGCAGCATGAGATGGCATTCTGTCCGAACAATTTTCTGGGCACATTACAGAATCCAGCGTCACCGAGAGAGAGAGAGAGAGAGAGAGAGAGAGATGGGATAAAATCTAAAGTTTCTTGCGGTCGGTGATACGTACCATGAGAGGCTGTGCGTACGTGATGGGAATGAATCATTTGGTCGCTCGAATCGCTTATTGAATGTCAACAGTTCGCCGTCTTCGGGTGCAGTGTCGTAAATTCACTAATGGCGGTTAATTCGAACGTATGCTCTGATTGGCCGGCCCGACGGAGGTCATGTGGTCGCTCGGAGCCAATTAGAAGGCGCATTGATGCGGGGGACAAGCGCGATGTGATTGCGATGTCTCCAAGTATAATAGACCTGGGATTATATGGCCAAATAGATCCCACAAGGGCTGATAGAGCCAAACAATGAAAAGCCAACCTTTGGCTGGCCAGATGAGGAACAGGCCCTCGCGCGAAGGAGACCTTCGAGTGCGAAAGCCGAAGCTGTCAGATCCTCTCTTATATAATCTAAAAGTCATCCCGCTCGGATACTCTGGATCCCATAGATGGCCCGATCGTCCTTCCGGAAGCCGAATAGCGGTTTCTCGTATGTTTCCCATAGAGTGCACTGACTAGCAATGATTAATAGCTCGTTCTGTGGAATGTAAATGAATATGGAACGGCAAACAATATGGTTTGGACACGTAATTCATCATATACGTGTGACACTCGGATCATCTACCGACTCCCGGTCCTTTAACAAAGTTAATACGGGTATAGCGCCAGTAGCTTGCTGGTTTTCCCCACCCGTCGCTGTCTGTGTGCTCCAGTAGCTGCCTTTCCCAGCACTGGCTCCAGAAGACTGGCAGCTACAGAATGGGGGGAAATCCAGCTTAAGCCCGAGCCGTCAGAAAGCTTTTTTGAAACCGGGATACGTGTTTAAAGCCTTAACCGCAGTACTGAGCTTTGGTGGTTAATGTGAATTATATATCTTCTGAGGAACTGCCATTATGAATTATGTCCTTCGTGGCCTGTACGTGTGTGGAGAGGTTTTGGTTCGCGGCTGATGCTCATGTTTAATAAATAAATAGATAAGGTAGATCCATTATGGAGAACTTACCGGCCGTATTGTATTACAAAAGTATGCCCTATAATAAGAAACGAAGGAGCTTTAGGTAAAATAATATGCGTGTGTGGCTGTCCCATTTATTTCAAAGAGTATAATGGGGCTGTTCCCGTGGTGCCATTTGATAGCGCAGTCAGTGCATCGGAGCCACCAGATGGCTAGTTTAAATCTCATCGGTTCTTCCGTACGTGGATTTTCATCCATTATTGGAAAGCTGTCACTTGATCATTTAAATTCTTTTGGCAATAGCCAGTCAACCATATTGTCGCACGCGAGAACAGCGCGATAGCTAAACAAAACAACCAGGAACGACTTACAAATGTGACTTATTATATGCGTACCACCAAGACCTTTACTGTTCCGGCACGTTATGACATCGTCTTGGTTTAATACTACGTCATGATCAGATTGGTGATCATAACGTTCTATCCATGTTTAATTCGTGTCCCATACATTATGATACACTTTTCGATTACCCGCGAATTTCAGTTCTTTGGCTTATCCCGCTCCGTGTGCAATAAAATGAGATTAAAAACGACATTTATTTTAAGATGACATTATACCGATTCATTTCATTTCATCTACTGTACAAATAATGAATGGGTTGGTTTTAATTAGATAACCACAATCATATTATGTTAATCATTGACGTGCAATATGGTGAGCATTAGCAAGGTGGATTACAGTATGCAATGTTAATAACATGAACAACGTAAGTTGCATAAATAATAATTGTTTTGGGGGCTAGTGAGATCTATTATGAAGATTATCATCATTAACAAGTGTCATATTGCTAATAATAAAATGGACAAGTATTGTATAGTGTCAACCATGACATAAGTTACAAGTATTGTCCAGAATTAATAGGGAAGGGAAATGCAGGTTTTCGGGTCAACTCTGGAGACAGGTAAGAAATTTAACATTGATCCAGATGAGACTTCACAGAGCTGTGGTGGGTTAGGATTGTTTATGTGATTAGACAATGGAGCAATATAATAATTTTAAGCAAATATTACTAATAATAAATATGTGTAATTTAGCTGCTCAAATACCAACAAATAACTGGTTAATATGATAAAATACTCAAAGGCATTCTCGCTCCTTATTGGCTTCCCGTAATGAGTATGTAATAACTCTTTCAATATAGAATATATATAATCTGTTTAAATAACCAATCCACAGATAAGATACAGTGGGTTTAGTTTAGAATAACATGGGTTGTTTACAATGGTATATGAGCATGTAATCATTGAACTGTTGTGGGGTATGAATTATCTGGTTGTTTTAAAGTGTGTGTGTGTGTGTGTGTGTGTGTGTGTGTGTGTGCCGCATAGACTAACACGTCACATATTTATAATCCCCCCTCCTGCCCCCTTCCAAGTTAATTATTTCAATTCAGAATAAGAAATTAAATAAGTATTTTTTTACTTAATACCTACATGTCAATCTTCCTTATTAAACTTTTTTGGAGTTAAATGACTAGCTACGGTTATCTAAATTTTGACTGACACAATCGTTAAACAAGAAACCAAAATTAAATTATATTATAATTGAATTGAACATATTCAAAACAGTGTGATTATTGATGATGCATAGATGTCAAAAATCGTGTATATAATAAAAACTAAAAGAGTGTGTCTCACTTTAGAGGGCACACAGGATTGGGAAACTTTGACTCCGATCTATCCAGCTATGTTTTCAGCTGACTTGAAAAAGTAAGACGTCTATTTGTAAATAACTTTTCTCATTTAGAAGAAAATATTCCTTGTTTAGATACTGTCTTGTTAGGGACCTACAACATGTTAGCTTTCCACTGAAGTTTTTTTTTACATTTCTGAAGTACTCCTGTATTAGACTGTCCGGTCAATGAACGGAAAAATGTTTGCTATACTTCACATGTTTGGGGTCGCCACCCACTACCTTAGTTCTCATAACCTTCGTCAGATGGCGCGTTGGTGGCGGAAATCGTGTATTAACATTGTTGTGTGTCAGTTAGTCAGTCCAGTAGGTGGCAGCACATGTTGTAATGTGATCTGCATTCCGATGACTCTGTAATGGGACATGCAGTTCACTGCAGTACAGTGCGTACATACTACGGAGTCTATAGTGGGATGGAGTTGTATGTGGGTGGATGTATACAGAGTATGATGGTTCTGCTCTCCTTAGTGTAATGCAATACACATATAAATTGATTCAGAATATGCAAATTTCACAAATGTCAGTTTTCCGGTGAAATCTTCTTGGAATATATCACCAGCCAGTTTTTGTTGCGCGTCGTGTTCTATGATAAATGTTACACTCAATATCTGTGCCCTTCTTGTTATGCAATATTAATATCGGGTCGTTTCGTGCCCTTTTCTGTATTCACTCGCCGTTCCACGCTGACAAAGACAGGGTCTCCAGGGACATTATGATGCACTACAGGGGGGCTTTTTTCTGTTTTAACAAATCGTTTTTCGTCCAGGAAAGGTAAATGAAACTCCTACTGTAATTATGTTGTGTATTCCTCCTGAGGCCATGGTACACGCAGATAGAATGGACTTGGCCTTTAGAGACTATGAGGGGATGTTATTTATCGGTACCTCATGCCGTTGATGTTTTTTTTTGTTGAGACTGTCTCAATCAGTGTCCAGACAAATATGATTCTGTGGCTGAGAAGATTGGCTGAACTCTATCTGAAGAGTGGATATTAGAGGAGATTAGAGGCTGCTTTAATACAGTTGAAGAGAGTATCATACACGTCCTGTCTACAGCTGTAGTGTGGCGAGGGCAGGAGTTTAGCCAGATAGCCACCCAGTCTTCCTAATGGGCTGTCAGAAATATTTAGAAGAGTGAAAAAATTATCATTGTGTCTTCTAAGTCAACTTTATCTATATGAGATATATATGTTGTTATCCCATCATCCCTTCCGTTGAAATTACCAAAAAAATGTGTCATAGCTTAATATGCTGGCGATATACACACAACTAACAGATCACACTAGTAGTAGTCCTGTAGGTCACCAGATGTCACCACAGACACCCAGTTATCACAATAATTCCTCGTTAGATCTATCTATACCTGTAGACGATAATATTGCTGATCTATTGTTTGGGCAGCCACAATTTCTAGTGGAAAATGTAATTGGTGGTTAACCACCCCCCCCCCACCACCAGTCAGGGGGTTGGTAGCACGTTACACCCATCCATACGTATCTTTGTTTTAATGCCACTTCAGTGCGGATGCTATGCTAATCATGTCATGATGACATCCAATGAGTGAGAGATGATACATCCTTTACACATAGTCTGGTTGGAGTTTGAACCAAGGTGCTAGTGGGGTGTGGCCAACTGGATTACTAGTTGTGGCATGGAGTTGACCAGGAGGGATCCCCAAAACTGATCCAGATACTCGGAGAACTAAAAGCAAATATTTAGCCGCAAGTTAAGGGGTGTTTTTTACCAGATGAGGTTTACTCAATGAAGAGGAGCGTGAGAGGAACGTGTGATGTAACACGTTGGCTTCATCCACCCGACTCGGTAGTGAAACAGTATTGGTCTATAGTGTGATGCTGACGGCTTGTGGACTGGCATCTTGGCCAGTCTGTCTACAGGACTGGGTCGAGGCAATACGTCTATATGCTGTACTACTAAATAGTGTTGATGGTGGGTAGCTGGCTGTACGGTCACAGCGAGAGAGGAAAGTGGGGGCAGGAGGGGGGTGGAGGCCGGCGGCGGCTCGATATTCTACTAAGCGAAAAGTCTTTGATGGCTAAGCTCCTTTAAGATGATGGTGAATCGTTTCTACAAAAGGATCTCTCTCTCTCTCTCTCTCTCTCTCTGTGTCTGTCTGTCTGTCTGTCTGGATTCGGTTAGCCCTAGGTGCAACAGATATATAATATGTCCAAAGATGTCAAGGATGTTCCCTGAGTCCACGCTATTTCACCACAGATGGCCTGGCGTTGGATGTTGGTATTGACATCTGGAACATAAATTATGCATACAAATCAGTTATGTGTGTGTGTGTGGGGGGGGGGGTTAACAACATCGGCCCGTTATACAGCCAGTAAGGCAATGATACGGTAGCCATGGATACTGATATCATGACAAATCCTCATTAAATGGTACTGCTCGGCTGAATGAAACAATCTAGGTCAAAGGTCCTACATGTTTACCTTAATTAAGTGCCATGAAGTGAGTCCAAATTGATTGATGTTGGATTTCAGTATTTTTTTTCTCCGTTTCACAAAATCAATATTCTCTCTTTAGGCCAAAATGTCATTGATTTGCTAAATGAATTATATACGTTTGTAGGCGAGACACAGATGTTTATGACACGGGCTCAGCTGTGATGTTGATAAATCTTGTTTTGTATTCATTAAAACGTTTCGGTTTATTAAAAAAAACCTTGTTCATTGCACGCACGCATGCACGCACACGCATGTACGCACGCACGCACGCACGCCAGTAGATAAATCTTGACAAATTTGTCCATGATCAATCCTCCCTCATCCCATGCCATAACCAACATTAGACAACAAGATAACAGGATCCTCTTCTTGTGACCTGCCGTTTTTTACTGATTAATATTCTGGTGTATTGATGGAGACCATAATACCTTATTATGTAATTAGTGATCATCTGAGTGAGATTAATTATCAGATAAACTGAGAATTGTTTTGATTGGGTTCACATGGAGGTAATTAGATATTTGTTATTGTTTTAATGATTTGTTTATCACATTAGTTTTTTGGGGAGGTTTTGTAAAGTATTTACATACAAATAGTAATATTGTCAGGTGATGTGATGTTACATGAATATAGTGCTGTTTCTGAACAGAAAGGCGATTGGGTTACTGTTAGAGTTCAGAATAGTTGCTGATGGACGAATTGCGACAGAAGTTTACAATTTGCTTTTTATTTATTCCTTGCCATTGACATACAGGATTATATAATTAAAATATATTAAAGGCTGGGGGGGGGGGGGGTCACTGAAATGACCCATTGTTTACTAGAGACGGTTATATTAACCAATTCGTGAGGATGATTTCAGTGATCAATAAATGATTGTGTTCTGATGGAATGTTCTAAGTCAGACGAGCAATATGAGTAGATGAAACACTCATTCGGTGAGTGGCCTAGTGTTCAATGTATGAAAATTCAGCATTTGCACAATCTGATGTTTTGTTGATAGGCCGTAATCGTTCTAAGCCTCTGATTGGCTGCATTTTTAATGAGTTTTAAAGTGATGATGTAAAATTGCCACTTGCTATGTGATGGGTTTATAACTGGAATATGTTAGGTACCAAGAATATGAGTAACAAAGGCTGTCAGGATGGATTGGTTGTCAATTACCTTCAAATTACTCGAACTACAATGTAAATATGTCCCCTAAAATAGATCACTGGATATTTGTGTTATCTGATAAAAGAATAGTTGTTTTTTTGTTGTTGCTGTGGAAGAGATGCTGTAAACACTTACCTCCTGGGACAGGGTGCGGTGTTATCAGTAACCTGAGGGGTTATTACTGAGGGATGGGTGGGAAATCTGGTGCCACCTAGTCTCATTGGCATTATTTATTAACCAGTGTCAGGGATCGACTGAACCACGTGACGTATTCACTCCAGCTCATGCAATTTGTGGAAATTTCCTCCTTAAACAGTTTTAACTTGGATGTGTTTTTATTTAATCAGAATATTCAGGACTTGTTTTAAGGTTACCACGAGGACGAGTTCCATTTTACAAAATACACAACAACATATCTGTTTATTGAAAGATTTTGGTTGAACATATTTCTTTATTGTAGTTTCCTTGTTGCTTTGTATCTTTACCCATAGAGTGTATTTGTCATGAGTAAAAATGTATTGGGAGTTGTTTTCTTTTTTTAATTCAAGCATGATAGAGCAATTTAAGGCTCCCACCCATCCTGGAGAACCTGGAAAATAACAAATTAATTTTCCAAATTCTTGGAAATGTCCTTGAATTTTACAAAATCAAGAAATGTCCTTGAAAAACATATGTACTGGTACATAGTCTTGAGATCCTACGTCAGTTAAAATTTAAATGAAAGTGGGTGGATCTGACAGCTAGAAGGGGTGTCATTCAATTATCAAAATCATGCACTGAATAAATATGACATGCTTTTTGCACATGTCTTGATATATTTTAATACATTTAAATCTTGTATACTTTATCCTGGAAATGGTATTTTTTGTCCTCGAAAATAATATTTCCTTGGCTGTGGGAACAATGTAATTGTTTTAACATTTTATATCATCTAGAAGATAGATAAATGAGTATTTATTTCTACTTTCTTGGTATCAGGATAAACAAATGTTTATTTATTAAGATCATGATGTAAAGGTTGTTGATTTAAGATGAAAATAAATTATGATAACTATTTGGTGATATATCCTGTCTAGATGATGACACCCTGTGATATATCCTGTCTAGATGATGACACCCTGTGATATATCCCATCCAGATGATGACACCATGTGATATATTCTGTCTAGATGATGACACCCTGTGATATATCCTGTACAGATGATGACACCAGATGGTATATCCCATCCAGATGATGACACTCTGTGATATATTCTGTCTAGATGATGACACCCTGTGATATATCCTGTCTAGATGATGACACCCTGTGATATATCCTGTCTAGATGATGACACCCTGTGATATATCCTGTCTAGATGATGACACCCTGTGATATATCATGTCTAGATGATGACACCAGATGGTATATCCCATCCAGATGATGACACCATGTGATATATTCTGTCTAGATGATGGCACCCTGTGATATATCATGTCTAGATGATGACACCCTGTGATATATCCTGTCTAGATGGTGACACCCTGTGATATATCCTGTCTAGATGATGACACCCTGTGATATATCCTGTCTAGATGATGACACCCTGTGATATATCCTGTCTAGATGATGACACCAGGTGGTATATCCCATCCAGATGATGACACCATGTGATATATCCTGTCTAGATGGTGACACCCTGTGATATATCCTGTCTAGATGATGACACCCTGTGATATATCCTGTCTAGATGATGACACCCTGTGATATATCCTGTCTAGATGATGACACCAGATGGTATATCCCATCCAGATGATGACACCATGTGATATATTCTGTCTAGATGATGACACCCTGTGATATATCCTGTCAGATGATGACACCATATGGTATATCCTGTCTAGATAATGACATCAGATGGTATATCCTGTCTAGTTGATGACACCATGTGGCTTATCCCATCTAGATGATGGCATCAGATGGTATATCCTGTCTAGATGATGACACCAGATGGTATATCCTGTCTAGATGATGACACCAAATTGTATATTCCGTCTAGATGATGACACTAGATGGTATATTCTAGATGATGACACCAGATGGTATATTCTAGATGATGACACCAGATGGTATATTGTAGATGATGACACTAGATGGTATATTCTAGATGATAACACCAGATGGTATATCCCATCTAGACTGTGTTATTGGAGTTAGTGGACTGGATGTCTATAGATATGATAGGTGGGTGAGGGTGAAGGGGGGGTATTTATGCTTCATCAATACACGCTGTTTTTAAGTGTGGGGGGGCTTATCAACCCCCCCCCCATATATCAACATTACGACATAAGGATGTCTATCCTGATAACGTTTTGAGACTTCGAGTCTTCATTGTAGATCATGAATCTAGGATGAGTGTCATATCTAGTCTATGATAGCACCAGGGTTGTTTATACTATGGCTGTCCAGTACATGTCTCATATTAATGGGGGCTTTGATCTATGACTCACTTGGTGAGTTAGTAGTGTTGTCTCATTGTCCTTTTTATTAAATATTGTCTTTTCTGTACTCAAATAATATTTTATCCCTCTTTACGCACATTGTTATGCTCTACTTTTTTACTTTACCAGTTTGATAAGAATGGATATTTATTCAAGTTTCCATGATCAGTGTTTAATCATGCGCCACGCATCAACGATTATACATAATCACTTACTATAGCTTATTGTTTATGTTAAGTTTTAGTGTTGTTGTTGTTGTTTTTGTTGTTTTTTGGTTGTTGTCATTCTGTTAATATATCTCAGCCACCTACTGGTAAATATTGTGCGAGTCCACGGATGTCATCTTGTGTGGTGTTTCAATGGTTTTGTTTGCTCCATCAAGTTTTCAGATGGCACGGTTAACGAAAAACAACCTACCCACGAGTAACATACCCGCGGAGCGAGTGAATGCAGACAGTGTTTAACGGCGACTTCACAAGGAGCGTATCATTTCACGCCGTCCTTTACAAACCCATAGATAAAGCAAAATTAATATTTTTTCACCTTTTAAAGTAAATTTACTAACGTTTTTTTCTGTTGAATGGGGGTCGTTTTTTTTTTGGCATACGACCAGCTGACAAGTGCGTCTCTCTCGATCTGTTCTGTAGTCTAAATTTATTTACAGTTAATCCATTTGCGTCTTCCTCGTGGAGTTACCTAGCCAACTGACTAACTTCCATTCAGATAATATTACGGGGGGGGGGGGTTCTACTTTCAAGAACAAAGGCTGGGACGAAGTACGCATAAATCTGCCCCCTCCATTATTCATCCCTTGCGACGTTTTTAATGTCTTTACGTGAATCTTTGAATTATCCCTTTGCTATGTTAATGTGCACCGATATGCTTACAATATACTAGACATATAGGTACATATATGTATGAATTCAAGAAAATTATCATGCTAAAAATAAACTCATTTGTTCATTTTAATTTCAAATTTAGCTTTGTTTAATAGTAGTTACACATCAGGCGCGTTTAATGGCATGCGTTGGGGGGGGGGGTGGATGGGTGGTACGGTATAAAATATGTGGAATATTTTCCGAACCTCTTCATCCTGGGTACACATTGGTAAACACTGACTGACCATAGCCATATAAGTATGGGTAGCTTGAGCCGACATTATCTCCAAGGTTAGTGGTGTTAAATGATGTATTTTTCCTTGAAAATGAGTTCTTTCTCGTCTAAGCCGCGGGGCATCATGGCTCATTGGTTAGAGAGGTGGACTCGAAAGCGGGAGATTTTTGGGCCAAATCCAGCAACAGCCCACAAATCTTTCACGAGCCGCGTGACGTTTCGGCCAGAGACAAAAAAGAGCTATCCATACCTGGCATGTAAAAAACACGTACTGACTGGAACAGAAAGGGAGAGTTCTCAGAATGACAATACTGGATTTTGGGTAAACACGAAGAGAAAAATGGCGGTGATAAAAAGTAAACAACTTATCGGGTGTTGTTTCTTTTTGTGGAGAGGCTAATATTTCGAAATGAATATTATTGCACATTGAGAAGTCTAGATTTTATAATGTGACAATATTGAGCGCCCGCCCGCGCGCGTGGGTGCTTCTGTTAGAGCGCGCCTCTGTTAGAAACCACACAACAGAGTAATATAATTAGTTTTGTTTCTTACATAATATGGTTTATTTTCTGTGTTATTATTCAAAGTAATATGTATTGCTGTTTACTATCCTCAAGATTGCCTAGGATTATTTATCTGTTTACCTATAACATTGGAAATAACAGAAAAATAAATAAATAACGAACATAATATTATGGGAAGTACCGCTGTGTGTCGAGACGGGTTGAAATATTTGCATCGCATTAAAACCAGTTTAAATGTTTATCTAAAAAAGATCATTGTTTAGTTGTTCCGTTAATTGTTTCCTGTCGTATTTCATTATGGAGATGTTATGGAGATGTTATGGAGATGTTCACGGAACGGGAGATCAATATCCCAGTGGATTATTGGCCAGATAGATGTATAGAGTCGAAGATTAATGTTGGGGAAAAATTGCGGACGATCTCCTTCGTGCTGTCAAGTGAACGTTTTTCCCGGTGATGGATTCATTAATCTAACATCAGCTTTAAGTCTGGTTTGTTCTATCATCAGTCAAACCTTTCGTTTGTGGACATCCAGAGCTGTGCCGTTGAACAACCCCGCCAGCTACCCCCAGCCCCCCCGCTTCCCCTTCCTTCACAACCCGGCTCTGTAATTCCAGGGTTTCAATGTGATACATACCTAAAGGCATCACTAAATACTGTCCAGATTAGTGCTCCTTCTAAGCTCATTACTTGCGGTTGGACAATCGGCCGAAATATTTATTGTTTTTTCCCTTTATGGCTTCCACTCTCATCACATCCGTGGCTTCACGTAATTGCTTTCGCTGCCATTTCTTAACGCTTTCTTGTATAACTCCCCTTCTTTCTGTTTTAATTAGTTTGTGATAAGTTCTCTTTGTTTTCGTGCTGTTCATCAATATTTACGAGATTATTCTCCGGTGACCCACTTGTCCTTATTTATTCATTAATTTTCGGATTTTGTCATTGTACCGTTTTAATTATTAACATCGACAACTATCTATCCTGAGTAATTATTTTTATATATTTACCGGGATGACTTGTTAAATTATGGATGAACCAGAACAACACGTGGCGTGATAACTAGACGGAAGTCTGTAGTGGTCATGTGACATCTGCATTAGATGGCCAATGGCTACTTTAATTTTGCAGGCAATAAACATGAAGTACGGTAATGGCGGCACTGTGAGCCTGATTATCTGGCTTTAAAGTGTACCGTATACGGAGAACAGTTGTATTTCTTATGTCGTGTTGTGCTGTGCTGCGATGTTATTTTGTGGTGTCGTGTTGGGGTACTCTGTATTTTAATGTTTTTATGATGATGTTATGTTTTGGTGTTATGTTGTGAGATACTGTGGCATGGTGTTATGGGGTGTGTGATGGTGTATAAGGTCGTTACGTTGTTGTGCTGTATCTTGCTGTTATATCATGATGCTGTGTTGGGTCATTATGTTCTTGTGCTGTTGTGTTAGATCATTATGTTGTTGAGTTGTATCATGATGTTATTTCGTGATGCTCTATTAGGTCACCGAGTTGTTGTTATATGTCGTGATGTTATTTCATTATGCTATGTTGTGGCAGTTTGCCAGTCGATGTAATATCATCATATGCTGACATCGTGTCGCAGTGTTATATCAGGCTGTTGGGGTGTCCCAGTAGTATGGAGTCCATACTACCGGCCCATACTATGGACCATTTATATCAGATCGAGACACTTCCCTGATGGGATATCAACAAAAATGTCAGTGTGTCCACAGAAATTGCAAATCAGCCACCGGTCGTGACCAGAGTTTGTTCAGGAGACATCGCTCCGGCCACGAAGCCGTGTACTGGGAGAACAGTGAGATGTGTGGCTAGGAAGTCGCTTTAATTGGCTGATCATGAAATTTACATCAGGTTACCATGGACATTAAACGACTAGTATTAGAGCCATATCAGGGGGTGGGGGTAGGTGGATGGTCAGCCACTGACTATATCTGGAGCTCAAGGGTGACATTATAACATTCAACACTTGATGGGGTTAAGCTGTAGAGAGAGAGGGGGGGGAGAGTGAGAGAGATGGCAGCACTGTGGGTGGATGGAGGGTGATGGTGGGTGGGGGACGACATGGAGCTAGCTGTGGGTTGTTTCTAGCCTAAAGGCCACATTGATTGAAGTGGCAAATCACAATTACTCGGCTGTCCCACGAAAGAGCCTTCCGAGCACAAATCCCATTTTGCCATCTACCACGGAAACATTGCCACCACGACCTCTCCCCCCAACTCACACACACACACACACACATACACACACACACACACACACACACACACACACACACACACACACACACACACACGGTGGTTGTTCTGTGGCTCATGATCGTTGTACTTTCCACTGTACACGTGGATGAAGTGGGCAACATGCTGAAGCCATAACAGCATTTTAGATTCGTTTATCAAGTTTTATAGATGAAAACGTCGCGGTCACCTCTATGTTGTATGGCCAAGAAGGTTAGCATCACTTTATTGCAGGTGAGTGAACTCAAGCAAAAGCCAGACAACACAATAAGGTCAGAAATGGCTTCATCTCCCTTTATTTCGGGGGGGGGTTGTGAAATTGTTAAAATCTCCGCTGTTGGAGGAAACACGTCACAGACATTCTATTACCAGTCGGAGAAGAATCAGAAAGATCTGGTGAAGATTTTCTCTTCAGAAAGGTCAATACTATTCCGATATCTTGATGTCTCCTTGGCGACGATCTCTTTAATAGTCTTCGGAGATAACAATTTTAGGAGCATTACTCTTTCTTCTTCATTTGGTGGCACTAGACTAGGACACGAGTGTAAGACTAATTTTAGAATGTCACCTCGTCTGACCCACGTTTGTGAATGAGTGTGTGGGAATCGCAGGTTGTATCTGGAGAAAACTGGCCATATTTACACTTCCTTGTTCTGAAGTAAATTTGAAATCCATTACTTGTAAGTTAAGGATAATTAGGTCGAATCCGACATCTGATAGTCGGTGTTGGGAGTAATCACAGTTGGCGCGTACCTGGATTTGATTTAAATGCCAAAAATCAAGAATAATTCTATTTGCTACGTAAGGTATAAACAAATATTCCTTGCTACATGAGATGTAATAAAATCAATTCTTTTAGCTAACTCTGTTCAGCACCAAGTCATTGTATGAATTCAGTTAGTTGTCAAGGAAGAGTTTATTGCTGAATAATAATCATAGTAATATAATCCACTTCTACTTCACTGTAGCAATAAATTATAGCTTCTGTGTTGGCTCTGTGCTTTCATAGCTCATTATGTCCTTTATTTTAATTATCAATTTGATTACAGTTTGGTCAATTTTCTTTTTTCGCCGCTGCTGCAAATGGCTTCGCCATCATTTGCCACATTACGCCTTCGTATATAATGACACGTGCCACTGGATGCCACTATATGTCGCATTTGACTACTACTTGTTACTAATATGCTACTTGGCCCCATCGTGTGTCAATGTTTACCTCAGTTTGCAGCACTTCCTCTTCTTCCATTTAAACCCAATCCCTTTTCGTTTCTATTTAATATAATAAATGATCTGTGCTCCGACTGTAGCAGAAAAATGCTCACACAGCATTCAAATGTCGGCCTTCATATTACATTATATTAAGCCATTTGATGCCGATGTGCATAAACATGTTCATCAAAATTTGACATTAAATGGCCTGCGAGTTAGAAATTCATGAGTTTGTTTGAGTCTAGCCAGGTCCACACGGCATGATTTATATAACACTCGGGGGGCTGGACTGGGAAGGGATAAGGCAACGGATTCCCTATTCTTCCCCTACCCCCTCTACGTTAATGTCACCTACCAGAAGGTAAAGATTTGATTAAGCTCGGATGTAAAGCTGTCCAATTTAATTTCACGAGAGGCAGTCATAATTTTTGGTATAATGTGGAGAACTGTCAGAGTAAATGTGCTGCTTTGATTGAGTGTGATAAGATGACAGCTAAGGAAGTGGGTTTTATTCAAAAGTGGAATGATGCTGAAATGTATTCATGGGATGGGTTGCAAATATTGTATCTCTCTCTCTCTCTCTCTCTCTCTCTCACACACACACACACACACACACACACACACACACACATATATATATATATATACATACACACACACACACACAATCACCCGACTTCACTTACGCCCGACTTTCTACGTGTAAATTTAAGCGCCAATCTCAAACACAAAAGCTCACTTCATGTATAATAGAGAGACGGACAGATCACTGTGAGTGTATAACGGGCTGACGGACACCTCTTCAGGTGTCCGTCTATTGTGTCACGCTGTTAGGACGCACCACTCTGGAATTTGGACCTCTTTCCATCCTGTCACGGTGTTAGGGATGCTCGTGTGGGCCATTGTTAAGCAGTCCGGTAAGCTCCACCAGTCAAGCACCTGTTTACCTTAGTTTTATATGCCGAGGCGACACCCCCTTTGTACCGATTTCATAAGCTGAATGTTAAGCTTTTGGTCAATCGTTCGTCCGTTTATTTGGACGGCTCTCTCGTCAATTTACCCGTAATAACGGCTATTATGCACCGTGTTAACATAGCGCGTTGTTAGTTAAATGGACGATGCTTCAGTAGTGACATCTGGTGGTATTCACCGGAAGCCTGCACACATCATAAAGTGATTTAAATAACCGTAGCTCTGTCACTGTGCCGAATGATAATGAAGATCGTTGATGTCCGTTGATATCGGATGTAGAAAGTAATAGTGGATGTTTATTTTATTAAATAATTGGTCTATTTCTTGTGTAACAGAATTAGATTAAAAACTTTCCAAAACTGATTGTTGATGGCACGACTTCTGACAGTGATAGGACTAACAACTTACCACAACGGCTATTAACTGTTTGTAATATTGATGGCTTCATAGAGATGTATGTACAGCCTGGAAAATAATAAAAAAATCACATTATTATTTTTGCCGCTTTTATTATCGTTAATATTATTATCATCATGTTGCCATGGTAACACAGCTATAGCTATTAGTGACCACATTGATATCAGCTTCCATTTGTAAGTAGATATGCAAAATCAATATTTATATGTCAGAAACTAGTTCCTCCCTCGGCTGTAATTTTGGAGGCTTTTTGGGGCCATTTCAACCTCCACCCGCAACACATTACGTAATATTGTCGTTTGTTTATGACCATGTTATGCCACGACAACATTCTTCAGTATTTATGGATCAGTTTGTTGTCATGGCAACAGATGTATGGCATTCTTCCAGATTGCTACACTGATGTTGTTTGGCGATGGTGGGTCGTGGTGTGTTGTAGTGTGTTGTAGTGTGTTTGGCGATGGTGTGTCGTGGTTTGTTGTGGTGTGTTTGGCGATGATGGGTTGTGGTGTGTTGTAGTGTGTTGTAGTGTGTTAATGTGTGTTGTAGTGTGTTTGGCGATGGTGTGTTGTGGTGTGCTGTAGTGTGTTGTGGTGTGTTTGGCGATGATGGGTTGTGGTGTGTAGTTCTGTGATGCAGTAAATGGCAGAATTGCAGTATGTTTTACCGAGTCATAGTTTGTTGCGTTTCGTTGCAGTTCGTGTGCGGTTGCATACTGCTATATAGCGTGTCATATTATGTTGACGCATTTTCCAGGGTTTGACACTGTTTTTTTTAAAATAATTCACTCACCGTCGTATTTTGTAATTGGTTGTCGTGTTAGTAATGGTGTGTTTTAAATTGTGATGCGTTTTGGCGCGTTAAAGTGTTTTTTTTATTATTTTCAAGCTTATTGCGCTGCAAATATCGCTGTCTTATGTTCGTTGCCATGCGTTTAAATGCGCTGTATTCCGATGTCGTGGTATACTGTATTGTGTAACAATTTATGCGGAATGTTTGACGAGCTCGAGTTTCTCTAAAACGTCAACAATAAATCGTTGCTAATACAGATTGATTATAAGGATTAGTATTTTTAGATTGTTTAATCCTTGGTAAACGGTATTCCAGGATCGGGGATTCGATCAATGGAATCGTTTTGACAGAAATAAACACAGACTGACGAACACCACAACATCGAGCGCGATTAGACCTGGTAATATAAGGAAGATAACACTGTTTACTTCATTAACAAAACTTGGAGCAGTTTTTGTTTCGCTTGTTTTATTTCAAGAGGCATCCGTCCGGTTTAAAATGTACCGGGTGATTATTTTCGACGAAAGGGAAAAAGGTGACGCAGGACTTTTTAATTCAGACGCCCCACGTGTATGATCGTTGTATTAAGTTAACCCGGGCTATAGAAACGGAACCCGAACTGCTCACACCAGATATACTGCGTTCACTTACCGCTTGCTGGCTCTATTGTTATGCTAATGAGTTGAATTCGTTAGTACACCTTCATGTTTGTCACACTGTTAAAGCACACAAAGTGGTGGTGTGATTTATGCACATTATAAACGTAGTTGAAATAATGCTTAATTAGCATAAAATGGAATTTGGGAGGGGGTAGTAGGGTTTAAATTGAAAGGCATTTTACGAACGCATCGTTCCAGCTCTTTTTAATTTTCCTGTGGACTTGTCACTTTGTGATAAACATTGATAAATATTGACCACTTGGTAGTGTGTGTGTGTGTGTCATATAGAAGATAAAAGTCAACAGATCATTGTGATCGAGTATCGGTATTTTCATTACAGATTCTAATGTATTCAGTGTCAACAAATAATACTAAGTTTTAGCTGATTTTAGCTCATCCACTGTCCCCTTGTTCACCTCAGTATCATAATAGATGCTGTCGTAGCTTATCTGGTGACATTGAGAATATATACAAGTCATCTAGTCAGATATTTATCTGAACTGATTGTGAATTGATAATTTGGAATGTATCGATTATGTATTTAGCGTGGCTAGCACCATTGGGGTTGGGTCAGGAGTGCATCATATCTCTGGAGTGTTTTAAATCGGCAGTTTTAGCTTACCTATTAACTCCAGCTGATTTGTGGTTGAAGTATCGTGCATGCTTCAATATTTCGAACAGTTTAAGGTACAACATTTTAATAATTTACAGTGCATCACCTTTTTATGACTCCAGCACTAAATATTATTATTTATAACTATTAGTGATAACTGGCTGTTTGAAGTAGAACATGCTAAGAAACATCTAAACACGTACGTTGATTATATATATATATATATATATATATATATAGTGTACAGGTCACTTACAGCGGTCTCTTCTGTTAATAGTTAGCATGTAGAAAACAGAGTAAAGGCCACTTGATTACACCTGTCAGCAGGTAATAAATTGTGTGTGGGGGGGGGGTGCGCGCGCGCGATTCTATAAATATTCATGACACACGTGCGCGCGCGCGCGCGCACACACACACACACACACCTAATACATGTGTCTGCGTGCTATTCACAGACTAATTTCCTTACAGTTGTAATTAGCGCTCAGACAATCCCATCTCGATGTATCTCACAGTGTTCAGCATGAGACATCAGAGTCTTCTCATTATATAGACCTTTCACCATTCCCCCCTTCTCATGTCCGAGTGGTACCAGCCAAAGACTTGTGCCGACTATAATATATCATGAGACAAGGCCGCCGGAGACAGGATCACTCTGTAGCTAGCTTACTGTCTAAGATCTACTGCGAGTAGCTGACTAATAACACACACCCCCCCCCCCCCTTCCAGCCACATCCTCCCCCAGCCTATACTGTGGGTTAGCTCCCTGTATGAGCGCCCAGTGACAGTTTCTCTACTTCATGAGCACTTTTATCCATTTTTGGTAGTTTTAGCCCCCTGTATCACACACACACACACACACACATGCATACATGTAAACTGGCATCCACCCCGCCATCTTACCCATACATATATAGCATGTGGTGTAGTAATCAGTGAAGCGTGGTCGAGAGAAAGCGCCACTCTGTGTGTGTGTGCGCGTGTGTGCGTGCGTGATACACGGAGGGGAACCCCTTATTATGCTGTAGTGCGCTGTATTAAGTCAGTGAGGACACATTGCCATTAAGGAAAGCATTGTGTGTGGACCATCACCAGGACAGACAGACAGACAGACAGATAGACAGACAGACGTGTAGAGTGAGAGAGAGATTTTGGGGGGAAACTTCAACACATACACACATACACAGAGGAAGAGAGAGAAAGAGCCCCGTGTTTCACTATGTGTTTGTGTGTATGTGACACAGACTGACAGACAGACATCGAGCCAGCCAGCCAGGGCCAGCTAGCTAGCTATTCACCAGTCTTTGGTTGTCGCCGTCCTCTCATCACAGCAGCGAGCTAGACCGCAGATGAAGACTATAGGCTCTCACTGGAGACCGTCGCCGAGTCCTTAGCATCTGTTCGCTGCGCGTGTGTCATCGTCGCTGTAGTCGTCATTATCGCAGATACACACATAAACGCACGCGCCCGCGCGCGCGCAAAGAATCTGTACTCGACTGAGGAATGCGGGGTAGCCGCGAACACACCGACAACCTGCGACAAGCCCGAAGTATGCTAGGAATACCGCCGTATAATAATAGTACAGTGTCTACTGATGTACTGCCGCTGTGTCTCCGCCTGTCTTCCTATTGTTGTTGTTGTTGATGATGATGGTACCAGTGATGTCACATGGCCGTAACAGCCAAAGAATTATCTCCTACCAACGGCCATTATAACCTTACTGGCCATTATAAATACGCGCTGACCAATATTCCATTAGTTGGTCTGCCGTATTCTGGCGGCCATTCTTCATCTTCTGTAAGTGTTTGATTCCGGAATCTTCCTAACAGCTCGGTAGGGGCTGCTCGTATACCACCACCGGCATCACCACCAGCATCGCCATCGGCTGTCGTCGCCCAGAGGGCAGTCCGGTACCGCTTTCCCCCTCGGGCCGTCGCGTGCGTGCGTACGTGCGCGTGTGTCTACGCGCATTGCCGGATTACGAGGAACAGTTGCCGGATAGTTTTTCGGGATTTTACCATCGCCTGACGAGGATTGCTGGTTGTAAAGAACTAATTATGTTGTTATTACGAGCGCCGACGGTGTTACCAACGACACCAGTTGGCTCATCTTTGGTTACCTCTAGTCCTTCCCTAAGTTCAACTGCTATACGAACTCCGACCTTAGCTCTCAACGTCAAGGTAAATATAATTATTAAATAATTCATTATTGTTCCGGAATGATGACAACATATGACTCGGGATGTGTCTCTCTCTGTGTGTGTGTGTGTTCAGATTGTAGTAATGTTGTTGTTGTGTTTCTATTGTTTTCATTGCTGTTGCATTTGATTTCATCCGTACAACGACGGACAACGAATCGTTTATGACGTCATGTCAGCAGAAGTAAGAGCTACGTTACCATTATTCACGTGCTGTCACGTGGTTTATCGTTACGACGACGTTATAATAATCAGCTCGTCACAACGATCACAACAACCACAACAACTGGAACATCAATTTTGAGAGATCCTCTTCTCATTTTATGTCTGTGACATCACGTCTGGATCAAGACACCAATTTGATGATTAATCATCCAGGGATTCTGAATGTCAGCCAGTACTCTCTCTCTCTCTCTCTCTCTCTCTCTCTCTCTGTGTGTGTGTGTCTTGAGGGGTGGGGGAGAGGTTCCTATTTAAACGCCAAGATTGGTTTATTCAGATAGGTCTGTCAATATTTTTCTGGTCAATATTGACAAAAAAGGAGAAGCTTTGCCATTTCTTGACTTTACTCTCGCTCATTCTGTTAGCGCGGAGGTCATATAATAGAAATGCAACAGTCCATTATTCCGAACGTACACTTGAAATTCGCAAGAAGTTGCAAAAACATTGCGTCGAGCACCGATTCATCAACAATATACATCATTCAGACATTGTTGGCTAAGAACTGATGACGCTTCGCAGCAGGTTTTGATTTGGAGGGGAAAACTTTTTCCGTGATTGTCGAATGCTGTATCTTTACCCTTCTCTGTGACCACACAACAGCCCTCTCTATTTCATTCATCAGTCGAAGTGGCTGAGTGGTAGAGTGCACGACTAGAACATGGGAGGTTCTGGGTTTGAAGTTCACATCTGACTGTGCCTATCATTTGCGGTGTCTTGGAGTGGATATAGCCCAGGGGATGGGGATTGTTTTTTAAATGAAATTTGCTTCAGATTGGAAGAATCTACAAAACCGACAACGGAAAAACCATAAAATCATGTTTGAGTCCCTTACCAATAAACAAACTGTTTGCCACATGACGTTGATTAGCTTGGATGTAATCCAGACAGATTAGTGTCATCTAACTTGAAGTTCATTTATAAATGTCAGAAGCGAGAGACAGTATAGTCTACTCCCAAGGCAGTTTTTAATTACTATTAATTCCACAGATCCATAAACTGTGGGTGCAGAGAGCGAAAGACCATTAGTATTAGTTTAATACTGAGTCAACATTGAGGGCTGTCAAAATCGAGTGCGGTCACTTCGATGAGGCCATCCAATCCGTGTTCCAACACATCATGACATTTTCGTTATTGGCACACAAGAACACCTTTTGACATAATGATTTAGAATTCCAGGTAATCATCTAGCTAATGTACACCGATTTGGCTCAATAATTAATGGTGGCCATGTTTGGTTAAGACAAATTTCAAGATATTATACCTGAGAGAGATTTAATAATAATTGAACAAAGTTTGTAAATGATTTTGTACTGGGGTACATGTTATTTTGGGGATAAATCTATGCTATTTAGGTGTGTGTGTGTGTGTGTGCGTGCTTGTGTATGTGTGTGTGCGCGTGTGTGTGTCTGCCTGTGTATGAATTGTATTGTTGGTGCTGATATTGTGATGAAGCTATTACCATGTCTGCAGTCAGCATTTTAAAGTGGCTAACACCAATACAATTTATTGTCCATATATCCCAGCTGCCGGTCCTGATATATGGACTCGTACCATCCAGTCCAATCTTCGCAAATTCGCAGGAGGTGTACCAATCCTAATTACCAATGTTGGATGCAAATTTCGTAATAATAATCCATTGTGTTCAGTGATGGATGCTTGTAGCAGTTCCAAATGTGTGATACTAGTAACGAATGTATTTGATATAATTTAGAGTGGGAGGGGGTTTTATAGACCCCTATATTCACACACACACGCACGCGCGCTAGCACACACACACACCTAATTGGCCTAAGCTGGTGGGATGGTAGGCGATCCCATTGGGAAAATGTTTTCTTTCAGCCTTTGTTTGCCAGAGAAGTAATTAAACCAGTTTAAATAATAGATATTGGTCAGGTGTGTGGCCACAGTAAATTATACCTGGCCAATGGCATGTCGGCCAATCAGCCTCGTCTGCGCTCTGTTACCATGGAGACTGTCGCTATGTCAGACATATTGAGGTAGACTATACACATACACACACTCTCCATTTCCTCTCAAACATCAGTTTGCAGGAGACGGTATATAATTAACCATATGGCAAATCATCCTTCAAACCTGTCACCATACAGTTCTCCGTAATGCCATGTTGTTGTTGTTGTTGTTGTTATTGCTGATGCTGCTTTGTAACAGATGTTTTTGAGAGTAAATTCTGATCGGGTTTTAAAATTATGAATAGCTCCGCTTATGTTGTCCCGCTGATTAAATCTCACTTGCTATCGGTGAATAGCAGCAGTGGAAGCGCGGTACGTGTCTCTTACGATATTAAAACTGAGCGTTTCTCTCTCCGTGTGAAAATTTCCTCCACAAAAGATAATTAATTATCTGTTGAAAATATGTGGCACAGTTTGGAACAGTGACTGCCAAAGCCAAACTGAACATTTATGTAAACGGTAATTGGTTGTGATTAGGTAGAAATTCACTGGTTGGTTGTATTAATTTATTTCTCATTTTTTTCTCTTTAAGAATCAACAATTCTGCTCCTCTGTTTGTGGTAAATTAGTCTTTCTTTTCGGGGGGGGGGGGGAGGGTTCTCTTGGAAGCGTTTTCCCTTTTTTAGCACCAGACGGATGAATGAGATTTTCTTTATTCTAAAAGGGCACAATAAATAAAAGAAAATAGGTCTACATTCTAATTACTTGCCACAGTCAGTAAGTATGGGTTCTTTTAATTTTTAAATTAATGTTTAGGTTCCCGGTGTCAGATAGTCGTCACACATTACGTTGTTTTTGTTGGGGGGGGGGGGGGGGGTTGTTTCCATTATCATTATGATAGAAAAGCGGACATACCAACTCTGGAAAGAGGATCCGGGCAGTATTAATATTTTCTATACAGACCTGGTATGGGGTTTTGTTGTCATACGAGGAGTATGTCACGCATGTTCATTTGCTACGTTGACTCGTGCTGGTAGACTATTTTAGTTTCCATGGCAACGTCTTCGGATGGATGCGCCATTTTTTTTTTTGGGGTGGTGGATTTCATCCCATTTACCTCCTCCGGAGATGGTCAGCGATGTAAAGGACACCTGTCATTTCTACCTGACTGTAATGAGCGTTTTAAAACGCGCAGATGGTTAATTTAACCCTTTGTCGGCGCCGGGAATGTTTTATCACCAAACAGTGACAATACTTAACACCACACCAAACCACCTACACTTGCTTTTTATGGCGGCATATAGAGAGGTGACCTTCTCTGAAATGTAGAGGCTAGCTGTGGTATGTGTAACCGATGATAACAAATGCACACCTTTATGACTTTTGTAGTGTCCAACTGTGATAACAGACATGGTGGGATGACGATTTTATCATCTTCAGTATAACAGTGGACACGATGTGTCGATGCGACTTTAAGGATGTATTGACTCTCGTCAGACAGTATGAGATAAGGCGTTATTTTCCGCGCACAGAACACAGAAACACACTCACTCGTACACCTTCAGACACCGACATCAGTTGTAAATATTTATCTAAGAATCTGGTGCTGGATCGTCCGCGTATTCTTGCTATCTGATGCCGTGTACTATTTTAATAACCAGCAGGCGATGCATAATACTATCCTGTGATACTGTGCTTTATCGCTGCATGCACATCACAAAGTCGAGAGACAGAGAAAGAGAGCGATCGCCCCTTAAAAAAAAAAAGGAAATACCACCTCGTAGATGGCATGGTACATGTGTTGTTGTTGGTCGTTGTTGGGTTTTTTTTTTTGGGGGGGGGGGAGGTTCAAACCCAGCGAGGCATGAATTAGTAAATAAATTAAAATTGTCTTCCAAGTTCTGGCAAAGTGTAGTGAGGGGACATGGCTCGCGATGCGACCAACACCTTCTACAGGTGTAAGTTAATGACAATTGATTGACTCGGGACGTTTCTTGTTTTTATCAATCTCAACTGTAACCATAGCGCAGTTGTATCCGGAGTAATAGTTTTAGTAATTGGAGTGTTAATATATTGTTGTTTTATTGTCGACGAGCGTTGGTTTTTATTTTTGAAGCGATGTCGTCGAGTGGTAATCTGGATCAACAGACGGCAAGTTTGGACATTCAGGCCTCTTGACCACTTCGGTGTGTGTGTGTGTGTGTGTGTGTTACACTCGTTTATCATCATGCTGATGTGTCCATGCATATTGGAGTGGCTTTGAGTCAGATTTGGACAAACACTCGATCTGTTAGATATAATTGATAGGTAGATAACGTATACATGCGATGAAGTGTGATCATGTCATCGGTGATGTTGTTGGTGGGGGGAGGGGGGGGGAGGAAGACACCAGCAATTAGTTTATTTTATAGTTTATAATCTCATTTGTTAGTTTGCTGAAGGATACTGAAAACCAACTGATTTTATTCAATCCGGAACACGTTCCGATGTTTAATAGCCGCGCCATTATTGTCTTTATCAGTAGCATTTACATGAATGAATATTAATCTTCAAACTGAGACCGGGAGTGGTGGGGGGGGGGAGGTCGGGCGTGTGGACGTCGACAAAAAATAAGCCGACAAACGCACTGGAAGTGGGCAACAAAAATATTATGTTAATCTAAAGCTGACACCGTTATCTTATTTCGGTCGTCACATAACAATAGCAACCATTCACGATGATTCCACCATCACTAATGCTGCTGCTGGTGGTGACCTTTCAGTTATCTGTCTAAAATAATTGCCCCCACAAATGCGTATTAATTAACTGATTTGTGGCTGCATTTCTGCGAAATTGAATGCTCCCTGAAATCGGTTGTCATTGTTTACAATAGTAATAGACTACTGTTCTGTTATTCTGTTAACTGGAGTACCATCATATCGGTCTGATGTGTTGTCCTTTTTTGTTGTTGTGTACCGATGCCAGTATTTACAACATAATGCTATTTTTACAGCGAGGGGTGGAATCAAAAGCTTCCGAAAATCCATTGTTGTGATGCTGGTATGCGATTGTTCGCCATCGCTCTGAGCTAGATTTGTTATCTATTCTGACTTGTCATGGTTGATGAATGCTGTTTGTGTTGGTGGATGTTTTTCTCTTATTTTACTATGTTTTGGTGTCTGCCATTTGATGCATAACTTTCTGAAACCCCCCCCCGAGAACAAAGAATCCATTCTTACCGATATATTAGAATGTTATTGGCAACAACAAAAAGGTGTTGGACAAGATGGCAATTTAAACGACAGATAGACGGACAGAGACAAATTATTTTCCGTGTATTATTAGCTTTTGGTTCATTTTAGCTGAAAATATGTTATAATTTATCATGCGTACTCCATTACGGGATAAATATTGCCCAAGAAGCTTTCGGAATTGGCCAATATGACGTGGAAACGTATGAACCGGCGATTACAATTGGTTTCACCATCCATTGTAGCCATCGCTTTGGGAGTGTGGCGGATGAAACTTAGCCCAGTTAATAGACCCCATCTGGCTCCTGTCCCCTGATGACGTTATTCCCTTCGGTCACATGACTCCGTGTCTATTGATTTCCGGTATGTGTAATAATGAAGTCTCCCCGCTGATGGAAGACAGTAATTGATATTAATGCTATTTGTTATCGTTTCGGTGGCTCAGCTGCTCTTCCGTCTGTTGTGGTACGTCGGGGACCATTCCATCATCCGGGATGCGTGAATTTCGTACGCATTCAGGACCGGCCCGATGCCGGTTTGGCCGCGGGAAATAGGGTGCGTCGGCATTTAGAGGCGTCTGGGTTTCCCGAAGCACAGTGAGCCAGTCAAATATTGGCCGAAATGAACCCTCGTCGGTCCGGCGAATCTAGCCAACTTCCGCGGTGCAAAAGAATCGATCAGTTTTCGGAGATGATTCATAACACTTTGGCCAACCATTGCTGGCCGGTCGCCGTTGTCATGGTTTCCACTGATTTCATTACCGAGCCTTCAGTTTCTGGCAGGAACTTGGAGGTCCTACGATGCCCTTGATGTCCCTTCGTCTGTAGCTAAGTGGATTTTGGGTCTGTCGAAGAATCGACCGACATTTCTTGATCCGGAACTGGTCTTTATCAAGCGTAACATCATCAGCGATGTTTGTCCAAGACGAGTTGGTCTACTCCCTATGTCAGCCCGTGATTCTGTTATATCACTTCAGGATTGGCTGGAGGAAGCGTCGCAGATACTTTCCCCGGCAATGAGTAAATCGGAATTTTCAACCAAAAATATCCCGAATAAGTCCTGAACCCAAACAGAGACATACTGCAACTTGGTGACTACTGTATAAGACAGCAATAAATATTGTTCCTTACAGCTAATGCCCGTCCACCAATCACCAATAGTCCACAACTCCATTACTCAACTTGGGCAATCACAGTCGGCGACATGCAGTATTTATTATTTCAGATTTGTTGCCATGACAACTAGAGACTGAGCCCGGGAAGGCCGGCCTTCGGTTGGCACCACGCCAGCTATCCCTAGGCTCCGCCCCTTTGACCTCACTGCCGACATGACTGGCATTAATGGCGAACTGTAACGATTATGGGCAATATGGAGCCTTTGATGTGGCTGTGGTACTGTTCGGAGTGTTGAACAATATTTGTTACATTTGACAGCCAAGTCAGTCTTCCGATCAGCGAGATAGTTGACAGCTGATGCATCGTGAAGCCCAAGTTGTGTCCAATTAGTTGATAATATTCAAAACGTTTTTAAGCTACGTATCCAGATCTGCTTCATGTTTTGGCCGATCCCGACAAGTTGTGGTCTTAGATTTTTGTATCTGGCTATATTGATGTATATGCATACACTTGTTAGATGTGTTAGTGGGTGGGTGGCTGAGTGAGTGAATGAATGAATGAGTACTTAAATTACACGTATGTACTGTGAACTGTTGACATTTATCTGATATAAGACCTACTTATCTTGACTCACAAGAGCTTTGGACGTGATAGTCCAGTCGTGCGCTAGTGAGAGAGAAACTCTGAGGTTCCAGGTTTTAAACCCCTCAGACTTCCGGTTGGTTCTAATGGTTATATTGGCTGTGGTGTGATGGATTGTTGTAAACGTTTCATTAAAAGGTGCCGGCTAAAACAGTGTATAGTCTACCATGAGTTCGGTTAACAATATTAACGTTTTTTTATCAATATACCACTGATTAAAACGTCGTCCCGTCTATGGGCCAAGTGTAAGCATATGTATCTATTAGTCTGAATAGATTTTCTTGATATTTGTTGCTGGTGTTGGCTTCTATATTCAATAAGTACCCCCCCCCCCTCCATCTCCCCCCTCTTCTATAGATAGATAGATAGATAGATAGGGAGGAGAGAGAGAATCATCACTGGAAGTAACAGTTTAGGGGAATATTGACATTCGACTAATGTGACTGTCAACCTTTCAGGGATTGTCTTTCTTCACCAAGCTACTAGCGCCGCTGTCCAACTAAGAACCGGTACTTGTGCGTCGGTTCCAGTCAGAAAACATCAACTGTTAGGTACATATTTATCAGATATCTTCTCTATAAGCAGTCTGTATAAACACTTGCGGCTCACTCTAGAATTCATGGTAATAATCAGTAAACAAACGGCCTTACTCAGATATGGAAATAAGCCATTGAGAAAGTGGGCGATAAACTGGGGATTATTAGCGAGCTAGCCAGACAGTCATTATTTATTTAGATAATTATAAAGGCACACTGATGCTTGATCAGTTTTGCTCTACTCTCCCTTGTAGGTGGTTTGATTGTTTATTGAAGCATCGGTTTTGGGTGCTTGAATGTTTGTCGAAGCAATGATTTGTATATTTGATAGTAATTATCCTGTCATTTCGATGTTTAAGGCACTTGTTGGGTGGGTGGTGATGGCGGTGGTGGTACGAATACCAATAATTGTTGTCAACGAAGGCTGCTCGGCATATGAATTACAAAAAACAGATGCATTTGGGTAACATCTGTACTGAGAGGACGAATTACGCTTATTGTTAATTAAAAAGTAATTACTATAAAACAATTAGGGAAGCCGTTTGGTTCTTCGTCTGTCTGTCCTTATGCCCGTTCAGAGGACCTGTTTGTTTGATTGACTGATTTAACTGATCTGATATCAGCCTAGCAGCTGAAGTAAGCCCTAATCAGTCAAACGACTGTTTGATTATATCAGTAACTTGTTATCTTTGTCATGCCTCACCTGCCTCGTGTTAGCACCGAATATGTCTCGATCCATATTAGAGACCGTAGCTTCCGGATCTGTTCCAGGACACGAAGGACCATTTAGTCTCGCGTCTGAGATCCCTATCGTGATGTTACCGTATAGAGCTGCCGGATCCAGAAGCCAGTCAAGAGCCAGATACAACAGAAGGAGTCGTTTGTATTGGGACAGGTTTTGCCTACATCGTCCCCACCTCGCGGTGCCAAACTGGCTTAGTGACTCACTTCCCATCTCGGGTATGGCTGCGGGCTTCCCGGTCGTCACTGGGGAGTGATCCAGATAGCGCCATAACCGGGATCAGTGAGATTACTCCCTTAACCGCCATCCATTTATTTATTGAGCCCACAGAATTGCGGCCTTTTTGGTTGCCCCATTCCCAACTGTCTTCTTCAGATATCCGACCTAAGTTATGCCAGTACCTCTACTAGCTAGATAAGACCGTACACCGACAATTCGCCATCAGCTTATAACAAGGAGATTTGTTCGGCCTAAACACAGGGCTTAAATATCTTCAGGATACTGTCACTGGAGCATCTTTTGTCTCCAGCGAAACGTCGAGAGCACATTCTCAAGGTGACTTGTATCGTTGTGGTTATTATTGTTGTTGTTGTTGACAAGAAGAAAGGCATTTCCGTTGTTACACAAATGAAGCATAATATTAATTACTCTGATTACTGATAGCGAGATAAAGCCGAGGAATACGATGTCAATGGTGAGTGACGTCGATGTAAATGGGTTATAATTTGGGTGTTTTCTTTTACCTGTCTGTAGTCCGTCAAAAATCACGGACGGTAAACGGCAGGGTGTTTGGGTTGACGAAGCGTTATCGGTGACTTCCGGTGTTTGTTTAGCTCGGCCAATTTTATTGTGTAAACGTCAAGCCCCCAGTGACACGACATTCTTTGGAAGATGTCAGCGGCTTTAACATCCATTGTTCGGTACACGTGTACTTGATGCCGATAGGCTGGTCGAAGTAGTGATTTATTCAAGTTTCTGTTTACGAGGGTGGCGTCCGTTCTGGATTATGGAATGGAAACAAATTTTAGCCTGCGTACTTTTGCTGATAACGCTTGTGAATGGTGTAAGTAGGCACTTTCATAAACGTCATGACCGAACGTCACAAAAAAAAAACTAAACGCTGGGCGACTGTGACCGCAGCCTGGAAAAGGCGCCAAGAGGGGGTACTCCCTTTCTGGGAGTTTTTGGCTGCGTCTTTTTCGTTTCTTTAAGGTAATCACACATTGCCATTTTTTGGTAAATAAACAACTTTATCGTCTGATTCATTATCTGTTGAAATGCGGCAATTTTTCACGATTGCCAGTTGATATGTATGTACGGCATATTTTCGGATGCTCATTACTCCCGTAAGTAACCATCTGCCACCAAAAATAATGCCACCGACATAGTTTTCAGGGGGTTTTCCTTCTAAGGAACAACTTTTTAATAATTTCCAGTTTCGCGCACTAATTCATCCGGAGGCCGCAAAAATGTGGTGTTGATATTGTTTAGTAATAAATTCCTTGTCCACCTGTGAGGAGATTAAGAAGTGTTGTACTTGAAGACAAAAACATCGTTATTGTAGTTAACTTTTGAATCCCGGGTTTTATCATTATGGCGGTCACAATTACACTAACGCTAATAAATAGTAATTGGTGACATAGATTCATGAGATTTATGTGATTAAAATGTGTATAATTCAGACTGTATGTGATTATAGAAACTGGATTCTTTATGTTTGTATAATTTTCTCTATCAAACTACCGTATTTAATTTTTTTATGAAAGTGCATAGTGTAAGCTTTTTGTTCTCGAGTTTATACGTCATACCAAGCACAGCTGTTGTTGTTGGTTGTGATGTTGATGCTGCTGCTGGTGATGATGATAATGATGGTTGTGATTATCATGATGATGATGATGATGATGATGGTGGTGACGATTCTGTTCGAAGTTTGCTTTTTTTAGTGGTCCATAATTATTGCCTGAGGGATTCAGTTCCTACGGTTGTCATGCTTCAGTGAGTTGGTCATGCATGCGTTTGTGGGTGGGTGGATGTCGTGCGTGCGTGCTTGCGTGTGTGCAATGGGAGGAGAAGCACTGGCACAAATAAGCAGAAATCATGATTGCAATACATGGACGATTAATGAGGGTGTTCAATATAGTATAGCGGCTATGTGCGTGCGTGCGTGCGTGCGTGCGCGGGCGCGTGTGAACGCATTTGTTAATGTATGGTCTCGTGTGTTTTGATGAGGTACTCGGTCAACTGTAATAAAACAATAGTATATAGTAGGTCGTTGAATACCTTTGACATCGAACACTTGACTGAACATTCTACCTCCAGTAATGTGATCTTGTTGTTTTCGGTTCTGCGCTATGAGGACAGACAGACAGGCAGGCAGACAGACAAACAGGGAGACAGACAGACAGAGACACAGGTGGTGATAATTGTTGTAAATTATTTGACTCCTGTGTTGGTTATGGACAGCTTGTGGGTGGTCGGGTTATGGCCATGTTACGAACGGCGTTATGATCATAATTGGGTTAGCAGAGACAGTGCACGGTGTTCCGTATATATATGTATATATGTGCGTGTGGACATGGGACACACACACACACACACTCTCTCTCTCTCTCTCTCTCTTCAGAAGTAATATATAACATTACATGTTTTATTTTAACCGTATCTTCAATAAGTAACACACAAAACGTCTGGACCCCCCCCCCCTAAACATCATACTTTACCTCAATAGTTACTGCTGTCCATCTTTCTGATCTGTTTCTGTTCTTTGCCTGTCTGTTTCTTGATATATCTTAATATCTGTCCCGTTGCCTTTCTTTCTGTATGTAAGCGTTCACCTGTCTGCCTATTTACCTGATGTCTGTCTGTCTGTCTGTCTGTCTGTAAGAAGTGTCTTACCCGAAAGGCGGAATATCAAATATTAATGTTTGTCATGATTTATTGCCAATTTGACCATCCACATGATGTATAAGAGAAGATAGTTCTGGTGACATCGACCCATTTCTGTCACTGTCTTCTGATAGATCATGTCAGATGTCTTACGTCTTCCTCTTGTCATTCCCTAAGTAAGATGGCCATATTGAGAAAATTGATTTTGACCTTTAGCTGACATTGGGGAGTACGTTTCTTCACCCTTCCTCCAGTCTCTGAATTATACATGCGCGCGCACACACGCGCGCACATCCAAAACAATAATTCTGGCTTTGCTTGCCGGAGACTGTTTCACTTTAAAGAGAAATCGCATTAAGTTAATTTAACTAAAAAAAGAAACTATCTTGTTTCACAATTATTCTCTCTCTCTCTCTCTCTCTCTCTCTCTCTCTCTGTGTGTGTGTACGTCCATGGTCTGGGTTGGATTCGAACACACAACTTGGAGGTTTGTACTACTAAGCTGTAACCACTGCACGATTGTAGCATCCACTTCTTGGTTACAGGAGATTATAGCATAGTGCGTCACAGACGGTAGTAACAGAGCATTTCACGTTCGGATACCAAAACCTTACCTCACCTCAAGTCCCGACACATGACACTTACCACCATCTGGCAGAAGCTCTTACTGTCACAGTATATCGTTTTACGCAGACCTGACAACAGTGGCTATATCTAGATGAGCAGATGTCAGGGATGGTCATCATTGTGTGAAATTGTATCTACTAGAGATACAGGTTGTTTTTGGTGAAGATAGAACACCGTCTGTAGTACTATGTAGTATCTCTCTTGAGTGTGTGTGTGTGTGCCGATGTGTCGTTAAACAACATTCATCCATCCATCCATCCACCCATCCTCTCTGGAGTGTGTGGGCGCATGCCTGCGTGCGTGAGCTTTAAATTATTTTAAAATGTTCATCATCTAACAACGTTTACTATTAAACATGTACCACACTGTTTCTGTCCGTTAACTTCTTGTCATAATGCAATGCTTCTAGATTTCTGTAAATTTCTAGCAACTTCATGACGTAATGAGGATAAACCAAGTCTGATGTTGGATAGTAGTAATGGCGATGACGTCACAGTCACCTGGCCGCTTTCTTTTGCTGGATTAAAAATAAACGTGAAGGAGTTTCTGTTTGGATTAAGAAGTCTTCCAATCAGACTACAAAGCATCAGACTTGACAAGAGCCCACCCCCCCTCCCCCACTGTTTTGAATATCTTCAGTCTTCTGCAGGTATTTGTATTGTCTCAGATATGAGTGGTACTCATTCTCATTGATAATTATTAATTATATGTTATATTAAATTTTTCATATTATAACACGTGGAATTCTGTATCGTTTTTATTAATTATAATTTTCTGTTGTCAGGATATGGTGTTCACTAAACTCTACACTTTATCCGTTTGATTTGGGTTTGTACAAAATCAGCATCTTCATCAGCTCAGAACGGTGTACGTGTCTGTACTAACTAGGGCTAGAATTTCGCAAACATTTACCAGAATCAACGTTGATTCTTGTAAATCAATTTTGTGAGAATCAACTTGTATTCACGTTAGATTCCCGCTTTAAAAAATCCTGTAATTATATCTATAAGTGTAATTATAACTATTTTCTGTGATGCTTACCTGAATGACAGCGTTAATAATAAAATAATTATCATGAACAGCCATATGTGTCTCAGTGCGTTCGTTTTCCCCAAAACTTTTAATAGATTATGCTGAATAGTCGGTGAATTTTGTGCGAATCAGTGGTGATTCGGGTAACAAAAAAATTCCGCCAATCGATTCGCAGATTCGCGAAATTCTAGCCTTGATAACCTTTTATATCACTTCATCCGAACAGTAATTAATCGACATTAGACTTCCATGTGCTCAGTTACGGCCAGGTGAACTCTATAGCTGGTGATTAGCCAGTAGCTGGTTTGGTGGATTCAAATATAAGCGGACACCCCCCCCTCCAATTTATGTCACAGCACATTAACCATTGAGCCACGCCGCTGAGCCATTTTCATGACTGTGTTAGTATCAGCCATCAGTCATCATGTTAGCATCAGTTTACAACATCTCAACATCAATGTGTCTGCCTGGGTGACTGACTGATCCGGTATGATCTCCATCATGTCTCTTCTGGATCACGTCGATGTCCGGTGTCGCCGTCTCTTTGACGTCTCACGCAGTCAGTCCAATTTATTTTGACCATCACATTTTTGGCCAAGTTTGATCTGGAGATTGTTGTCTTAGTTCGTTCTCTGCGGGCTGTTTAAAGTAATATTCTGATTTGTTCTGAGGACTGTTGTTGTTGTTGTCAGAATTGTAGATCAGACAAAACCAATCACGGGCTTGATTTGAACGGTGGCGGTGTGGGTGACCCCAATCCGGATGGGTAAATTGTCTTCTGGAAGCACAAAGGAAATCATTCAGCATCAGGCTCGATCCCGTTGATGTCGATGCTGTTAGCGATGTGCTACGCAATGTTGATCGCGCGACCACAGATGCCATCGGTCGTAATCTGCCATATTCTGTGCTGTAACTCGCCTCTCGGCATTTCCACTTCGCTGTCTAAATATTTAAACTTTGTCAGTCACTTGCCAAATGTTTGGCTGAAGTAGAACTGTAATACAAACAATAATGTTCTTCCCAGTCACCTGATCAACTATCAGTGTTGGCTCTACCTGTGGGATGTTTCATTCAGGAATAGGAAGCTTTGAGCCAATCATTTCATTTGCCTGAAGAGTAGTTGACCATCGCCATGCCAGTTTAGGTCATTTTAGACACAGACATTTTGGATTGAGATGTTTTCAGGCCGGTTTTTTGAGGACAGTTTTTGAAAATCAGTTCTTTCCTTTTAAATCATTCATTTACTTAATGTCTATTATTGCCATGATATATGAACTGATATTACTTTCCATGTTTTAGTTGCAGAAGAATTGATAAAATGTGCCAATGTTAAACATAATACACCATTTTCTTAGTGATTTGTGCTCTCTCTCTCTCTCTCTCTCTCTCTCTCTATATATATATATATATATATATATATATATATATATATATAAGCAACATGCTACAAAGAGTTCATAAAATACTCAGAGAAGTTGCTGACCTCTAAATGGAGAATTATAATTACATTATTCAATATTACTTAACCACATTCTTTTTATTTTAATATACATTTAAACCCAAGAGTGCGATAATAGGCTAAGTTGAGTAGTACTACAGTAATGCTTATTTGCTGATTGGTTAGATGTGACAAAATGCCACTTTTGAGCTTTTATTTATATAATTGAAAAGATCATAACACAAAACGGTGGTCACAATAAGGTTTGCTGTTATTTTCTTTTCTTCAAATTTCATTCAGTAAATCGGTGGTCAGCGATTAATTTCAGGTTTACACTAGATGTGTAAGAAATTTGCTGGCATTTGAAATACCCGCCTACAAAAAAGAACTTCCAAAATATTTACATCCAAACTATCCATCCAATAGGCCAGGTGAAGCCAGTGTTGAGAATAAACAAAATTCTGAGGGTAAAACTGTTTATAAAAATTAAATAAATGAAAATAATTAAAGTTATTATCACATATGTATACGTCCATTTTTATTTATTTATATGCACTTGAAGCAAAGCTCTTATTACCACAATTTAAGCCATTTCAGTAGCCATCAAGATGGTAAAATGATTACAGTTTTTAAAACAGATTTCTGTACTGACAAGAGAGAGAGAGAGAGAGAGAGAGATACTATAAAATCATGGATGGTTCAGCAAACAATGTGTGTCTGTCCATTGTGAAAGGAAAAACACATATGACATAGCCCTGGCAATAGTGAGTCACAAGTTTAGTAATAAATCAGGACACTTTCTGTTGGCTCACTTTGCTGTCTCTATATTTTTATATGTCTGGGGGGGGGGGGGGGATAATGTGTACACATTCACATACACGAGAAATCTAAATATAAAACGTAGATCAGGTCAACATATTTCAACAAAGTTTTAACTATGATGGATTACTCATGAAGTTTGATTTTAGCTATGGATAACATAACAAACCAGTTAATTCCTTGAAAATGAATTAGTAAATTTTGTCTATTCTCATATTTTTCAGTAATCAGTCACACAAACACAATAACGGTATACCTGTATTCCACCTTTTTGGCCATGTATGACCTGATATCTTTCCTTTAGATTGTAAAAGAAGAAGAAAACTATTTCCTTTCCAAGCTGAAGCCTTGGTTGATATGAAAGCCATTTTTATTTTGTTTGGAATTGTATTTTTCAGTCACTAGGTGGCAGTGTGTTAGCACTTGACTAAGATTATAACAGTGGACAAAACATAAATGCATTTCTTTGTGGACATTTTTGTGTTATAGATTAGCCAGCAAGGTTGTGTTTGTTGAAAGTAATGTTCGAAGTTTTGTGAGTTATATTACACCAGAGAGGGCTTTTTATCAAGTTGCTGCTTCCTTTAATTATAACATGATGGTGAAGTAGAAAGAGTAAATGTGTTACGCTTTAATAAATTAAATTGGCTGGTTTTGTGGTGACAGTAGCGATATTTTTAGCAGCAAGAACAATAACAAGTAATATATGTGTCTAAAAATATGCTGAAGTTACAATAATGTTAATTTTAACTTTAGCAACAGGACCAGTAGGGACATAGCATAGTACTATAAAACAGCGGCGCTAATTGGTGGCAATGTATACACCATTGGTGCCAAATGTGGCTGTTGTTACTTGATTCCGGTGGTGGATTAAAAGCAGTGATAGTGGTAACAGCTAAACGTACAGCAATTACTGCAGATACATACCAATACACATCAAAGTTTTCTATCAGATGGATTAATTAATACCAGTGTTTGTTGAAGTAATCTTCCAAGCCCGAGATATCTAACACTGTTTGTATTATTCCAATTCAGATACCACTTTCTTGAGCTAAAGAGTAAAATGTTATATAAACATTTCTAATCTTTGTATAAACTATAGCCAAATATGTTATAAACCTTGTAGCATTGCTCTGCCATTGTTTATCAAACATTTGTTGACAGGTGGTCACATGACTGACCTACTGAGCATGCTCTGTGTGGTTGTCGTCTGCTTTGTAGACAAATATATTGGTATAATTGATAATTTTACAGAATTTGTATTGCTTTTGGCTTAATATCAAAAGAAATTTGTATCAGTTGCTGATAATTTATGGCTCATTTGCGTCACCTTTCACTGAAAGTATGTGTTAGGTAACAAGAGCTGATGTATCCAGTCTTTGATCCAAACCAGTCAGTGTTCCGAGATGATTCTCTTAATGACTGGGAAGAACTAAACAATTCTATATGGGTAGGTTGTTTTAAGAAACTCCTTGTTCTTGTTGTTTCTGTGGTTAGTTTAAGTTCCCAGGTTTCTTTGTTTCTCCTGTGTTCACAGCACTTGTAAATCTGCCACCTAGCGCAATTTAAGAAAGAAATGTCAATATATTGGACAATCTTCCTCTTATCAACTGGAAAAGATGCTCTACCACAACCAGAAATCAATTGTCACTGGAGATATGGACTTGTTTCTTGTTTACTGTAGCTAGATCAATAACTGAGTAAATAATCTCATTACCTCCCATGATGGGCATTGGAGTGTCACACCTTTAGAAACTTGCTGGAGTTTGTTTTAACAAGATACTTGGTCAGAGAAAGCGAAGAGCGCACCACAAACAGAACAATTCAAATATTTATCCAAGCAATTATTGGAGTGTGTCACCTTTCATTTGCGTTATTAGGATATTACATTAGTTACCTGTTGGCTCTTTGTCTGACTCCTCTCATCTTCTTCGGTTTTTCTTTCTTCAAAGGCTCACATTAGAACAAATCGACGTAAATATACAAATAAACGATTCAATTAATTGACAACATTTAACCATAGATACTGAAACTATTATGGGAAAGAATCATCTGTATTATCTAAAGCTAATGCGTAAAATGGGAAATGTGGCCAACTTCAATTATTAATCAGTTCCTTTATTGTCAGTATCTATCAGTCCCTGTCCTGACGTGCTTTGTTTTACTTGTCATATTCGATTAGTCAACAATTTTTCAATACTATGTAATGAAACCGCTCGTTCTCATTCTGTAAATTTAGACATAAAGCAGTCCCTTATGGAGTAGAATTCCCTATCTATGGCCAGCAGATAATGGCAATAGAGTGTTTGTTCTGTCTTTATCTCCAGGTCAGCAAGTATGTTTGTTAGAAGTGAAATTTGCCAGGATCTATCCCTGGTTGATATGGCCCCCTATCTGTTCAATGGACCCTTGAAAGCAGTGGCTTACAGGCAGTGCTCCATGGATGGTATGGTGCGGTACCCATTATGTCTGGAGGGGATTGAGCGATTCGGTATGCCGTGGTATGGTATGGTATGGTGTAGTATGCCATTGGCTCCGCCGGTCTCTGGTGAAACTTTTAAAGTGCTTATCCATAACCTTCGCTATTGTGATTAACAGCACTCGCTCTCTCTCCGTGTATGAAAAATTCATTTGTTGCCCATTGGTGGAGAGCAGTTGGTTGTCAGAGGTTGTTCTCTTCAAAAAGCGTTCGGACGAATTAATCAAATTTCTTGCCGTCATGTGGCAGGCCGCAATTCTTAAACAGATGGTACGTATGGTGTTTTAGCATGTCGTGAATGGGTTTGTTTTTGGAGATTTTCACCATAATTTGTCCCGGTATAGGTCCCTCGTTAAATCGGGACATAGTTAACAAAGTGCGCACGCGTATGTGTGCTTACACACACAGACATGCCCAATGATCACACACACACACACACACACACATTTAAGGGACAAGTTATCAGTTGTTTGGTCAGCCACGGGTTTGAATTTTGTCTTGAGATTTGGTCAGCAAGCCATTCTGATGTTATCTGTGAATACGGATGAGTCACTTGAAATCCCCCTAAGTGGTCACAGAGCTAATGCCGGGTAGCATTTCTCTTCGGATACAGCTTGGACCTGGGAGATGTTATGCTGACTTTACAGTAATCCCGATGTCAGTGTTGTGATTGGGTGAATTACCTACGATCGCGCGCACACAGTCACAATCAGACACATCTCTGAAGATGCGCGCCATAATGCTAAACATTCCTGGTGATCCGGACTCTTTCCAACTAGTACTTGGACCAATCAGAAGCGTTCTGAGCTGTTGGGGATGGCTGCGTTCCTGGCTGCCGCCGTGTAAACACATGCTCCAGGCAGTCGGTACTGTACTAAGTCCGTACCGAACTACTTCATACTTTAGCTACAACACTCCCCCTATCGGCTGGCATCGAGTTTCCTGGCAGTTACCACCAATTGTACACCGCACTGTACAAAGAGCGACGACTGGAGCAGGCTGGTAAGCAACTTTGCCCGAGTTTGTACACGTGTTGTTGTGTAGGTTGTTCAAGCGATATTAGAACTGATCCAGTCTAGTTGCCGGCTTCATTATAGACGATTATCAAACAGGAATCATGACCACGATGATGTGGATACCACCAGGAAGCTATGTCGGACCACAAATGGTAAAATAATAACTATTCACTTCACTAATTTTCGTTCGCATCTATCTCACCCAAGTTCGATTCAGGATCTTGCTGCTGGCTGACCTGGAATATAGTTGGCCGAACTCCGAGAGTCGGACGAGGCGCCGACACTTCATGGCCGCAACGTGTGGGGTGTTCGGCGTTGTCGGCGTCTAAAATAGAGATTATTATACCGAATAGCTTTTGTAGTTGGTGGCATCAGATAAATACTTGTTAGTTAAGTAAATAATGCCATTCAGTGGTAATTCTTCTATTTACATGTATTTTTAGTCACAGTAACTTGAGTAAGACCGGAACCAAGCGTCATTGTGACTCCATAATATTCCATATATTATGGTATTATAGACTCGAGGGATAGGCGCTCTCTGGCTGTGGGCAATTACAGTATTAAATTGTTTGTTGTTGTTCTAACTTAGCCGTTAGTTTCGGTGATGGCCGAACTACTGAATTATATTCGATGTCGCATAATTCGTCAGCATCCTGTGTGTTTGAGTCACACGGAATAACGTTTTTATACTGCCTGGTTTTAGATCTATACGTTATACGGAGCGAATGCCGAATGGGTTTAATTTTGCCTTTAGATACTTACAACAACACAAATTGTTGGCTGTTGTTACTGAGTCTGGCCCTGGTTGGAGTACATTATTATTTAGATAAACGAGTCATGCTGGTGGTATGAGAGATGGATGGGATGTGGGTGGCTGGAAGCGTATGTCAGTTTGACTAGATCTATGGCATCTGTATGTCAGTTATGTCACCTAGTTAGTGCCCGCTTCTTGTACAACAAGATCTACTTTACTGACAGGGACCGGGATGGAGATGATGATAGTTATCTTATCACTATCCTTGTTAGTTTTATATAGACTAGTCTACAATCCGACGGTGATACACACTCACTGTGTAGCACAGTTACGATAGCGTTGCCGTTGGTCTTTTTGTCGGACAGTTCCCGTATATTTCACGTTGTTCTCCGGAATTATATTTATAAATATTAATGATTATGGTAAATGATTCTCTATATCTGATCTGTGCTAATGTTGCGAGTCTTCTGACAGGCATGATGTGTTTGTATGAAATGATGATATAGCCATATTTGTACTATTTGGCATATATTTCTAGGCAATAATTAACTGGTTTATAGTCTATTGTTGTTGATGTATTTATTTTAATATAACCCAAATGAGCTGCTTACTACTACTACACACACACACACCCTCTCTTCTGTGTGTGTGAAAGTCAAAGTGCACTGAAACCAAAAATGAACGCATGATTTTTCAGGGACCTCGATCCATAGAAAAATTCCCATTAAATGGCATTATATTGAGGCTCAGAGCATACGAACCTAACTGTGTGTGTATGTGACCTTAAAAATGACAAGAGGATGTAGTAAGGTTACTGGCATTGTTTTAGTGGCTGGGACCGTCAGATTGTCTGTTACAAAACAAAGTCTCGATCTATTTAAGTTAACGTTGCTGGTGTGATAGCTGCCTTCAACAATCAGTATTATATTGAAAGATCCCTTCTACTATTGTATATAGGGAAGATTCCCGGAAATGACGATTGGCCTGACCCGGAAACAAGTAGTTCTTCCCAGTAGCAGAGCCAGACATCTGGATCTGGTTGTTATGAATGGAATTTCTCTTTTTGCCTCGTACATCCTCTTTCTTGCTGTCCATGTTTGGTCATAAAATAAACTAGTGCTGCCTTGGAGGATGTTTTGGGAGGTTTTATTTCCTTGTTTTCACAGATGTACGCCAAATGACCGTTCACCAAACAACCGCAAGGTGTTAGCTGAAAATCCTTCTTCAGGTACCAATGCCTACATCCCATTTGGTTCTGGATTATCTGGACGCGGGATTTCCTCCACAGTGCCGACTAATTAACGTTGTAATGATGTTATTTGTACGAGCTTCAGTTATTATTGGCTAGTCATTGAGTATCTTTTGTGGCGTTACTGTCTATTTTTCTCTTTAACCGGTTTGCTGTTGTTAATGCCATTTCAAAGAAGTAGAAAATTGTTAAGATAGTTATTCTGCGGCCTTGAGGGGGGTTACCTGAGGCTAGCGTAATTCACTAACCATCTAAATAGAGAAAACAAGGCTGAGGGTCTGAAGTTTATGGTACTGACTTGTTTAGCTTACGCCACAACAGATCATTCCCCCCCCCCATAATAGTGGCTGTTCTAGTTCTCTTCATCAACAGTCACATAGCAGCCACATTTTATCATCAGCGGCTTGTACAAAGAATCATCAGCTTTTAAACGGTAAATATTATATCGCTTTTCTAACACATGCACAGTTGCACACTCAACACAGCACAGCTGTCCGTTCATCCACACATTCAGAGGTTTACAAATGATACTGTTTTTTTTTAATCCTTAGGATCCAGATCATCTGGCATTATTTTGTGTGTATGTAAGCTATCTTCATGTACGTATCCCTGATTTACGCTTGTTTCACTCTATTTCATCATCATCTAACACCCGCAGCCCTATCCAACGAATTGTTGGTTCAGATTCTTCCCGCATACTTTATAAGAGGTCATGTGACTAAAAGGAGGCGATTCCGCATGAACCTTTCTCGTGTCCATGCGCCATTAAACTCCACTCATACTCACCCACTCCCTGCTCATTTTCAACCTACTGTTCATCCCTCATCCTGCCACTCCGCTCGTCCTACACATATCCAGATCGCGCACGTCCCCATCACCCCACCCTAACCGTCGTTGCCCTCATCCCACTGGTCCCCGTCTTCCCGAAGCCCACCCAGACCATGTCATTATTATGCAGCCATCGTGTACTGGCGCGATGGTCCTGGGCTACATTTGGCGATGCGATGTGAATAATTTAGCCACACTGGCACCGATGTCTTTCTGTCCGCATATTGCCATCGCCGACCAGCGATGCCGATGAGAGGCTCTGCTCTCTCTCTTCCTCACTGGCTGGTGTCATCTCGCTGGTGTCCATCTTTCGTGTGTGACTGTCCTGTGCTCGGCTAATTCACGTGTCTACCGGATCTATTGACATTATCGTCAGTTTTCTAACCCTCGCACACACATATAGTGGGATTTAATTCTGTTTCTCGCGCTGACTGACTTTGGATGAAAGATTCGTTCGTCGTTGTGGATGGCCCCAGTGCTTGGGACATGGTTCTGAGTCTCTATGGGGTAAGTCTGCACAAGCCGTATCCATCGCCTATATGCGTAGCGCAAATATATATATATATATTGCTGATTGTTTATGTGCGTTTTGGTAAAATTCTGTTTTCACTCTTCCTGTTTAAATGTTTCGGGATTTTGTCGATGTATTTTTAGAACTGCACTGTTAACAGTTTCCCCTCTCGACCGCAGCATACCTCATATTGTTTACCTCTCATTCCGCTAACCCTGAGTGAGTAGGAGTGGCTGAAAACGAGAGAATGTTTCATCATGCACGTTACCATGGTAACCTCCATAATGTTGCCATTTCTTTTTTGCGCAGCAATAGCGGCGCTCTCCGGAGATGTGCTACTATTGGGGATGTGCTGTTGCCGGGGTTTTTTCCCCGGTTTGATGATGATGCTGCCCTATGGTTGGCGAAATATATTAGCCGAGGGCATGTACTATTTATAAGGAATGTTTCCCCTTTAGGTAGAAAGCCATCTCCGACTGCCCCAGTAGAGTGGCTGGATAATTTTGCCTTCCAGTGTAATGAACTATTTGGGACACCATTTCCCCGCTGGTTCGCCGATCCGAGCTACAGCCCTGCTGGGAGTGCTCCATCGTGTAGTAGCTAGTAGTAGATAGCTAACCAGGAATTAGGCCTCCAGCTGTCTGTGTATCAATATTTTACAACTTGTAGAGGGATCCGTCAGGACATCTGGCATCTACCGTACTGTGGTAGAGTTGTTGGTTGGAGGGGACAGATGCCGAGGTTGTTGGTGTTTTCTTTAATTTATCACAGGAAATGAAGCGCAAATGTAGCACCAGATTGGTGTATTAACGAGGCTGACCGTGGGATGTTTTCTTTGGATTTTTTTTTGGGTTGTGGGGCGGCGATGGACTTTGCTCGTTTTGGAAGATGGCAGATTTGTCCAGAAGATGGACGTGAAATGGAATTATGGTTATTTTTGTTGTTGGATAAAACATCAACAACAAAAACGGAGTATGCTGGTATTTTATAACGAGTGTCCGTAATGTTGATAATAATCTCTTATCTGACGATGCTTGCTGCAACGATATTAAATGCAATTAAATTGCCACATAATTGTGCCTTACTGATCTGGTTTATTTCCTATAATTACGGTTGTTTGCCAGATGCCTACTGAGCGCCAAACATCCCCCCCCCCCTCTTACTAGGGGATCTCCCCGAACATCCCCCATCACTAACGCGCAGTTGCCCAAATGTGTTGTTGCTTCCAAGCTTTCATCTCTTATCAGAAACTGTCTACTGGCCAAGGAATTTCTGCTGACAAAAGTACTTTACATTCATCCGGTTTGCTGCGGCTTAGGGATCTGTTTAGGTTAAACTAAAGCTTCTGTTTATGCGGGCCGCAAAGGCCCCCCCCCCACAAGCGGACCCTCCCAAAATCTAGAGCCATTATCTTACGGAGGAGCTAGCTATAATACCAGCGTCTGATGGTAACCAGCTGTATCCTGGAGGAGTTAAACTGACTACTAACAATGTCACTCTCTCTCTCTCTACCTACAAAGTCTCCACGTAGCCGCTGTTGTCTCAATACTAGAGCATGCTACATAGTAAAGTATTTATTACTTAATTAGGTTCTGTATCCCCAGAGATAGTTATAATGATGACAGTTGTGTTGGATTATCAGCAAATGTGGTTATAGCCATATCCAGTATCGTTTTCTGGATTGTTCGGACAACTTTTTGGCGGCGCGTTTCTCCGGGACAGACCATTTGGGTTCCGTATTATCAGTAAGTGGGTGATATCCAGCCGGACTGTTTATGATATCTGCGGCGAAGCTAATCTGGATGCGGATAGTTCACTTTATCAAGCGTGTTTTACTGTTCGGGAATTACAACACCGCTAGCTAGTATTTGACCGGGTTAGCATTGTTAGGAGTCCACTATCTACAGATAGAGAACATATTGCTGTACTGTATAATCCCGGGGCCAGTGTATGCTTACAAGACTACATCTACTCCTGTAATTGCTGCGCTGCCCGCCAACTTCGCCTTGGACTTTTCATTATGGATGTTGCTATACTTCAGGTAACATTTGATTTTATTCATCGATTTCCCGTTTGATGATACGAACAGTATTAGCGCGATATGTTCGGGTACCGATTGGTTCCATTCACATTTGTTAATAAGATATAATGATGCCGGTGCCACCCGGTTGAGGCGCGCGGTTCTTGAGCCAAAATTTCTCCTAATTTCTCATTTACTTAATCAAGTTAATGTACCTTGGGTGTTCTGGGGCTGAGAATGTTTGATGATCTTGGACGAGAATAACCTTGAGCTTCTCCGGCGTGTGTGCCTACGTTAGTATATCACTTAACCGTGGCGTATAATTAGATTATACCAAAATCAATGAAACATCCACATAATGACATCAGATAGAGTTGAAACTTGTCCGTGTAATCCTACTAGTCTTCTCGTCCATTCCGGTGTCTGTTCGTCCAGATGTCTGTCCCACCACACCAGTATCTGATTCTGGTCACTGGCTGTCTGGATTGGTTTCCCTTCCCAACACCAGTTGCAGTCGCGTATACATTTGCTACCAATCCAGATGCGGTAATGCTGTCAGCCATTTCACACTGCATTCATACACACACAACCGGTAACAGATCCCAGAGCTTCTCTCTCTCTGTACTTTATTGATCTGGACCGACAGAGGGAAGAAGAAATCTCAATACAAATCATCATCCTTGTCTCCGGGGAGACTCTTAGCCAGTGGCGAGGGCAAGTGATGCCATCATCTGGCACATAGTGACCTTTTGTCTTTAGGCTCCGCCGAACAGCTCAAGGTCAACTGTGGCCTCGGATGGGACGAGACACGACGTCAAGACACAACCATCAGACGTCCAAAAAGAGATAAATAGAAACAGATGAGCCGTTGGCAAGACATCAGTCAATCAGATCGTTATGGTTGGAGTTGGCTTCCCATACCACTTGATGGCGGAACTTGGCAGGCTCAGCACTTCTGGGTGAAGCCAGAAAACGTTCTTTATCTTGAAATGCAGACTTTTAAAATGTGCAGAAAGATCCCCCACCCACACACTGTTTATGTTTATTCTGTTAGTTTCCAGATCAACAATAAGTCTTCTGGATTTGAGTGATAATGTTCGTTTATAATACGTCCATGATGAGTGCTGTCTCCCGATGAGCACATTGATGTCAGTGTAAGCCGTAGAGTGGGTCTCGATCAGTTCTGTAATATTTCTGTAAACATTTGGACAACTTAACACATTACAGCTTTTCTCGGCGTCGTAGTGGTGAATGAGTGATTGAGGAGCTCGCATCTGGTATAACGTGATGAGGCAATTGGTACCTCACGTCCGCTATGTGGTGCTGAGGCAGTGGATGTCTGGGATCTACCCTCCTTGTGGCGGCGAGGCAATGAATATCTGGTGTGCGCGCGTGTGTGTGTGTGTTGGCTAAGACAGTGGGTACCCATGTGGTCTGACAGGTTTCCGGGAAAAGCAGGCTCTCCATTTCAGATCCGATCTATATCATGTTGTTAGGTGGTTGGCTCGTAAAGCGTTATAAACAATGGCCTCTCGTTGTGTTGTTATCTGCCTCCAGAAAATAGAAATCCTTTTACAACCGACTAGCGTCTTGGAGCGGCTATAGTCCGAGAGCGTTGTCTTCTCCATCTGTGTTGCTTTAGAGCTATCTCTAAGCCTGAAACTTGCCCGGCTGCCCTGAAGTGGTTGCTATTTATTGTGTAGATGTTTAGTATGACATTAATCACCTACCAGTAAAACTTTGTGCCATCACCGGTAGACGGCCGTCAATATTTCAGACTCATACCACCTCCTCCCCCGCCGCCGCGTTGGCTTCGTAGCTTCTCGGGGTGTGCTAATGTTAAATATATTTTTGTCATTGTTTTTAAACCAACCCAAAAAACCAGTCTTTTTATCATCTGTACAACAACTAGCCCAGTCTAGTCCACGAGATAAACAAGTCTTGTTTGGTATCCGGCTAAAACTGCCCCGAAATAATACGTTCAGACATCTGGGTGGGGGGTGGTGGGTAGAATTCCACGAGATTAGAAAAGGGCTATCTGTATGATGGTATTTAGTGTGGTTTTTTAGTGTGTGCGTGGGGTGGGGGGTGGGGGTTATGGAAGTGTGGCTCGGCGGGTTAGATTTGCTATAATATCGCAACGAGATATGATTTACTCCTGTTTGAATGCCGTGTCTGTGCTCTGTGAATAGCTTATCTAGTTTACATGTTTGTCATTAGTGTACCTCCCAACACCCTTGGATGTTTTGTGATTAGAATACAGCCAGCAGCTACCTACCGTCATCGGGTCGTTTATATAAGATGCTAATTATGTGGTCGTGAGATCTTGGGATAATCGTTGATTTTAGTCCATTTTGTTATTTAAATAACAACAACAACATCAACAAAAGTAACAGGCTAGAATGGTGATAGGACAGTGACCAGAAACTGTGAAATTTTCCTGGTCATAAAGCATTTGTAGATTCGTTTCGTTTCCTCTAGAAGAAGGCCCAGGGGGGAGGCGAAGCGTCTTGTCCAATGGTAGCGAGCCCGAGACTAGCCATTCCCATTCGTCGTCGGGTTTGACCGGCTGGCCGATCCCTAGATGATGGTTGCCAAGGCAACTTGAGCAAATAACCATAAATATTTGGTGGGAGCGTCATATTTGTTCTTCCACACAAAGGACATTTACAGTTTGGTTGGCGTCTGGAATGGCTGCTTTAGTTGGCTGTTATTGCTGATGAGTAGTGGTTCCTGTCTGTAGAGGGGTTGTGGGTAAATGAAGTAGAGGTGTGTGGGTTTATAAAGACCCGGGTGGCGCCTCCGTGGTCTAACAGTAGCGTGTTGGACCCAGATCACCACCACCCGTATTCGAATCTCGGCCTGGACATTTCTGAAGGGTGTTTCATCTTTGACTTCGCCTCATTACATTTGGAGGTCGTGCACAAAAGTGGCCGTAAAACATCAATCATCAGCATTATAAAGACTCCGGATGCATGATTTGTTTCACAGTCCAGACTTCCATTGTTTTATTGTCCATCATATTTAGGGAAGATAAAACGTGATTAGTGATGATCCCCCCCCCCCGGATTTCAAGCTCAAAAGCGCAAATTAGTTTTCAGCTAGATTTCAGATAATCTGAGGTTCTCTCTCTCTCTCTCTCTCTCTCTGTGTGTGTGTGTGTGTGTGTGTGGTTAATTAACCAGGTGCTGATCTAACATCACAGCACTCTTGCCTTCTTGTGTGACTTTCTGTTAATGTCTTAATATACCTTTGACACATGTTTATTAAAGACGAACTCTCTGTATTCCACGCTTCTGTTCTTATGATGCCGCCATGTTGCACACTTATTAGCCTATATATATTGTATAACAGACGGTGTTAATGCTATATAAGGCTCTGGTAGTTTATTTCTTGCCTTCGTTTCCCGTAAATATTGTTATGCATTAAACACGGAACCGGGGCACGGGTAATTATATATTAACGCATTGGAAGGCGGAGGCAATGGTTGGATGCGCAGATAGACAAGATCATTTAGCCAGCAATGGTCACGCAAGTACACACGAATACCCGCGCGAGCAGACAGAGGCGCGCGCGCACACGACTAACCTGTGACTGACAGAAGGGTTTTTACAAAGACTAAAGCAGACAACCGATCTCCCCTTTGTATTGGACCACATCTGGCCTATGGGTCGGTGATGATGGGGCCCAGCAGGGCCGACCTACTCCCCTGGCATCGACGGGCGCCCACCACCAGCTGCTGAGTCACGGGGAAACAAAGACAGAGACACACACACACACGCACAGTGGTGAATATTTAATGAGGAAGGACCTGTATGAGGGCAGCTATAGACACATTCAGAGCCCTTTATCAGCAGTCGGTGTGTGTGTGTATGCGTATATAGCGGCTCACTGACTCCTAAATAGGTTATGATAGTCTTATCTGGGACGCGGGATTGTTGTTGTCCTCGTCTATTAATTGCTGGATATAATATACAACTCGGACTTGTTGTAAATGGACGACATCTACGCACATAGACACTGCATCCGGTTGGCATGTCACAGATACCATTTAGCATCTGTGTGTCGGCGAGGGTCTGAAATACAATTAGACCTGCTAATGTAAACACGGACTTCGAGTGTGTGTCTCTCTCTGTGTGTGTGTGTCCTTTGGCTCGGAGAACGGGAAGCACCGGGTTTAGCGGCTGTTATTGGTGGTTGGCTAGGGCGCGCACACCATAGGAGGACATCTCCGAGTTGTATAGTCCATTGTTTGTGTTATTGGAATACCAGCATGACGATCATAACAACATTGGTAGGTCGGGTCTACTGGCACTGGCAGCGGTTGGTCAACGCCGATTATGGGCAATTATTAAGTCAATAATTCTGTTTACAAAATGTGACCGTGTTCCAATAACCACTTTTCTTTGTTTATATAATGCCTCGACATAACGTAATGGAGATGTCATTTGGACTGGAGGGGGGGGGGGGCAGTGTGATATAAATTATAAAATTTATCTCGTTGCCGAATTTCTCCGGACGTCTATTCCGCTGGTGGCAATGTTTTTGTGTCTTGAGCAGCGTGAATTATGCTGTTTTTATAGGAGTTTAATGCTTTTTGGTTTGCTCGAATTCCTCATTATCTGGCAATAATTATCTCCAATTTACTGTGATGCGTTTACATATAGGGCTGCCTGCATGTTTTTATGTAATTAACTCTCTCCATGTGGTCCGTATAGGTTCCTTATACGAGTACAGGTTCCTATACGAGTACGCAGCCTTAGGAAAATATATGTACCATGTCATTGTTATCATTATTTTTAAGTCTGTTAGGACGAAATGAAGCCGTTAATACAAAATAACTCCGGCCGTGGCGTTACCAATAAATTATGTCACCAGATTTGATGTGTGGATTGGTAATTTTGGATATTGATTAATGTTGTTACAAGTAACAGCTGCTCACTGCCTTGAACCTGGATCTGCAGTATTCTGAACTGCCCCTGAACATAGGAAGATGTTAATTTCTATAAGTGACTCATTGATCTCATCTCTGTAGTATTGTTCACAGCTGGTTGGCAGACAAGTGTTGGATTCTGGTATTGCTTCCTCGGGATGCGCTGTGAGATGATAGCACCCCGAGCGGCGGGGGGATGGATGCTATTTTGTGAATAATTTGGTCCTGGTTGGCGAAAGCTTTACCGGTTTTTGACTTGCACCTGGTCGTACCTTTACATATAGATCTTCTCCGGCTTGGCTGCTGGCTGTACATTCGGCATTAAGAAAATGCGTAGTGAATATGGTGATTCCTAGTCAGTAGTCATAGAGCCATCGGTCCCCCCCTCAGTCCTGGCTGTTTTTCAGGTTTGTAGATAGGCCAGTTCGGTTAAAATTCTCATTATTGGCACAAGTGATGGTCTTTCCATTTTCTGCCTAGCTCCTCCCTCATGGGAAAGAATCGTAGGTATTTCACTCATCCACCTATTACATCTATGTCTAGTGCTTCATATAACGTACCTGTGATCCAGCTGTTGGTTTGAATATCGTGGAACGTTTGGTTGTGGGAAGATGTGCGCCCTTCCCGGGGTCATCCCGCAAAGGTGGAAGAGAGAATTTTTCTTCGTTGGCGTTTTGCTATCAAAATGTAAAATCCTTGTTGGTGATGCAAACCCATTTTCCTTAATAGTTATAAATGTTGTGGTTATCCTATGAGTTTTGTGTGTGTGTGATGTAATCACATACACCTTGTTGTGATATTTCCCTGATAGTAAAACAGGATACCGGTAGGTTTTGTTATTATGATGTGAATGTCTACTAGGGATGGGTAGAAAATGGACAGTTCTTGTTTATCCGAAAAACCCACAGAAATGCAATTGCATAATCCGTTCATATTGTGCCATTATGATCCAGAATTAGTTAATTATGATCCAGAATTAGTTAATTTCTCCATACATAATTATTTTCGATGATGTGTTATTACCATGTTGTTTGTTTTCTGTAATAATATTATTATTTTGCCTTACGAGGCGCTGTAAACATTTCCTTATTTTTGCGTTATTCCAGCACATGGTGCAGAATCAGATTAACCCTTCATACCCAGCCTTCTCCCAGGCGGGTATTGAAGAGTACCAGCAGACGGGAGCCCTACCAACACAGGCGCCCTCTGGGGTGGCCGTCACAGATCCAACACAGCAACAGTTCAAATCAGATCCACCGTCACAACAACCGGCTTCCGTCACAACAAATGGTGTCGAACAACAAACAGTGAGTATTGCAGCTGTAAGTAGACGAGATTTGGTAACATTTTAATTTATTTATGTAGCATTGCGCATCAGACAGAGCATGATGGCTCCGTGGTGTTGTAGAAGTAGAGCCTCTTTTTGTATCACTTCTTGTCTTATAGTATTAGAGCATTCTCCTGGCATCTTATCTATGCTCAGTTCTGATTACAGGTGATATTGTCTGGAGCCCTCACTCCAGATTATTGTGTCTCGGTTAACACATTTTTGTTTTGTTTTGAAACCGTTTCAAGGCACCAAATTGCGCTTCAGGGGAATATCTTTAATATGAGTATTGTACGGCTGACGTTTGGCTTTCGGGCATTGTACTAATTTAGTTGTTTAACTGTACGACGTTGAATGAATCTAGATTTGGTTTGAGATTCGGCTTCTGTCATCACTGACTTTTATGCAGGTGAAGAATGAATGTCCTATTTCGTCTGTATATGTAAGAATAAAAAGGCCAAGCAAGCAGAAAATTTGTACGTGATTTTGAATGAAATACTTTGCTGCGGGTAGACCACCTCACTGCGTTCGCCTTTTATAATGTCATGGGTATGCTTCGTAAAACAATGGACAGATCTGTTCGTTGCGGTTAATTATTTTTGGCTTGTATTGAATTTGCATCAGTGAAAAATGCTTTATGTTTGAACAGAGAAAAATCATCCGAAAGTGGCAAACATTTTTTGGAATAATCAACATTCGAGGCAAAACTGATAAACTTATAATGGCGGTAGAAAGATTAACAGATTGCTTCATAAAGGTTTTGTTCTTAATTTAACTCCCGATCTGATAGGTGATAAATTTGATGTCATTTCCTGACATCTACATAGCTTCCTATTTAATAATATAATATTGTTTGAGCAGTACGTTGGACAAACAAACAAAAGTGACTGCAGTACATTTTTAAGCCTTGTAGCCCTTGGTTAGGCCTCGTCTGTCGTGTAGAATAATTGTGATGCGATAAATGATTTCACTCTGATGTCATGTAGCATGATGTCGGCAAGATTTGGCATTTTTTTGCTGGTACGGCTAAGCAATAGCCAGTGTGACAAGTTCTCTGTTCCTTATTTTGCCGAGCAGCACTTTTAGCCAAGAGCGGTATTATTCTCGGCTAAAAATGTCGTAATTAGTGTATTATTATGCCAAGAAGTCGGCTAGCTAACCAAATGAGACACGCTGGTGTTGAATTCCAGATGTTATTCTGTCAACAACATAAAATAAATAACCGCCAGAAACGCGGCCGCTAGTGTGTTCTTAATTTAGCTTGTTTCCACCCAAGTCACGTGATTCATGATCTGGCTGATTGCTATAGCAACGGTTTAAGCCAGCGTGTCCAAATTGCATGTCATATTTTAGATACAGCTCTTCGTGGAAGAATCAGTTAGTAAAAAGGTCGTTTATTGATATATTCTTTGGTCTGAAATGTTCCATATGAAAACGAACCATATCGCGCTTTGTAACTGACTCATCTGAATCACAAAGACTGGTCGATTGGGGGGGGGGGGTCTATCCCAACGCCGTTGATAGTGAGAACATTGTGGTGCTGCAAGCGCCCAGGTTAGGGTTCGAATCTGACTCATACTCGTTTTTGTGGAACGTCGTTTCCAAGAAATGGCTGCCTATCCATTGGACAGATGTCCCAGATGCGGTCAGTGCCGAGCCGAAATAAAGAACCCCCGGAAACAATACGATATATGCGCAGCCTTTCGGACAGTGTGTTGATAAACATTCCCCGATAATGGGGCAATTTTCTAGCTTTTGTTTCGAGCCGGAGAGACGATAATTTATCGCCACCCGGATTGGGACGAGTTCGTGGTGCGGTTAAAAAGTTGGGGAGGAGATTGCGTCTCTCGGGCTGGACGATTAGCGTTATCCGGTTTAGATATCTGCCGAGGCAATCGATAAATGGCGAATTTGCAATAAAACATCACCAGAGGAATTGTTTAGTTTTAGAATGGCATCCCATCTCGTTTGATAAAACGAGCAACGGTTAACTCACCGCCACCCGCCCCCCCCCCATCCTTCCCTACAGCGCGCCCACCTTTGATATGGCCTTATACCGCTATCAGTAAATATTGGCGGAGAAACTCCAATATGATTATCGCGCGTCGATTGGTATTTTTTGTGGCCTGCAGCTATCTGGCCAAATTATGTCTTCCTGATAATGCCGGAGGTTGATTGATGTAAACATACCCCCGGACCCGTTGATATTTCCATCCTTGTTCCGATGTAGTCTATAGTCACCGTACGAGGAGGAGGAGTCCATTGTGATATTTGAGGTGCGTTAATAATTTCGGTTATTCGTGAAATCCCGGTTTATTTCACTTTGGGTTTCACGCGTTTATTATTCTATTATCTGCCGGACGTAACATTAACAGCGATGGTAAAAGTGTAATAGGTTTATTACACTATTTCTATCGTCCTAGATGGTGGTGACTTTTGGTGGTTGAGCCTAGTAGCAACCGGAAACCTCTCTCTCTCCCTCTCTCTCTCTCTCTCTCTCTCTCATTTATAAACTGTTGCCCATTCCTGATTCAGTAGCGCCAGGTACGGTGTTGAATTAATTTGTAATTTAAACAATATCAGGTTCGAGTGAATTCGACATATTCAAATGAACAGCCTCTTGTTTACGCCAGACCCGTTTCTCGGATGTCCGTGTTGATTTGGTCAAAGTTTGTTCATTTGTTGGTAGTAGATTGTGTTTGGATATTGTATTTGAACTAAACTATGAGCTGGTAATGAGATTTTCTATTGTAATGTGTAACTAATGTAATAGTTATTAGGGGAGGCGTTGTATTCGTGATTAGAAGAATATATTTGATGTAAACAGTGTCAGCACCCGTGATGGTTAATATATTTGAGCATTTAATAAGCATTTAGAGGATCTTGTGAAATGGGAAAAGAAGTTGAGCGAACTTTTAATGGCAACTGTGTGTGTGTCTTAGCTGCGTATAATAAGGCACACGCACCCGAGAGAATCTCGAAAAAGTGAATTCAGACTCTGGACGTTTGTTCAGGGCACGAAATCTTATCATTTTATTCAAAGCCTATTATTTATCTGATTTCATCGACAATAGTGAGCTTAATGCAACAGTATTACAGAATTAAATTTTGAAACACAACCTAATCGGAATTTTGAGATATTGTTCTTGTTAATGGCTCATTACAACCTAGTGTAAATATAAATTGGTTATTTGGCTTCTATCGGTTTTCTACTTTATAATATAGCATTTGTTGCTGGGGAACCATTCTGAAACATAAAGGCCAGCTGACAGGACAGTTGGCATACGGTGATTAGTACATTTTTGTTCGGTTTTGTCATCGTCACTGTTCAGTATTGTAGAGCGATGGAAGTTGGGTGCTGTGCGCTGATGATTGAGCACGGTGGTGGTGGCGGCGGCGGCGGTGGTTGTGGGAGGGGGGGACGCATTGAGTACTGCGGCCCGGTCACCAACATCAAGTAATATTACCAGCTGGAGCTCGTTTTCACTCTATCTGGATGTCACCAGCCAACTCCATATGTAATTGCATGACACAGCCACGGGCAATATATGCATTAAAACAATGACCCATTAACAAAGAAACGTTCTCCGGTACAAAGCTGGCCATACGTGTATGCCGAGTTCAGACACCAAGTTTTGGCATTGTACTGATAACGGAAACAGACATAGAAGGAGAGAAACTTGCACATATCACTCTACTGTAGCTGTACCACTGGACAGACGTATTCTGGTCTCATTTTGTCCTGTACATCTGAGGAATATTTGAAAAGATGTGTTTTATTTGCCGCTGCTAGCTGGCTACGTTTGTTTGTTAAGAAATCTTCGTTGGTTTAGTCAGCTAGTGAACCCTAAGGAAAAGTAGTGCATCCTTGTTCAAAATGTCATTCATTGCTTTGCCTCTAGCTCCGGTAAGTTCATGTAAGAGAGAGAGAGAGAGAGAGAGAGAGAGGGGAGCACAACTTGCACTTATATGTGCATGTAGCTTATTTAAACCATTTTCCTATCTTAGCCGATACCGTTGCATGCTTGTTAAAAAAATGTGTAAAGGAAGATATTTTTATCGCTCCTAAAAACTCATCGTTGGGAATAATGAGATACTGCATGTTTTTTAGTGTTTATTTATTGACTTAACGTGTCATTGAGGAGTTGTGAGCTTTTGAGGATTGTTTATTGCGATCTTATGACAGTTGTGGCCTAATGCCGCACATATATGAGCTGTTTATGCAATCACTGACATTGACATATTAAACGTGTCTCTGCCTAGAAGTCCTGTTTTCTTTTGACTGTTGTGTCTAATTTCTTTTCATTTCAGATGCGTTTTCAATTGTTATTATCCACTTGTCTTTGTCTGCTCGTGTGTTTTCTACCACTTCACAGATTTCATTCACACCCATACACAGGATTTGTGATTATTTGCAAATTTGTTTTTGTAGTTTATGCAAAATCGGGGAGAATTGAGATTTACTGCATCACGTTGATAGAAACTTGTGAAGTAGTAATAAGCCAAATTTTATTGTCACTATTCACCTGTCTGCTGTTTATTATTATTATTATTCTTAATTATTATTATTACATATATACCAGGAATATGTGGCATGTCTTCTGTACACTTCTCTATATGTTTTGTCACTGTGCTCAATCCCCATGTTTTTGCCACCTGTTTTTTGTCAGATGCAGTGCGATCTTTCCACAATGAGGGTGCTTCCGTCAGCTCAAAAACTCATCGCCACCACTAAGGCACCAACTTTGGTTAGTAAAAATATGCAATGAGGATACAACTGAGGGCGACACGTTGTTGGCCTTTTGCATTCCAGTGTTCTCCACCATTCGATGGTGGTTTACCATTCTGCACGCTCTCCCCGTTTGTGTGTTCAGTGTGTACACACCGCTGATGGCCCGAGAACACAGGTTGAATGTGTATACATCACTCTTACGTTTCTTGTTATTAATTCACGTTGCAGTGATTTCTCACCGAGATGCCATAATTGTTTATCATCTAAACTGACACCAACTGCTAACTGTCTTTTTAGGCATGTTCACCACCTTTAATTCTTTGTCTTGATTACTGTGATCCTTTCATACATGCTGCATGATGTGCATGTGTATTGCATGAAGCTATTTATGATGCTGCAGGCCTTAAAACATTTTTTATGTGTTCTGCTCTTATGACATTTGGCACATTATTTTTGCGTCGGGATAAAATTGCATGTATGCGTGTTGATGCTACAAAAGTTTGTCCAATCTTAGTTATATTATTAACATGACCACAATTTGGCCACAAAACGTTGACCACTAGATCTTCTAGCTGTTTTTATTCAGCCTGCCATTTTGAAAACAAATTGTCCATTATTTATTGAGTTATCTTCGTATTTATAATTGAAGCAGTAATATTGCAAATATGTTCCCGCAACACTGATAATTGGCTGTGGAATTTGTCTGTTACATTTGTTGGAATTCCAGTCAAATGTATTACTCAGAATTTGTGTCTAATCAAAGAAAGCAGTCCAGTTTGAAACACGAAAATATTTATAGCAATTTAGTTGTCTGGTTTATTGTGATACCTTTTTATGAATGGATAGTATTGTGTCTGAAACTGTGTTTTGGATCGGTTTTGGAGTAATTAATTTAGATAGTTACATTGTTGTGTCTGATATTGCATTAAGTTTTGGAGTAATTAATTTGGATAGTTACACTGTTGCATCTGATATTGCTTTAAGATTTTGAGAAACTAGTTGTAATTGCAGTTTTATATTAAAGAAACGTTTGTGTCCATTTCTTGGTCTGGTTCTGTATTATTAGCCGGCTTTGTCAATGTTTGTGCATTTCTTTTCATATTTACAGCAAACAGATTTAGAAAGCGAAACTGCCACATCACAATCATCAACACAGGCTTCTGCCACAGGCCCAAAACGTCTACACGTATCAAACATACCTTTTAGATTCAGGGAAGCTGACCTCAGAAATTTACTGGGGGTGAGTAGATGTCCTTTACCTATTTGAAATATGTGTCTGTTCAATAGTTGTTAGTTGTACTTTGCTCATGAAGTGGGAATGTATCCAGTTTTGTTATTCAGACCATAATTAGGTCAATATTGTTATATCATCAAATAAGACTGTTCAACATTGTCAGCCAGAATGTGGCTTTGTTATTGATAGCACTTAATATTGTATGTAATACGAGGATTAAATGTGTCAGTGTATTAACTGGTGTGTGTGTGTGTTGTATTATGGCAACAAGCCAACATTAATTATGTTGTTTCATCCCCTTCTGGTTAATGCCAATAGCAAATAGTTAGCAATGAAGATAAAAAGATGGTTGATTCTATATGTATGTTGCTGGTGAAAGTTGTGTTGTTAATATCGCAGAGAGATTTTCACACGTGGAAGAAGGATCTTTATAAACCTTTAGATCTCATTTTGTGATGTAAACTTTGGCTACTCTTCATCATAATATGCTGATCTTGCTCAATATGAGTATCACATACGGATGGGAGATAATCAATACTTGGCATTGAAATATACTCTGTGCCAATGATGTAGTACATGGTAATGTGTCTAGGTTTCTGTCAGTGGGAGCTCTGTATGTTTGCTCCTGGAGCGCAGTCGGTTGCCATTCTGCCATCACCGGTTCTGTGTCACAGGCTGGTGGCCAGTGTTTTCTGACCACCATTCAGGGGATTGGGTTTTTAAATTGGTGTCCAGATGGATGGTGATACAGCACCTATTTCGGTCGATGCTCGATACTCGGTGGCCAGGGGCTGCACTAAAGTATTGATCGAGGCTGGCAGCATCTTTAAATTATTGCTGTGAGCTTCCCGTGGCAGTTCAGTGCTACATTAAATCAAGACTCGTATTAAGTTGATCAAAACAACGTTCCCCTTCCTCTGGTTTCTCGTATTTTACTGATTTCCTTAGAGATGTCTGGCTAATGAAGCCTTGTTTTCAATATGATAAAATATATGATAAACAATCATAGTTGTCTGAAGTTAGAACTTTTATTGCTGTTATTGTTGCTTTCCTCTTGCCATTTTTAAAATTATTAATAACCACATCTATGTATTAATTACAAATTAATTTCATTTTCTTTCCACAGCAATTTGGCACAATATTAGATGTTGAAATCATTTTTAATGAGCGAGGATCAAAGGTATGTGTGATTTAGTTTGTCCGTCTATTAATAATGCTCAATTGTTTTTGTTGCTTTTCGAATTTAAACTTGTTGCTATAATTTAAGTGTAAAATTCAGCCAATTGTTTTCTAGTTGATTATAAATATTAATGAAATATTTGTAAATATTGATATACTATGTGATCATTTTCACGTTCTTTACATGTGCTTGATAACAGTTAGTCGGCGCTTATATATAACGTTATTATAAATAACAAATATAGTTATGGTTATTGTCTAGATGAAGATGATAATAATAATATTAATAACAATAATACTATTCATGTCATTAATTATAACAGTATTGATGATAATCTGTAAATGTTTTACACGTTAGACAAGTAATAAGTGTCCATTACAAAAAGAGATGTGGTTTTCTTGTTTCTCCATCTTGCCATCATGTGTCCTACTCCCGCCTTGCCCTGAAGCTTTGTGTATACCTTGTGTCTGTCTGATGCTAAATTCTTGTGTTGACATCTCTCCCCTTTCTGATTCTCTCTTTCTCCCTCGCGTCTGTTTTGTGTGGGAGCTATCCTGGCTCTGACCTGGCCCTAGTTCATGTTTCACCCTCCAATATCGATGACTCTTGTCCTGACAGTTCCATCAACCGAGTTGAACATTCCAAAACACGTTCCTGTCAGTCGCTTTTGTGTTAAATGCAGTTAATGTCGGCGGATAGATGGATGACGCAGTGGTGTTGTGTTGTTGTGCCGTTCTGACTCATCTCTGACTAAATTCAAAGACCATAATTCAGCCGTTTGTTTGTTTTGTTTTTTGAGGGGGGTCAGGTCTGTTTGTAATTATAGATCAGTGAAATTTGGCCATCCTGAATTCTTTTCTACGGTTGATGGATCTAACCAGTAGTTATCCTTTAGCAATAATGATGATCTTCAAATACAATTATGGCATGTCTGATATATGTTTTGTTCAATTGTTTTAGACATCCCGTGGTTATGATTGCTTTTGATCTGTTTGATGTGTAAAGGAACTAAACTGGTTCTCTCTTTTAAAACTTTCGTTGTTGCTTACTCATATTTATTTGTATGCGTTATCGTAATAATTTATCCCAATGACTGGATACCTTTACAAACGTATTTCTCTTTCGGGCTACTTTCCATTTACGACCTAAATCTTAAATTGTTGATGATTCTCTCTGGCTGATTGAAGTGTATCTCTGCTCCTGTCATTGCGTTACGCCAGTTGTAACTGTCAGGATTAAGATGAATTTTCTCTCACTGTCCGCACCCTAGATTAAAAACATTAACCTTCTAATACATCATATCTACCCCACCTCCCCCACCATAAATGCACTGCTGTATATCCGGATCAAGGTCCATTATTGTGTACCTTATCTGTACTTTGCACGTACTGTCATGGCTTTGGCCTTTTCCTGATTTCACACTTCGTTTAGATTTAATGTGTAGTGAGCTCTTTGCGCGATGCATGAGATTCATTTCTTAAGTAAAAGATTGGCATTTTGTTTTTCCCTTTTATGTATTATACTTGATATTATGATTTATCTGTTTTTAAAAGAAGCAATCTTTACTAACATCCATACGTGCTGTATATTTTAATCTCAAAAAGAAATAAATTGGCCAATGACGGCTCTGACAGTCGAGTCACACTGCCGCAGCCAATTGCAGACGGACCAAAGACTATCAGTAATGCTCTAAGATTGAACGCTAATAGTGTTGCGGGATGCACAAGTAGGAAAGTAGGACTTGTATATTAGGTTTGAAGACTTCTGTATGCATATTGATTAAGTGAGATGTATACATCTTGGTCAGAGCGGTCACTCGTTATATTTGGAAGATGTTAAGGTTGTTTAAAAAAAAATATACAGCAATATGGTTTATTAACCTAAATGTCTTGGCCATAGCTCAGTCGGTAAATGTATTGATGTGTATATAGATTCCTGTAGACGTGTATATGTTTAGTTTAGTTATTATTCTTGTTATGATGCTGTATGCTCCCTATCATCAAAACCCACTTACAAGGATGAGAGAAGTAGCTCGTTAACCTGCCTCACTGGCATATATTCGATCATATGTGATACTTTATTTTTATCAAACAATACAACATTTGCCACATTTCTGTTATTGGTTCAGCTTCGTTAACTTGGAAGAATAGAAGGGAAGGTGACATTTTGAACTTTGATTCCTTTAAATAATTCATGCAAAGAGCTTTGTACACACTGTGTGACCGTGTGCGCATTTTCAGTGTGTATTATTTCTGCTTTCTTTTCACCTCGACTAACACCCCCCCCCACAAACTTCCCAATTCTGCTCCCACCTCTCAAAGCACTAGAACTTATCTTTGGCTGTGCATTATTTTCTCGCTCATGTGTATGTATGTATGTATGTATGTAACCCCGCTGTCTGTCTTGTCTCTCACCTACCCATCTCCTTCCATCTCGCTTGAGGGCATTGGGGCATGGATATTGCAGTTCTGGCCATGTCTGATTGAGTAACATGCACGAAAACCTATCTCTGTCTGTATTGTGTTTTGTACATATATTATATATATATATATACATATATCTCTTGCCATCATTGTAACTTAGATTGTACAGTAAACCAAGTGATGTTCTGGTAATCAGTAATTGTAAGGGAAAATTAACTGTATCATCGCGATGAATACTATGAGTGCATGACCTGTTCATTGTACAACGATCATACTATGCTGTGTTTTGTTGATTTGCACGTATTTTAATGCATGCTCCTTATTTTCCATGTGCATGCAGGGATTTGGTTTTGTAACATTCGCAAATAGTGCGGACGCTGACCGAGCACGGGAGAAATTGAACGGCACTGTGGTTGAGGGACGAAAGATAGAGGTGCATGGTTATTTCCAATATTCGTGGTAGCACACACTAAATGCTAGGTTATGTGATTATTTTCATTATTCTATATATATATATATGTATATGTGTATATTGTGCGGTATTAAGAAATGCCTGCAATGCTCTCCGACTGTGTAGCCTATCACTATTGCCAATGTGTGTTTTTCGCTGTGCATAAGTTGATCTTGTAGCATCATCAGCACACACACACAAACACACACACTCACAAATACACCCCAACCCTCCCACATCATACACAACCTGTACAGTCCATCAGCTTACTTTATGTTCCCCCAACTTATGCTCACCTATTATGACAAGTTGTAATGAGCCTGATACACTTTTATATTTGCTGCAGATCACCTGATCACAGTATCAGGTGCATATGGGCAGTTCCCTGTACGCCACAGCGAGGCCATTTCCCAGTTGTTAGGTCATGGGAGGCTATTGAAAACTGACCAGTAATTGAAATCAGGTGCTGAACATACATCACTTTGATAACTTCAGACACCCGGGTACCAGTTCACCCACCCACCCACCCACCCACTGTACTTTTCCATTGATATTGATCTTCCGAGTAATTTAAGCACCCACCATCATATATCTAGGGCAAGTGTGCAAGTTAGGCACTCCTCGTAATACAGTTAGTAGCACAGTGCACTGCAGAACTCTGGGTCGCGGGTTCGACTCCCAGTGTTGCCTCTGCAGAGTTGCATCAAACAATGTAAAGCTTTGTCCTGGTCTTGTTTACTTAGACATACTCTCTAGGTGAGATAAATACCGAGACTAAGCATAGCGATATCGTTAACTCACATCCCCTGTCACCTAGCATGCAACAGTCGTAAAACTGAAAATCACCCCCAAATTGCCAACCGATTGTCGGCAGTGAGCAACTGAAGGCATTTCTTGGTGCTGAAGGTGTACCAGTGTAGATAACCAAACATGATCTAGCCCTTAATAATCACACTCTGAGGCTTTCGTTAGCTAAGAAACTAAATAAGCTAGTCAGTAATTGATGCGGTGAGACAACATATCTGGAAATTACTCTCCATCTCTGCGCGTGTGTGTAGCTTTGATGCGACATGACACCTATAGTGTGTTAAGAAAATTGGCCAAAATCATCGCAGACGCATTCACACACCCAGTAAAGGCAACACATGTTGGTGGCCTAGGTAGGTGGAGCCTGAAAACTGTAAAAGAGAGTTCCATCTTTCTCTGTTATGGTCGCGTGATAAAAGAAAAGACGTAATTAAATTAATTCATCTAGCTTAATTAACCAGATTGCTGTCTCATCTGTATTTTTAATATACGTAACAATGACGTGGCTTGGTTTTAATGTTCACCATTCTTGTGCACATTGAGCAGACTGTTAAATGTGTTAACCTTCTTGTTTTGAACTGTATGTGTGCTATATTTTAAACAAAATCCCGCTTCAAAGTAATATTAAGTTGTGCTTTAGTCATGGCATTATTATGAAGAAAACATTTTACAGTTTGCTTTGGTGTGCACTTGTTCTATATTAAATATTTATGATGAGCTAAGGAACTTTACTGGTTTCTTTTGGCGTCTTTAACAAATTTCAGAACTAAATTGCCCCGTGCCAGTAGAGTTCCTCGATCTCTATGACTAGTATACATTTTACACCAGTACCAGCCCATGTTTATGCCATAAATTCAGTAAATTTTACACCCCCCCAAAAAAAAAACAACAGTACACGTTCTTCAGTCAAACATTTTCTGTAAGTTAGAAGCATTGCCATGGGTACTGATATCTGCTGTAAAATGGAGAGTTTGCCTTTATTAAATGTGAACTGCAAGAATCCACTTAACGAATAACAATTTGATATATTTCTAAACACTTACTAGTGAAAACTCACTGATCTGCTCCTGGATTGCTTGAGAAAGGTGCTTTATAAAGTAATGACGGAATGATTTTAAAATGTTCAGAAAGGCAAGCTCTCAGGGCTGCAACGCTGTAAGACAAAATTAGTAAGCCTAAATTTAGCTTTTGTTTAAATCAGAAAACTGTTTAATCAAAGATTTTGGCCATGTACAGCCAGTGTTGTGGCAAGAGATTAGCTCACTGCAAAGTTAGCCAATTTCTTCAGTAATTTATCTGTTTATACATGTTTGTCATGATGCGTCCAAAAGATCATTTTGATTTATGCTCATCATTTTCTGATCATCTAGGTAAACAATGCTACGGCAAGAGTTGTCACAAAAAAAGTCACGCCCACGGCTTTGCCTGCTACAGGTATGTAATATGTTTGCTTTATTTTCTGGTATATCATTTGTGTGCTATATCGGTATGTGTAAGTGTGATACGTTTTGAGAACAATAAATTCCTTGGTATATCCTTTCTTGAACAGTATCTTATTTTATTTCTTGTTTAAACACCATTATGCATATCATTTCATCTTATTGTGTGATATAATTTTTGCCATTTTGTGAGCAAGTTTTTATACAATTGCGTAGCGCATAATTGAGCTGGTCTACTATTCTGTTTCAGCGGCCGTGGCTTTGCGAGGAGCCTCCATAGCACGAGCCAGAGTGAGGGCTCCATATCCAACCCCAGCAGCTGCAGCTGTGGCAGCTGCTGCAGCGTTCAGACATCCAACTGCACTAGCAACAGCAACTGCCACTGGCTTGCCATATTCAGCGTAAGATTTTGCTCAACTTGTGAACATGTTGATAAGAGAATAATAACTGGTTTTTATTGAGATTTCATACAGCCACTTTTGTGATTCGGTTAAAAATTGTGCAATCTGATTAAAAATTGTCACCTCTTTTTCAGGACTGGTCTTTATCAAACAGCAGATCCATTTATAGCAACAGCTTATGCTGCTGAACGATATCAGGTATGCTACCACGTAAGGCTCCGTTCCCCCCCCCCCCTCCCCATCCTGAATCCAATCACCCCACAGCCCCATCCCACAGCATTGCTTTACTCGATTGATACATATAGGTAATGGATAAGTTGTATGGTTTGGTATGATGATAACCCCATAATTATGCAGTGCCACCCGTTTGATTTAGGTGTGGTCATTCTAGGATAAATCTTGGAATGTTTGCCATAAGGAATGATTCAGAATGCATTTTGACCAATCTTTTTTTCTGTAATCTGAATGGACTGAAGCAGATGCGTTTTGAAAAGAATGTTCTTTGTGTTGCATTTGAGAGCATATTGCCTGGTTTCTGATCATGTGCATATCATTACCTTGTTTACCTCCTCACAATCTGCCTGTTGCCCCTATTTTGACATCTGATGAGGTCACTGCATCATGTTTATCATTAGATCTAATCATGCGTGCACAGAGGTCAGTCATATGCAAGACATTTGATGACCCGCTCTTCCAAAGAATGCTGAATCATTTCGTTTCGAATGTTGACTCGATCAAACCTGGTTTCCTCTTCCGGCGCACAGATTACTTTGTATGGTTTGAGTGATTTTGGACCGAGTCATTCTGAATGTGTCGGACGACGAGAAATCTTCCATTCCTCTTCCGACATTTACGCCTCATGTGTAGACGATCTTCACTCCCGTTTCAGTGCGTAGATTTCTGTTTCTGACAGCTTGCATGGTAATCGGCAGTATCGAGTTGTGGAACGATGCATATTATACACACAAGTCTCTGTCTGTGCATGATGTTAGCGCGTATGTCGTTCGTTATCTTGTTTTATTTCACAGTCAAACAAAAGCCTGCTCTCTGTGTTTCACTTGATTATGATTGATGTGTCATTATTATTATTATTATGTACGTAGGTTGTAGTGGGAGATGGATTTGATTGTTTGTGAACGAACTGAGTAGCAGTTGTAACCCGTCAGAAGTAAATTCTATACATCGCTTTATTTCACATATCTCTGTGTATATAATATGTTAATAATCTTATCATCCATGTACTTCTTCTACTAACTCATCAGTTCTGGTAACAAGTGAAAACAAATTTTGGTAATGTTCGGTGATAATTTATTTTAAAAACAGTAAGAAATTTTGACTAATTATCACATTCTTGTATACACAATTCATATTAATTGGAATAGATATTTTCTACATGCACTTTGTTGAGAACTGATATAAACAACTGTATCGATGATGTATTTGCCCCCCCTTAATATATGCCAGGAATGATTCTCCAGATTTTTAAGTTGTCCAGAAACCAGGATTTTCCCTTTGTTGTTCATAATAGTGTGAAGACAATTTACAAATGATCCGATCATTAATTAGTGTGAGTGACGTACTAAAAAAATTAGGGTGTACACAATTTTCGTTTCCCACAATATAACTATTTTGGTCAGTGTTGGCGGGGGGGGTGATTGAAGTGTAATTTTGTCATGCATTTCTGCTAACGTCGGCTTGTTATTGTGTTGTAAAACTAGCATTCTTGGGTGTGTTTACGTGCACAAAGCTGTTGTATGTCGACACTTTCTTTTTATTGTTGATCATTTCGGATGCTCACCGTAATGTGCGAGCGTATGAACTAACAGAGGGAAAAGCTGTCTTCTGGCTTACCTTTCACTCGATATCATATTGTTTTAGTGCTTGCTTGCACTCGGTGAAAATATTGATCTGTTCATACACATTATTAATGTACTTTTTCTATATTTATTTATCCTCCACGATTTAATATAATTAATTTGTATTCAGTGCCGATTGCCAATGGTTCCTTTTGCACCCAAGATCCATCAAGGAATGAATACATTGTATGTTTATATTTTCATTGTTGGGATGAGTTGGCGAGATCGAGACCGATCCGCCTCGATTTCGCCAGACGATACCCCGCCATTTTTGAGCTGTAATGGTAAATGGAAGTGGTGTTTTAGTTTGCTGATCTAACTGGAGTATTTGAATGAATGTTTGGTCTTTTCGCTTTGTAGCCTTACGCTGCAGGGTATGCGGCTGCAGCCACCCGATACGCAATCCCCGCCGTAGCCAATGCGGCTACATACGCAACTACCGGGTACGTTATGTCTCCTCCCTTTTGTTGCAATGATTGCACTTAACCAATCGACAGCTGGCCAGCCGTAGTGTGACGTCATCGGATCGGGTGATCCTAGATCACGCGATCCTAGCCAGACCACAGGATCCTAGCTTCTTTGACTGTACGTCGTGTGCGACCGTGAACCGCGTGAGATCGGATCCGAGATCTCGTGAGAGCGCCGATCGCGTGACTCGGTCACACGATAGCCAGCCAAGCATGCTGGGATCTGGTGATCTGAAATAAAAAGCGCCACCCTATGGCTGGTGGATACCATCGGGAGTTTTCGTGGTGCGGTAACAAGTCACGTTGTTGCTGCATTACCGAATAATAGCTGTTTAGTTTCAGGGTGATGTAATTTCTTTCACGTCCCTATCATTCTAAAAGGACTACCACTGTACCGTGGTCGTCCACCCGTTTCAATAAACATCTGCCAGATCAAAATTTCCACTTTTGTTCAGTAATGTGTTCTAAGATGACTTAGCCACGCTACCCAATTGTTTCAGTATTGCCCGTTGGCAGTGCATGCTAGCGTTTGTATTATTATTATTATTTAAACACGGCATGTGGCCTATTTTGTGAGTTTTTTCTTCCATTATTTTACCATACAGTGACTGGGATGAGTCACGATCACCCTGATGCTAAATAAGTTTGCCTGATGGCCGTCGTAGTCGAGCATTTATATATGTGTATATTTATATATATATATTCGTTTGTTTGTTAACATCATCTTCATAGTGTTCTCCTAATTCAGTAACGTAACACTAGATGTAATTTGGTAAACACTTAACTCGGTCATTAATTTAGAGAACATAACTGTATTTTGCTGCCAGTGATTACTAACTAAGCATGCTGTTTGTTGTTGTTTGTCTTAACATGTTTTATTACTATCTAACATGGCTTAGTATTAACTGCAAAACGTATTAGTGCAGAATATTGAATGGAAACGTTTGCATCATGTTTATGCGGATTTCTTTAAGTTTGTGTTATCGTCTGTGTTTCTGTTGCCCTGTGCATAATATATCACCTGGATTGTTGCCATGACAATGAGTTAATTGTTACATAACGTTAAATGTCCATTGCATGAAAGTAGTCATATTTTGATGAACATTATTATTATTATTATTAACAAACAATAATAACATCTAAAGTAAGCACAAAGTTTTTGGTATAACCTTTTTCAAATTTGTTATTTTCTGTTCATTTGATTTGTTTTGTAAATTATTTTTAATTAAGAATATTGTGTAAAGTGAGTTAGTACTCTATCAATGGCAGCACATTCTGATTGTCTACCTAAATCTGTTCTTATGCTTTTAGCCATCCAAAATTGCACAGCTTCCCATCCAAGCCGTGAACTGATATACATACACACATGAATGGATTAATACATGATACTTTTTTCTAACACTTGTCTCCCTCACACATACACATACACACATGTGTGCTCACACCATGCGCACACAGATGAATTTAAGAAACTGAACAGATCACTATATTTGGTTAACATAGACCCTTTCTACCTAGAAGTATTTTGTGTTGAAGTTTATTTTGTTATATGGCCAACTAATACCATGTAATTATCAAGGATATTCCATTCCAGTGGTGCAGTACTTTCCAGTTATGGACGTGAATATCCCACTGCGGCTGTAGAGCCCTACCTAGGCCATAGTATTGGACCAATTGCAGGATATGGGGTGTGTAGGACCATTACTCTATTTGATGTAATGTCATTTTGTTGTGGTACCTTGGAACGTACATACCGAGTGGCATTAGAACCTACTTGTGCCAAGCTGAATTTTTTTTAATGTCGATCCCCCTTTTAACAATTTTCCCAAAACATTTCTAAAAGTGAAAAACGTACTAATCTGAAAAAAGGATTTTCCAAGACCTACTGTAAACAACTTTGTTAACCGTGCAGTTGTTGAAAGTTCTAAAAGGGGTGGAGTCTAATGATTGCAAAGCTTTAAAGGTTAATGCTACATAATGATGCCCTTTCCACCATAAAAAATTAGAATCGCAAAATACATTCAAACATGTGGTTGCGAAAACCTAAATCTTCGAATAGGTCCCCGTCCTAAACATTTACCACTGGGTATATATGAGATACATCAATTAATAACAAAATTGGTTTCATGTTCTTTTACCATAAATTCATGGGACATGAAATAGAAAGGTTGATCATGATACATGTATGTTATACAGGAGAAAGTCACTCCAAATATAACTATTCCATGGTTGATAGTTTCTTGTAATTCAGTTGTGGAGTAGCACCATCTAGCTTATTATTTTGGGTAAAGTGCATGGAAAATTACTACGTGGAGTTTGCTTTGCTACATCTACATGACCTACTTAAGTTGGTAGTTTTTTGTTATTATGTTATAAATTTATGTATGTAATTTTGTACATGCCCATTAACATAAACATACTAAGAGAGGGAGAGAGTCTATACTATCACTATTATTCATTCCTAGGCAACGGTATATCGAGGCGCCTATCAGAGATTTGCGCCATACTGATGCCCAAAGTGACCAGGACATACAGGAGTGGATGGTACTGCAGAGGATAAGTGATACACATGTACACAAGACGGGAAACCAAGAGAGAGAGAGAGAGAGAGAGAGAAAGGAAGAAAGACTTCACTCCCAGTGCTATTCCAGGATAAATGTTACAAATATATATCCCAAGTAATGTCGCAAAAGAGCCATAATCAAGTTCGCCACACGGAGATACACACTTTATCACTGCCCACACTCATACATCAGTCTTGACACCGAGCCATCTGTGATGTGGTGTGAGTGGCGAGCGCAGAATGGCATACAAACTATTGGTGAGACAACAAACAGTGTGCAGCACTCGGAAGACTGGCATTGACATCCCCGCCGATAATTGATGCTATTCTCAACAGCTCACTGCCCGCAACAGGTCCTAGGTTTGAATGTCTTTGTTTACAGTCGGCAGAAGTGTACCACGTGGTCTGACGAGAATCTGCTAGTTTTTGTTTTCGATTTTCAAAATACTCATCTTTATAAGCAAACGGTTTGTATCCTGATTGGTGTATGATAGCGTTACACTCCTGATGTCTAGTATTGTGGCACGTAATCGTGCTGGTGCATTGGTCGGGAGGTCATCAATATCAAAACGGACAGACAAACAAACAAACAAACACAGACAGACAGACGAGTCACACAGATTTCTCTCTGTGTGTGCGTGTTCTGTGTGTAGTATACCTCACGTAAGGAACTTGTGCAATGCCATTAACGATGTATACGTTAGCGTGCGGTCATATGTTCGTAGTCATTTCGTTCTCTTCGTTATTATGGATGTCTTCGACGGTAGAATTGTAATTGGTCGAATACGATTTGGCGCTTAATCAGATGATTGATCCGCTCACCTTTATAGACAAGTTTAACGTCATACTGCTGATCTATTCGTTGTTCGATTGGTTTAAGGACGGAACGGTTTCAAACAAATTCAGAATGCCAACCTCGGTACGTAATCAAGAATGCAACCGGGCTATCTAATGAAATGAGTAATTGATCTACTAGTAAGTAATTAGCGAGCTATATTTTGGGGTTTTTCTTTCTTTTTTGTGTTCTTGGTCGTTATCATGTTCGTTGATTTCGGTTTATGGCAGTCGGTAGACAACGGAGAGAGAGAGAGGGGTAATCTAGTTGTGTGGTCTATTTTTGGTTACCTTGTATCTGTCCGTATGCTAATCATCAGCATTTACTGACTGGAGCCGATCTCCCGTCTTGTGACGATGACCGTGTTGGACATGTGCGATGACTGCGTCGTTGTCATTCACTGGCGGGGTTCGATCAATCAAAACTTAAGATATAAATCTTTATCTTCCCAGAGAAAGATTGCTCAAAGAAGGCTATTAACTGTTCTAACTTCGATGTCCAATTTTCTATCGCTCGTGTCCAGTGTTCGTATCTCCCTCGTGCTATTATTATTATTATTATCATCATCATCATTATCATCCTCATCATTATATTGTTGTCTACCTGTTACCGTGTGACTGTTCCACCTGTCAGGTGTTCATTTGGGAAGAAAGCGTGCCATTTAATTACGCGAGTAACACTTGTTTCTCATCTCCGTGGCTGAAGTAAATTTGCCGGATGAGGCTTTTCTTTGGTGCTGGGGCACTTAACCGTATAAAAAAGTGTACTCTTGTCTCCGATATTGCGTACATGTATATGCGTGCGCACACAAACATATACCTGTGTGTGTGTGTTATTTTGTAAATTCTCCCTCTTAATTACTATTATTATTTTTTAATGAAAGTTTACCTTGAGCCACGATGTAATTCTGGTTGTTTACATACGAGTGGCTGTTTTGTAACGTTTCTGTGCACAGTTACCACAATCTACGCAACAAGGTTTAGGTATTTATGTGCTATTGTTATGTGCGTCTCCGATGATGTTGTGAGATGTGTCGCATCACTCTAGTCTCTTCAGTCGGTCTTTATCTCGGCGTATATTCGCTTACCTTTAAGTTAGTCGCCAATTTGGGCTTGGAATTGTTTTGAAGTTGATTATTATTATTACCAAGAAGCCAAAAGGTGCTGGGCTTTGTAAGCAGGATTATTTGTAAATCAACCATACCTCTGTATGTGCGTGCATGCGAAAAAGATATATATACCTGCAAGGCTCGGAGGCCGTTTGCACACATACATGCGCTGGTGTCGTAACTTGCCGGAAACGTTAAATCGATATTGGTGCTTCAGAATATTTCATTTATTATCCTGAAATTATTGCATTTTCTCTCGTTATATAATCGGCTCATTTTCGCTGGTGTTCTGTAATTTATTAAACCCACCCACTTCCAGACCCATTACACCCCAGCAATAACCCCCCCTACCCCCCACCCGCCACACCTTTAGAGATTGCAGTACCGATCATGGAACATGTGACGGGAGACAACACCGGAGGTCGTTCTCCGTCTGGTGGCGCTGATCCCACCTGGATGCGAATATCTTGCCACGATTTTGGAACACTTTTTCAAGACTTCTTCCACTAATATAACCATGATCTGGTCATTTTTCTACGAGATGCTGGTCGGTTGCTATATGCGGGTCGTCGACGGAGCATAGGTAGCTTTTGTACAATTTGAGCACGCGTACACACACACACATCCACACAACTTATTATTGTACATAATGGATCATTTAATTATCTGTGGTCGATCGTTATGGGGACGCCACTGCGAGCTGTGTAGCATTTAAGATGTCTGTCCGATTGTATTCCGTGATGTGGATGGATTACGTTTCGGTTTGGTTTTCGCCTGTTTTTTTCTCGTCTTTTGTTTTTGTTTGTTGTAAATAGAGTGAACTGAGCTTTCGTCATGCCCCATTTGTCGATAGCTGCTTCCCGAATGGTGGACATGGGAAGGATGGAATGAAAGTGAAAGAGATAAAGAGGGAGACGTCGTAAATATGTAAATTTTTATATCTTTATTTTTATGACTGCCGTCGCTGCGCGTTCCTGTGGGTGAATGCGTGCGCGCGCGTGTGTGTGCGTGTGTGTGTGTGATGCAATCGGCAATTAGTGGGCACCTGGTCAAGTCTCGTGTTAGTATGATGATGATGATAATGTTGTTGTTGTTGTTGTTGTTCAGTTCATACCCATTTACCGTTCACATACGCAGACATGTACAATAACAACATTGGCAGCGATAACGGCACGAAGCACTGTGACGAGAACTAGTCAAAATACTACGTTATGCGTGCTTCACTGCGAGCGCCCTAGACACCCAAGCTATAAGTACGTCCTGGATTTGTGTACGAGCATGCATGCGTCTGTGTATGTGCACGCGTGCGTTCGTTTTGATGCTATTTAAACCTTCAGCCCGTTCGTATTGGGGACGGGGCGTCATTGCGGTCTGTCAAAAATGTGTGTAATCAAATCATGTGTCGTGTGTTCAGTTAATCCAGCATCACCTTGTAATACAGGTATTTTCGGGGGTAGCCGTTGTCGAGTAATTAAAGGCTATTTTAATCGAAGATGTTCGGTTATGTTGTACTTAGAGGAGTTCATATAAAGGTAACAATTGCCCGATGTCGATTGAGTGGTTATGTTTCGTGGCCTGTCCATCCGTTCACGAAGCGTCCTCGGCTGTTTAAAGGTTAATTCGATAATCAGACACCTACACCTTGATCGTGGACGATGTTGTAGTGCGGCGACAAAGGTGAATCCGATTTTGCTGATAATGTGTAGAGTTTAGTGGTCACTTGTAGACATACTCCTAGCGATTAGTAGTAACAATATACATATATCCTTTGTTAATAATTTCCCCCTCCCCCACACACACAACACTTATGTATATCATGTATTATTAGTATTGTATCGAAATGTTGCATTTAATGCAATAAAATAGAATTTACCATACATTGTATATTTTCGTTGTTATTATTCGGATTCTTTTTGTCGGGACTCTGCATCTGGATCTTGGATGGCGGTCCGCGAACGAGAGATAATACTAAAAAAAATAGTATTAACAAACCTGACAACAATAATTGCGCGCCAGATACTCAGGTGGCATTAATCAGAAATAATTGGCTTCCATAAGTCGTGGCAACTCGTCAAACTGAAGCTAATGAGTGAGTACCAGGCTCGCAAGGATCCCGTCGTCAATAGATGACTTCTTAAAGAATCCCACAGACACAGTGCTATCCGATAAAAACGAAAGAACGATCGATAAAAGTAGATAGTAGAAGCCTCGGCGTCGGCATATCTGAAGGTTGTTTCGTCTTTGACTTCGTCTCATTACCTTTGGAGGGCGCTCGGCCCATTTAGCCTACCTTGTGCACAAAAGTGGCCGTAAAACATCAATCATCATCATCATCCTAGAATAAACTAATTGGACACGAACCTGTTCATTCGGCAGTGAAACTAATGTATTCAGAAAATGAACCAATTAAAATGAATGTTTTCTAATTACCCGATGAGAATGATGCTCGCCAGATATCATTCTTACTTAAAGGCTCTCCCAAACTGCCATCTGTCCATGGTGAAGATTGAGATCACCTGGTGGAGATTAAAGGGTATTGTAATTTCTGAGTTAAGAAGAAGTCTGAGAGAACTGGAGGATTCTGAATTATAGTACATCGTTTGTAGTTGTCCCGATTTCAGTTTTGTGTGTAGCTATATACATGTAGGTACAAAATGATCCGGCTTCACGTTATCCAAAGCTAATTCAGTGCTGTAAACATATTTCTATGGAGATCGATGTAATTCTTTGGTTCATATTTGTACACCATTAGCCTACCTTGCGCACAAAAGTGGCCGTAAAACACCAGTCATCATCGAGAGAAAGATAAAACTTTCGACTTGTCAGTTTGAATTCTGAGATGGAATAAATAGACAACTGCCTCATCATCATTATTTGTTCTGATCAGAAACTAACACCGGTTAACCATGTTTCGGTAAAAGACAACACCATATATTTAACATTATCTACCTCGCCATGTTTAATAATTACAAATCAAATGACTGTCAAAATGACAATTAATTAGTATCGGAACTCGCCAATTTAACGTATTCATTGCCGAATATTGGCCAAATGGACATTTTTTGCTTTGGGGTTTTGGGGACGCATAGATGTACAGATGACCTTATGCGAGGAGCTTGACTATATAACTCAGTATTGATCGTAGTAACTAGCAGCAACAGATACAAATATTTGATAACACCACGTGGCCGCTAAGCTAACTACGAACGCAACTGAGTGGGCGATATTATGGTGTGTAGAGCGAGCAAAATTGATCATAGTAAAAACTAAGTTCTTAAAGCCAAATATAAACAACTACTGACTCCATGATATTAAAAACTCGATCTAAAACAATATCACGGATATATCTTGGAGCTGAACCATAAGAAATTTTCTGTTGTGACAGCCAGCATCAGTTTAACAACCCGACGGTCATATCTTAAGATTCCCTTCCTATAGTTGCTGTAACAACTCTTTTGCCGTCCATTAACTTATTACGTAGGGGTAACGATTTTTCCGGCTGTTTTGTTATATATCTTTGGCTCGATATCGGCGATTACTTCCAGTAAGCTCCGAGCATAATCTTCCTTCTTGTTGTCAGTTTTTGCCACTACAATACACGTTATCTTCCTTCACTAATCTCTTGTCCAGTTTCTTGCAAATATTTTTAATATGAATGCGTTAGCTGTATGACAAAGGACATGTCTGGGACGATTTGGTGCTTGATCCGCGCGTTTGGTGGGAAGAATTCCAACTTCTGGCCGCATTTCCAATTTATGGTTACAACATAAAGCTGTTATTTGACAAAAATACAGAAGTTACAATTATCATTTTATTAGGTTACCCTTCAGATCAACTGACGCTGAAAACTACTTACTTACTAAAGTAACTATGCAGTAGTTATCTTGTTGCAGTTATGATGCTCCCTTAGTTTAATCCCGTGATAATTTCCTGCAATAAAATTCCAGCTTTTGCCAAATTGTACGAAACGTAGGTTCATGATAAGTTGATAAAAATCATCTGATCACGTTCATGTTCGTGAGAAGCAAATTAACAATAAGGGTTCTAGCGATAACGTGACAGTTCATTAAAGTATAAGTACATCTTATACAAATAAAAAAATATGAATTAAAATTCAAAAAAAATATCAGCTGGCAAACTTTAAGGGACAGTTCATCCTCAGATAGTAATGTTTAAAATTGCTGGAGGGCCGCCATTACGGGTGCACCGGAGGCTAGATTTGAAGCCGGGAAGGAATCGAATAGACACCAGTTAGTGTTCCCGGTTCTCCTCTGCTTTCTTCCAAAGAATCGGAACCATCTTCATCGTGTAATGGTTCTTCTGTCTCAAACTGATACGGCTGAATGTCAGTCATGATGTAAATTTAACGAGATTACTCTGGAATTATTCTTGGCTAACACTTGTTTATAGGCTTTTAAATAGGTTATACAGGCTTCCGGTCAAATTGCTTGTTTCAAGTGGCGTCAGCATTCATGAGCTTCCGGTCTGTGTCTAGCTTCAAAATGGCGGCGCGCACAGGCCATTAATAGTAGATTAATCGGCACTTTGACATAATTTATGATATTTGTGAACATACCTGCATTAGTCCTGAAAATTTGAAATGAAGGAGAACTGTTCCTTTAAATGGATGCAACTATTTATTACAATCGGATGACGCAACAGCCTATATTAGCAACTAAGGCAGCTTAATTAAACAAAACCACCCATCAAAGTAACTCTTCTAGGATAATAATACAGACAATAATTGTGAATAAAAACTCGCAAATAAAAGATATTAACTGCTGTCCAATACACGATTTACACCAACACAGCCTACTGATCAGTTAGTCTCATCCAGAAGTAGTTCAGAAATAACAACCAAAATGCCGTGTATATTTAGAATAGTGGTCACGTTTTGAAGTTCATTGGAAAGCTAACATGTTGCGGTTTCCAAATGAGGTAGTAGCCAAGCATTTTAAGATATTTGATTTGCAAACACGTGTTTTTTATTTTTCGAGTCCACTCAAAACATAGCTAGATAGATCGGTGTCAAATTCTCAACCCCATTACCACTCCGAAGTGAATAAATGTATGATTTAGTCATTATTTTTGATTAAAATGTGTTAAATTCGATTATATGATTACATCGGTAGGTTAACGTAGCTAGTCACTTATCTAGGATAACGAGGGAGACATCATTTTCAAACCGGACTGTTAAACGTTATGGCTCCTTGTCCTGCATTTTTATTTATTAATGTTTGCGCGCATGTACGAATTGACATCCATGTATTAAATTGAAATAAATAATTAACAATCAAATTAAGTAACTTCATAAGAAAACGGTTAGGTTATACAATAATAATCAATATAATTTTCCATAATGTTACACAATACGTATGTTATTAAAGTCATTTGAGTAGAAAACATTTATTCTGAATTGAAATTCGGGGGGGGGGAGGGGCTGCCCGATAATTACTCCAGTTAAACACCGCTACTGAATATATAAAAATTGTTTATTTATGCAAAGTGGGGTTTATAAATACGTGAATTGTCAGTCTATTAAACCAAAATATGTCTACACTCTAAAATAATGAGTTGCTCCCCGCCAAAACACTGCAATCATTATGTGCTCCCAAGTAAATTGTAAACAACTTATGTTATTGTGAAATAAATCTATTGTATCTTATCAGTGACTGGAAATGACAAGGTCTAACAAACTGTACAATTGAAACAGATATATCTATATGTTTGATGGATAGTCATGGAATTGATAAATTATTATAGACTGAAGAATAGTACTTATACAGCTTCGGTAGACGATTGAAATTACACATATCTATCATTTGTAACACATCAGCTGTATCATGATCCATTTGCTTAAGATTGCATAGTAATATAATATGTGATATTTATATAGCGCCCTTTTCAGCTAGAAGCTGCTCTAAGGCGCTTTACAATATTACTTACAATATTATTATCCCTGACTCAGACCCGTTTCCACCCAGCACATATCTCAACTCCCAAGGGAGCATGCAACGCATGCTGCCATTATAGGCGCAAAGCGTTACTCACACATAGCCATCGCGTCCTGTCAGGTACTCATTTTTTATGGATGAGTAAACCAGTCGCCACATGACGGCATTGCAGCTCGCGGAGCGTCGAACCCGCGACCGTTCGGCTACGAGTCCTACGCTCTAACTAACTGCGCTATCACGGCTCGACAAAAACAATCCTGACAAGGCAGCTGTGTGGAGTCTGGAACATTCCAAGAGTCGACCGAAAACCCGCATTTCCTTTAATTGCACATGCGGCTATAATACACATCCTAACAAGAAACATATACGGTCATTTAGATGCTTGTTTATGGCTTAAATTATTGAAAAAAAGAATGACTCTCTTAAGCTAACTAAATACTTTATATCTGGAAACCGTATAATTTAATAATTCAAAAATTAAACAATACCATTATTAAGGATGTAATAAGTTAATGGGTGAATGGCGGAAGGACCATTGCAGGAAAATTAATTACATTTATTTATAGGAAATTTACAAGAAGATATAGTAACGATAAGGAGCCTAAATTCAATGTATTCGGTATAAAATATTTACTAGAAAAATATACTTATCTTCCTATTTAAACTTATTCAGAATGAAAATGTAAATAAAATAAACGTAAAGAATATATTTAATTAAGGTTTGAGTGTAACATAAATACAAATAAATAAAAGTATTCTAATCCCTTACTAATAATTATGCGGAGAAATAGCTACCTAACGGTTCTCTAAATATAAAATTAATTTCGACCGTGAAAGGTATCAATAGACACCGCATTAAACAAACGTTTGAACTAAAATAGTTACATTCATCTCCATATGTTTCATATGAATAGCGGAGACGAAGCTACACATTACCATAGACCACTTAATAAAGCCTATTCACCTAAATTATTCTAAGCCATCTGATAACCTTTTCATATTTGTGATGAAGTAGGAATGTTGCGTTTCTTTAACAGCAGAAAAAAATTACACACGTGATTAATTTTAATTTTTATGGTGCATATATATATATATATATATATATATATATATATATATATATATATATAATTCAGCCCAAAATATTTCGAACATAATATCTTATTAAAAAAACGAACCTCCATATTAACCATAAGTTGTACAGTGCTGCCACATATTGATTGATATTGAAACTGTGAGAAAACGCCATGGTAAACATGTTCCGATTTATTTCTGAAATTCAACATTCCCCAAAACTGTGGTGAATAAAATTGTAACAATCAATTAATCTAACTTATTCAATATCTGTCAACAAAGAAACTGCCTTTTATAAGTTGGTATACCCATGATTGAAATCTCGTGATTTCGTATTCTGCTTTGTGCTTGGCATACCGTTTGTTTTGTTGTTCGGGGAGAATCCCCAGGCTGTCGCTTATTCGGCACAGCCTCTATGTTGGAGTGGCTGAGAAACCACTTCCCCCACCACTCACAGGGGAGTAATACGGAAAGATGGAGCCGAAATATCCCGAGGGTGGTCACTGCCAGAGTGTTTTACGTCCTCGGGATTTTTAGCGTCCCCCTTTATTTTAAATAATTCAGTGGAGACCTACCTACGATGTTGTGAGCCGAGAAATTAATCTCTGGAAAAGTTTCGACCTCTTACGGGATTCGAACCTGTGACCGTTAGCACCAAGTGTCGGGTTCTTAACCGCTAGGCCACCGGAGCTCACTCAGTTTAACCAAAGACTATTTATAACAAGACGTATTACTTGACGTTTTAACATGGGGCGCCATTTTAAATTCAAGGAGCGCAGCGATCCTAGCGGCTGGAGGCGGCTTGTCACGGACAGCTGCCTTAGTTGCATGGTGTCTAAGGGTAGTGGTCCATTCTGCGCCGCCTTCGGCTACAGTAACAGGAAAAGTATACACAAAGAAAGAGATTTCTTTTTGTTTTCCGAAAGAAAAAGAAAGCTAGTGTAAAATGAGATATGATCTGACTTTAAAATAAAGTATAATAAGTAGACCCGACCCCACTTGACATGACCCAAGCAGTAGGCCCCAAATCTATATTTGTTTCAGACAATATCTGATTAAATTTTAATATAACAAACATTATAAACCTATTAATCACAAAATAAGTATGTAAGATAGACATAAGCTTAACTACAGTTACATGTACTAGACCCAAATGAAGATGTTATGGGGCGGGGATAGATTTTATTTTGTTATTGTTAATAATATAATTGGACTGAAAATTACATGACTAAGTATAATCAGATCATGTTTCCATAATTACATTAAGTAGCTGAGTATTTACATATTTTACATGGTCACCTGCATCCATATTTATTTTTAAATGTAAGCAAGTGGTTATATCTATATATACCACTGGTTATAATTTAAATGTTATTAAATTAATTATTAAATACCTCAAATAGTGGTAGAAACATTCATTTTTATTATTTTTGTTATTGACAGAAGTAAAAGATGGGTTATTACTTACGAAAGTACTAATGCAAACACAAACATTGTTAATATTCCATGTATATTCTTTGTTCTCAGCTGGGCAGGTCTATATTGTTCAGGTGTAGACTCTAAATGAACTTATGCTTATGAGTTACTTACTTTATGATAAAAGGACATGATGAATATATGATGAAAAGTTTGCAATGAATTTTTTTATGGTTGCGTTACAATAGTTGTATATGTATATATCTAAATAAATAAAAATGAATGGACCAAGGCATGACCCGCGATTGTTGTGTGTGATAATTGATGATAAACTGACATGATGAAAAGTATATTTATGCATATACCTCTTATATATATATATATATATATATATATATATATATATATATATATATATAACTGTTTTATTTAAATGTTTTTTTAATACGCCTTCCACACACAAAAGAAAATAGGCTGTGAAATGACCTAAACCACGTTTAATTATTTTCTGATTGTCTGTGAAGTGATAGCAAATTGTAGGCTGATAAATGACTTCTTTATTCACAGTTTCACGGCTTTTTTTGATATCATGTGTGCACAATTAAAGTGTTAATTAGCAGGAGAATAGGTGCTCACATATCATATAGTACTAGTATTGGTAATTTATTCAACCATGCGACACACATGTAAACAATCACATGTGTACAACCAGAAATCTTTTGATCATCTGAGAAGCGCACCCGTCCGCTATGTGTGCTACTGGTACAAAATCCAAAATGGCGCATAAAGAGTAACGTCCCTCTCTATATAAGCTCTCTGCTTTAACTTTCAAGACCAACATAGAGGCTGTGCCGAATAAGCGACAGCCTGGCGATTCTCTCCGAACGAACAAACAAACAAACAAACGTTCAAGACCACGTACCGCAAAAGTATCGTTGAAAAACGACCAAATTGTTCAGTAAATACGGGGCCTATGGAACAAAACAAAATATGTGATATTAGTGTGTGTTCAGTATTAACAGAAACGAACAACATCAGAAATAGTAAGGAACCTGAGAATAGCGTCAAGGAAAGTTTCGACTTTTAAATAAACCTAATTGGAGTCCCCGATGGGCATGCGTTAAACGTCACTTCCGAGCCATGTTCACGGGATAAATAAACGCACATGGCATCAGAAAGCCGTCTGCGGATATATCTGTGCAACTTTAACAATGTTTAAGCTTTTGATAATTAGATCATTATTTAATATATGCGGATATCAGAATATAACACGCATCTGTTCACGGTGATGTCCAAGGAGTACATTTAAAGCGTATTTCTATTTAAATCTGATCAAATCATCAGAAGTTGAGGGCTGCATCGGGATGGTGAAAAATAAATACTGTTAGACTTAGAAAGAAAAGTTTTGTATTTTTATGAAAATATTGGACTTGTCTAATAGACGACTTAATGCTAGGTGAAGTTCGGGCCAAATTTCTGAAATCTGATTTAGTACATGTATGGTAGCTCTAGTACTACTAGTAGAGTAGTAGTAGTAAGCTTAGTAGTCTAGTACAACTACACAGTTGCTGATTGTTATCACCAACTCTGTCCTATGATGGTTATGATCTACGTTGTACAATGTATTTTTTTTATTAATTGGGATACTCACTTGATTAAATGACTGTTATTTGTTGATCTAATTATTTGTTTATAAAACATCTAGCTGATGACATACGAATGATAGGATGGTTAGAATTTGGGCCTTTGAACATTGCTCCAACAGCACATACACATTCTTTAGATGGGGCCGGTTAACTTGTTTAAAGTATCGGTGTAAGAGGACTGATGATGCGTGTCAGTGTCCACCTCCATTCACATCCCATACATTCCATACTGAAGAGAGGGACCTGGCAGCATGGCTCAAGTGGGGCAAGGCGGTTTATCGGAAAGGAACAAATGGAGAGAAAAAAACTGGCTACCATCCGCAGATGACAGAATGTGTTCTATCCATTTTATTGAATGTAAGCCAGCAGCGGCACATCCATACCCAACTCAAACTATTGGTGTAAACGTTGGTCCGCAATTCTCCCGGAAACCACCAAAATTGAGACGAGAACCGGCATAACACAACATTGCTCGATCGAAACTTGTGGATGATGATTTATATTTTACGGCCACCTTTGTGCGCATGAAGCGAAGTCAAAGATGAAACTCCTTTCAGATATGCCCACACTGAGGTTCGAACTCAAGTGGTAGTGATCTGTGGGCCAACGCACTACCAACTAGACATCGCAGGCGCCATCGAAACTGCATGTCCAATGCCTGATAATGACCAACTGCCACAACATTATGTCTTTACAGGCAATTACTCTCCAGCCTGTCAATGTGTAGATTGCAGTTTTTAACAACCAAAGCTGAAACACGTACAGAATGAATATGGTGAAATTGTCACTAGGTCCAAGACACCGCTTCTGACCAACAAGAAACAAACCCACCTTATTAGGAAATTTCCGGCCAATGATAAGAAAATCAGAACATATACTGGGCTGCCTAACAGATCAGCTTTTGACAGTTTCCTCAATCTCGTTGCACACAAGGCACAGATAATGCGCTACTGGGGCGGATGTAGTAAGGTCCGTAAGTTGAGGAAGATTGATCCCCTTAAGAGATCACATAAACCTGACCCAAAGCGCCGTACATCACTGCAAGAAGATTTGTTGTTGGTAATGATGAAGTTGCACATGGCCATCATTAATGAGTTGCTAGATTTCCATAAAACTTACTCGAGTAATTTTTAATCAGAGAGACTTAGATAATTTAAATTTAGTAAGGTGCTCGGTGTCACAAACAGAGAAACTGTTCTTCTGTTTTATAACTTTATAACGTCTGCTTCTTCTAATTTTTATATACTGCCTAATAATAATGGCCGGAATGATAGTTATTTTACGTTGCTTAGCTACCTCAAATGAGGGAGAGGCATATGGGCTGTAATTTACTGTCTCACCACGGGAACTAATTCTAAATAAATTTAGAATTTAGAATAGATGGCATATTCGGCGAAGAAAACCTTGCCAGTTGCCTGGTTGGATGAAAAACCTCCCCCTACTATAGTGCCACGGCTGTGATTCTAACCTCCGACCTCCCACACAGCATGAGCATTAGTAAGAAATTCCCACGCTCTTACCAACTAGGCCATAGATATGATAGAGGCGACCTAGTACTGCCTCTGGTTCACCACGTGTGTTCGTTTATCCCGAAACAATCCCACTACGCATTGCGCGCCCGGAGCACCGATTTTACTTATTTCATTAGCACGACTCACCCAGCAGGTCTGTTAGAATTATACTGTCAGTCTGGGTTAGAAGTACACGACTATGGCAATTTCAGCTCCTAATATATAGTTGCTTTGCCTAGTAGGCAAAATCATAAGAATTCTTACTAACATCTGGTAATGGAATATATTGTACTAGCCAATCTTCATAGCATTTAACTGGCGCATCATCTCACTATATTGCCATCTGGTGAATGGGACTACAACACAGACACACAGAGAGAGAGAGAGAGAGAGAGAGAGGGGGGGGGGGGAGAGAGAGACCCCCCCCTACGTAAACGGGTAAGGAATTAGCTTATCCGATAGGGGGCGAAACCTGGTCACAGGTTCATTGCTCACTTACTACATGGCGCCACTATAGCCGTGAACAGCCGCAAAAACTAACGGTTTGATTGGCAGTTGTTTTCAGTTCTGGGCCAGTGCCACTATAATATGTATCCTAAAACACACATTGCCCGTGCCAGACATCAGATCTATTTCGATCCAGATTCCTTATTACACCAATGTCAGAAAGTGATTCGTTATTACAACATGTTTAACTCTATTAGCTTTGCTGTTTACAATGTAGAATCTATCTTGTTGTCCTCTTATGTGGTCTGGCGAAACTATATATCAATTCATACAATACTGTTTGATGGATTTATACTCCCGGAGTCGTTTGTTACTCCGGCAGGCATCACCGTGGGTATTAAGCCGCGGGCAGAGTTTTTCCCCATATTGGAAGTAATTAGGTTACACTCATATAAAACAATTGTTGAATGTATAGGTATTATAACCCCTACGTGTCATTCGCAGTATCGTAGATTTGCCTGAAATCCACTGTTCTCGACTATAGGTCAAATAGACCAAGCGGATAGGCGCTTTAACTTAGAACCCACCACAACTGCATTTACTTTAAGTGACGCTAAATTAGGTATGGGTGAACGTTCACCATTTAGAACCTACCAGACCTAACTGCATGTACCTTAAGTGATGCTAAGTTCGGTATGGGTGAACGTTCACGAAGGTGCTAGGTTTGAGTAAATCATAGTATTTACTCAGGATTGAGGCGATATTTCGTTCTAGTTCAGTAATAATCCAATATGCAATATTGTTACTTTGTTTTTTTAGCTAAGTCACTTCGCTGCTTCCATTTGTAGGTATTGTACGCAACAAGCTTGTAACGTGTTTGACAAACTGTAATGTTGGTTGATTCGCCGAGAGCTTATAAAAGGCCTAACTTTTCACTCTGAGTAGAGAACAATTTCTACACCAGACCTGTCGGACATCTGTTGATATGGCTGATATAGGTAGAATTTGTTTTGTTATTAGAATTCAGAATAAAGCTGAGATCAACATCTGTTGTAGAAATGTTCTATATATATGTTTCTTTCGAACCAGAGAAAAATATTGCTGAATGTAAACTGTGCTCTCAAAGTAGTTATCTTGTTTATGTAGTAACTCACCATTGAACCATACGCACGCGTTGTTTACTGCGAGCTGCGGTGTCCAATGTTTTTTTTTTGTACGTGCATGAGTAGCCCAGATATAGGCCTACGTATAGGCCTACGTACCAATTATTTATTATTAATCATAACCCCCATTTCTGAGGGAACAGTATATTGATACATAATTGCAATTATAGTTGTTTGCATAAAATGGTACATTTACGGTAAGGTGCAGATTTTTACAGATACGATTATACATAATATGATAATAAAGTAGAGTAGGTTAGCATAATTAAAACGAGTTTGTTCAAAGATGTACAAAGCAATACTTATTTGAATATGGTTTAATAAAATTCTGATGATAAAGGAGATTCTTGAGGATACCAATGATGCAATTAGGAGTGGTTTGAGTTCTAATAATTATATTTGAACCGTTGAAAGCTGCTGAGACTGATGAGAAGCTAAAAGTGACAAGTTTGTGAATTAGCTTACCCTGAGTGAGTTCACACGACGTGATATAGTGTGAAAGTAAATGATTGTTCAGTATGGCTTATGGAGTATCACAATTAAAAATAGAATGATAAAACGTAGCACACTTCTGGATAAAACAGGCTGTATACGTGGTATATTTAGTGAGTCGAGTAAAAGGTTGCATAGACACTTTTACTTAGTCCCAGTGATTGCTTAAGATGATTATCCTGAACAGTTTCTATTCTTGATAATAAGGTTTGGGACAGTTCCAGACATTCCATATCAAATAACAATATAGGTCGGCAAATAGTTGTCCTTAAATGTGTTTTTTTATACTAGCATTCGCACCAGGGTATGACTTACAAGCGTCACTTAAACCAAAGAAAACATTTTCTATTGGCACATTGTTGTCCAGATACCATATTGGCTTAGTAGTTAAGTCGTATTTACCTATAGTCGTGCATTTAGACTTTGAAGGATTACATTTAAAGTACCATTGAGCGCTATGAGCTACGCAAATGTTAATAAATATTTGAAGGCCTGCAATGGATGAACATACTAATGCGATATCATCAGCGAATGTAACATTGTTAGAGTTACAATCCTCGATTGATATGCGATGACAGCATTCTTGTAGTTCATTACGGAGATCTTTGATAAAAACAATAAACAAATAAGGGGATGATAGGCTACTGTGTCTAATACCTCTTGTTATGTTAAATGTATCACTGTTGCTACCATTTCATGTTATCACAGCTTGTAATTTGCTATACTATTTCAGTAATAATATCCAGTGGCTAACCTCTAATACATCGATAAACTTATAAAATAGTGGTACATGATTAATACCGTCAAAGCATTTCTCGGCATCTATTTCACAACACCACACACACACACACACACACACACACACACACACACACACACACACACACACACATAAAATTATACAGGTCTGTGTTGATGTCTGAAATACTGGATGGTGTCCTTGATAATATGACATGCTCGAACAGTTGATCGAGAAGATACAGTACGTATATCAGCTATACTGATAGGTTAGAGTATATTGAGTGTCATAGGCCTGTAATGGTCAGGATCAAGAGTAGGCTGTTTTAAGTATCGGGATGATAACGCCTGTTAGGGGATCTTACTGGGACACGTGCTCTTGATAAAATAACGGTAACTAGAGATGGCAAGAAGACCAGGAGTGTTGAAGATTGTCCACATATATTATTAGGCATTCAGACGATATTCCGTCCATTCCAGGGGAACAACCACGATCAAGTGGGTCGATCAATTTACCGACGTATTCAGCACTACCTATATGATTAAAGTGAGTATTATTATAGACATCAAACATATCACGCACACGGTTTCTGACTTCAATATCATGACTAGAAAGATATCCTATGCCATAAAAATCATCATTAGTCAATATACTGCAGCAATTGTTCAATGCCGTGGACGACAGTATCGTTTTAACCTGTACTCTAAGACAGGGGACGTTTTATAGCTCGGCGCCGGGAACGTTAACCACCTACTGGGTTTTCTGGACATTTCCAGCATTGGAAGACCCAACCCGATCGTGGCTGTTCGTTCTAAGCCCACATTCGCCACCAGAAGCGTTCGTTTGTTCCGCAACCTGCTTCTACACATGAAGAGTGCATAGCTTCGTTAAGTACTTCGAACTACGAGTCAACCAGTATTTGCATACGATGTTCAATGGGATTCAGAGCGATATGAGTCAATTTATGGGATAAATTATGCTGATATCTGTCATTGGCTGCATGGTTATCCCACTTCTTGGTTATGATTAACTGGCGGAAGTATGTCGGCAGTAGCTGCCTACTGGGTCTCCACGGTAATAACAAATTGCCCTTATGATATCTGGGCAGCTGTATATTTAGTCCCCTCCCCCATGATATGCACAGGACATGATGCGCTGTATTTATCAATAATGCATTGCAAACCATCTATTGTTTCAACAAATAAAACTGTTTGTGCATGATCACCAAACAAAATAAAATGGGTAGATAGACAGATAATTACATGGATAATAGTGATTGGTCACTGTTATTGTCACAATTTGATTTTATAATGTTTCGATTTCATTGTATCGCATATTAGCATTGTTCTTACAAAGGAGACTGACTCCACCGAAAGGGCAACCTCTGTACCCAGCAGTCGGCCTATTTAGTCTACTATGTGCACAAAAGTGGCCGTAAAACAGCAATCATCATCATCATCATCATCATCATCTGTACCCAGCAGTAATATTTTCCGTACCTAATTTTTAGAAGACAAATACATCAACTTTTACTAGAGTACATGTACTCGGGATATTAACCATTGATAGGACAATTTGTGAGAGTTCACCCGTCCTCAGTCAGGTTTCTGATAAACAAAGAATATCGTTGTCACGTAAAAGTTCTCTAATATACATGGCGTATTGCTTAAAACCTTTGCAATTAAAACAAGTTATAGTTATCATGTGAGAGTTACTATATTATTGCATGACTCAGTGTTGTCGACAGGTATACACTGCCATCTAGTGAATGGGTTAGGAATTGGCTTACCCGATAGATGGCGGAAGCTGTTCGCTGGTTCCTTGGTCATTCACTATATGGCGCCATTATAGTGGCGAACAGATGCAACAACTAACAATTTGTCAGAGTCATATTATATTATTGGCTGTCATAGCCAACATATTAGAATATTGTGAGTTGCCATTCCTGCTAAATGGGTCAGCACACACACACAACCATTAATTAACTATCAGTCACCTTAAGAGAGCAGAGCTACAATACTTTAAACAGATAAATAATATACTTCCCGTGATATACATTTATTAAACGATAGAAATTTTGTCAACAGTGTTGTGTGCCGTGTTCTGTTGTGGAAACAATCAGTCGTTTCTCTCATACTGAGGGTACTACATTTTAAATTACAAATACTAGCTTCAAATTAGTGGATTCATTACACGAATGTAACTTTAATATCAATCTTGCTAGGACACAGAGTCAAGCACCTCATAATTAGTTAGTTCGTTCAAGAGTATAATCTTTCCGGCCAAGTTGTTGACTCCGCCTCAGCTGTATTGCTCAGCTTTCTCGGGAACTCCTCATAGATGTGATGGAGTGTGTGTCCGTTTTGATTGTGTATCCTGGTATTTTGGTTTGTCTGGGATGTTTTGCGGGTATTTATCAAGTTTGTGCTCGAAACTGGTCACGGAGCATCTTGTCTGGCCACGGATATTTACTGGAAGGCTGTTGAAAAGTTGTGGACCCTTAATTTGAAGGCTCCCTTCTCTGATTGCCCTAATTTTACCAGATGTACACCGTTTTATTTGAGGGACTCGGCACAGGCGAGCCTGCCTTGTTGATGTGTATGATTTTATTTCAACACTTGGGGCAGTTCCTTTTAGAATTATAGAATGTTTGGAATATTATAGCTATTTTGTGTCATAGTATGTTGTGATTGGAGTTAAGTTCGTATAAACATAGGTATTTCATAAATTATATTTATTTGAGGCTTTTCGATATTAATAGGAGGTTTCTATATATACACAGTAGTTCTTGAAGGTATATAAAATAGACTTCAATGGTGACGTTATGATTGGTACAGAACATATTTTTCATTATCCTGGTAATGATAGACATCCCAAAACTCGTGATCTATTTTATAAAAAATGTAAACGTTATGATGAACTTGTTTCAGAGGTGATGATGTCAGTCGATATTTCCGATCAGTTTAATCACACTAAATTGCTACCAAAAAAGGTAACATATAGAACAATAGATAACATCAACTAATTAACATCCAAAATGACTTAAACACAATTGACTTGAACGTAATGCAAACACGAAGACCAATCATATGACTATTTCCACTGTGTGTTATTGCATGAAATAGATTCATATACACCGGAAAAAAACAATAACTATTTCATACAAAAATGTACTAAGGCAACCTTGGATGACCTCTGCTTTACTAAAATCTTCTAAGACAAAATTTATAGGACGTGCATCAGAAAATAAAGACACTATATTTTTTAAACACTATATTCTGTATGGGAATAAATTTAATGAAATAAAAAGGATATGTAAACAAAATTATTATGCAGAAGAATTAGCCCTTTACGAAAATTATTTAGTCACCTGACCAACAATTTTCTGATCTGGAACATTTTACCCGTCAGCAATGTCATGAGTATCAAGATATCATCAGATATTTCATTAGATTTATTACAGATCGACTGACAATTTATTAGACCAGTACTTACATTTCGCACGGCTGTACCATTATATGGCGTTATTGGCGCAGTAATCAAATTACTTGCATCAGACCCCCATCTGCTCTGGATGCTTTCCATTATGTGGTAATATCGCTAAACAACTGGTACTACCACCAGAGGGCTCGTAAGGCAAGCAACTGATCTTTAGTATAATTCATTCTCTAAATGGGAGGAAGAAATAAGGGAAATTCTGGTGGTTGCACAACAACAACAACAACAACCATTCTCAACCTTTAACACGAACAACCAAAAACAAGGTTCTTAGCGCAAATAATAGTTCTTCAGTTGAGGGAAAATATAACTCAATTAATAAGGGACTGGTCAGAACTGACCCTGTGTATACCAGAAAATCCAATTTACTCACTTGAGCCCTCAACAAGATATTATCTATATGCAGTAAATTGCAGAAGAGCCACATTTTATAGCACCAAGAACTAGACCTGATATTATATTTGATAACAATTCATAATGGCAACAACACAAAAGAACTGATAATACAAGATGAGCAAAGAAACACATCCCTGTTAAGAACACATTTTTGACTTGTCAATATATCTGTGCAAAAGCTATCCTTTTCAAATAAATATATCATAAAGTAGTGTCACTATACTGAACAATAGCTCCTCAAAAATAAATTCAAACGAGCATTCAAATTATAATGCGGATATATATATATATATATATATATATATATAATGTTCTAGTGTTATATTTATTTCATGGATTGTGGCTTCAATTACGTTTTTTTTTTCATATTCTGGCATAGAACAAATAATGAATCAAATACAAAACGTATAATCATACACAAAATTGACTTATGTTGAAATGTATCAAATATTATTATTCATTTTACAATAAAATGTATTGCAGTGTTAAAGAAATAACTAATAAGGATGAAGATTTAATTTCATCTTTAGAATTGATAATAAATCTCTCTCTTGTTATGCACAATGATACCAATAAATCTAATGGGCCACTCAAGATCAAGCTGGAAGGTCTTCATTAAAAACAAAATTCCTTTTTAATGGGTACATCACACGAAATCAAATTCCTAGATTCTTGTGGTTCAACTATGATAATGACATTATACAAAACAACTTTCTGAGAAAAAATACCAGGATATTAACAAAAATCTGGATTGTAGTATAAGTGAAAGACATCAGACAGATTAAAAATTTACAGCGATATGTTCATTCAGTATACTCAAAAATGAACGATTATAAAAGAGACAAATGGTATTCAGCAAAGATGCCTGTGATAAGGTGGCTTTTAAAAATGCTGATTCTATACCACTTCAGTCAAATCTAGTTCTCAAAACTGGGTTTGTTAAAAGAGTATTTTATATAGACTAGGATAGATTATTTAAATTATGCAGGCTCATTCGATGATTTAAAAAAATGCGGACGGTCAGAGCTAGATGATTGCCTTTTTTTTCTCTCCTAATAATGTACTAGGAGGATTTAGTTTGCAGGAACATCACATATGAGGGAGGGGAGCTTCAGCGTCCCACTTAAATTATGCGAGACAACAGCACCATCTAAAATTGTAAAAAAAATAACCACTAAATTGGTCTCAAAGGATTACGACAAAATCCTAGTAAACGAACCCAGAAACAAACTGCAGTCTCAGGTCTCTAAAAGTATATTGTAATAACACTCTTAGAAATGGAAAATCCTAAGCATTTACTTTCCGTAAGTACAAAACCATGTGAGTGCATCAGCTAACACACACACACACACTGAAAGTAACTAATATTAAGACTACATTCAATATGTTATCAAATAATTGCTAAACCAAGCTAATACTCAGTGAGCTTGCTATTTCCTCTGTTGTTCTATCGTCCTCCTCCTCCTCCTCAAAACTGGGATCAGATTCACTGTCATCATTTAGTGTGTATTCAGATCCTGATTGAGATAAATATTGTTCTGCCTCTAACAAGCCAACATCACATCCTTGGCCATCTACATTTAATTCTAATGGCAACCCAACATTACCATCATCTGATTGGCTAGGTCCCGGTGGAACTTGAGATACATTATCTTCTTCATTGGCATTGTTTCGAAGAGTTTCTTGGGACACTGCTGATTCTCCATCTTCTGTTTGATGATGACTTGAATCAGAAACGGGATGCTGTATTATAGTTGCACTTTCCCCATTTGCTGTATAAAATATTTGCTGCAATGAACTATCCCTCAAAGACACACTGGAAAGAAAAGAGTTCTTTCTTGCTAATCGTCATCAGAAAACCAACCACAGACACATACAGACACACACAGACAATGGTTTTATCATCATGCTTGTAAATGTCAGGATATTAGAAAAATAAACTATGTTGATAAAGTATTTAATTTTACTGACTAGTGATTCTTAGTTTCTCACCTCAAATCAGCTAACTAATGATAATAACAACAACAGCTTACTTTTGGCTATTCTTCTTTCTTCTCTTGATAACAACAACACTTATCAGTATTAAGACAACAATAACAAAGATGAGCAGACCAACAAGCAGATGTACAAGATGGCCATCTTCTAGAGCATGAGTTGATTGCTTTTTTTCAAATAACCGTTCATAGATATCTGTGAAAGAGAGTTAGTGAGGGAGTAAATGAATGAGCGATTCCTTTCTTTAGCTTCAACATTGGTCATAGATGAGATTAATGGCCTACCGGATACTTCCTACGGAAATGAGATGTTGAAGAATGAAACATCTTGCTGACATAGGCAACAATGATTTGACTATTCAAAACTCAGTATATTAATAAGAGGGAAGCTCTTGAAATAAGTAGAATTAAGCATAGAATAAAACAGGAAACTCTGCTACAGTCTGAACAAGTATATGTACCATATTTTTCCTGTGTATTGCATACATTCGTGTACAACAAGCACCCCCCCCCTTTTGACCACAAAATGTCTGGAATTTTTTTTTATGCATAACCCACAGGAGAAACCGGGAATATTTGCAGCTGGATGTTAAATATACTTATTTCCACGAAAGAAATTGATCTGTCACCAAACAAGTAGTAAACAGATCATGACAGCGGGGAGATGTTTCGGCGATAATTGTGGATGGAAATAGCGAGGAACACTGATAGAGGTCACTTCCTTAATGAGAAATGGGAACGTCTATGCGCAGATCAACCTGGCTTGTCCAACCTGACAATCGGCAGCATTCCTACGATGTCGAAAGCTAATAGTATGCCTAGTATCGTTCAGTTTACACATGCGACACCCATGTAGACACCCCCAATGTTTACATAGATGGCGTTTTAATTGAGGACATAAAACACAGAAGAAACACACACAGCTTTGTACAAACTGGAATACACAGAAATTTCAGAACCACACATACAGTATCAATAAAACTTTAATCAAATATTTTATGACTATGATGAGGCACACACCGTACTGTAACACTATACTGACATCATTACAAAGACAACATCGACTCCTCACAATACCATCATCCAATTTTTGGACGGATTGTTTTCGGGGAAACTGTTGCTCATTTTTCACACGGCATCAAAATCATCATACAGTATTCATCCATTGTTCCCACGCTTGCGCACAACACAAAACATCAGCAGCTAATATTTATGCCTCTCCCCCCCGTCGTTGCATGTAACATAACAATCAGCATCCAAGAAACCAACTCTTAATATCACCTACACTGTTTGTATTTTACTGCCTGTTATGTTGGTCTCAAGATATACAGGTACAGCTATATAGAGCTCTACGTATACCCGACAACACATTGGAATTAACCATCATTTCTCTGCATTAATGAATACACAAAGCCCTCGGAGTTCAGTTGAGTTGTTTAGTCTCTGTACTGGTCACTTGTGAGACACACAGCCTTAGGGGCAACGCTTGAGGGAAACAAATCCCACAAACACAGAAGCAAGCCATATTTGAACCCACAATCTGGTGTTTTGCACCACAGTGTTCTAACGATTGGGCCACTGGAATACCCACAAAGCTCTGAGAGAAAGCGACTAAAAATAAAATAAAAATACTTCTTATGATATTTATGAGGACCCAGGCAACTCTATTAATTAAAAGTTTGTTATATTAATATATCTATGTATATGGATTGTAAATGTTCTTTGTTTTATATACTGACGTGCTTTGAGAGAGAAATGATTAATTGCTATTCAAACTTGAGTAGGTTTAAAATATTGTAACGGTTTGGAAATATTTAAAACTGAAATTGAAAACTGAAGAGCCCCATCCCAGATTTGAATGTCATTGGCTTAGCTTTGTTGTTTGGATTTGGTGAGGGCCCTGAATATTTCTGATTGGCTGTTTCGTAATCCACGTAACCTCTGACCCAGCTTAAAGCTGGCAACCCTTTTCAAAATTTAAATCAGTTTCAGGATCTCGGTGAATGTGGTTCGAAAAGTGAATTGTTGTAATAGTTACTTGTGATGTTAATGAAAATGGAAATGTGAATATCAGAAATCGATCATTGGTTATTCATTAACAATGGATCGTGAATAAACGGATCACGATTTATCGAGTCTCAATCTCTGATGTGTGTGTTAGACGGAAGCATGAACTTTAAATGGACCCCCGGTACATAAAATAATGATACAGGAAAGCAGACGCTCAGGGCTCGTGAAGAGCCCACCTAAAACCCTGATACTATGATTAAGTATCATTAATCCTGACATTAGTCCCGATTCACTAATTCGGGACTAATCCTGGCAACGAAGCAACACTAATAACAAGTACTAATTGTAATATCAATCTTTTCTAATTAGTTAAGAAAACTGGCAGATCTTACCAGGGCAGGCTTTCTCACAGTTATCTTTCATCCATGGCTTACCACCAAGTTGACAAATATCAGAACATGGGTTACATCCTGAAAGAAGAACATACAAAAATATAATAAATCACAACACGTAGATCATCTTTATGGATTATATTTGTAACTAATCTCATAATTCTATAAACAATTACATTTTTTGTAGAAATTAGTAGACACATAAAAACTAACCATCATCGGCAAAATATTATTAGATTTGTTTTCTAACATTACATCAACAATATAATTATATATATATATGAACAAATACAACAAATGTTCAATGAAGATAGTGATGATGACAAATTTTTGGGTTTTGAATAAATTTGTTGATTTTAGTGCGGCTTATAGACGGGTTCGACTGTAGGGGGGTTTATTCGTCCTAAAACCTTGTGCGGCTTATACACGAGTGCAGCTTGTACACACGTATATACGGTATATATATATAATTTATATATATATATATATAATGGTTGCAAAGCTAGATATCAAAATCATATTATTGTACATTATGGATAAGAGCAATCAATTAGCCAATCATCATTTATTACTTCTCCTTTCTTCTACACACGCAGAGATTCACTCTAGGCTAATTTATATAAAAACTCAGGAACAGTTAGGCCAGGTATGAAACAACTGAGGCTAATGAAGGCTTTACATTAAATAGAAAAATATAATAAATAACAAGATCATGCCTCACTCAACTACTAGAAAATTACGACACAATTTAGAATTTGGTAGAAGAGGGAAAAAATGTTGATGGCGTATATCTTGACTTGGCAAAAGCATTTGATACAGTAGATCGTGGGATCCTATGCCGTAAATTGAAACAGCTAGTTATTGGTGGAAAAGTGGAGACATGGATTAATAACTTCGTTAATGATAGAACCTAGTCCATCACAACAAATGGTGCCGGCTAAACTTTGTCCAAGGTGATAAGTAGTGCGCCTCAGAGAACTGTTCTAGACCCAAAATTATTTCTCATTCTTAAAGGAGACATAAATAACAACACATGTAGCCATGTCTCATCCTTTGCGGGTGATATAAGAGTCCTACTTGCCATCCAAATTGAGGATGACGTCAATAAACAACAAAACAACATCAAAACAGTATACAAGTGGCAACAAATAAACAACATGCAATTGAATGAAAACAAGTTTGAACTTCTCTGATATGGTAAAAATCAGGACATAAAAGAGACCCACCTCATACTTTGGACCAAACAGCAGGGAAATTTAACAAACCCGATGTGTCAAAGATCTTGGTATCAAAATGAGTGACACTCTGTTTCACTGACCACACAGAGACAGTATGTAACAAAGTTCGGCAAAAATGCAGGTTGATCGTAAGAACTTTCCATGCCAGAGATGTGCACACTATGAAAACACTATGGTGCAGCATAGTCTAGCCACACATAGATTACTGCTCCAAGCTATGGACACCACACAGAGTGGGAGATATCCAGAAAACTGAGTCCCTCTACAGATCATTTTCCAGTAAGATATACCCAAGATATGATCAAATTGTTGGGATCGACTGTCAGCCCTCAAGATGTACTCTTGAGAAATACCAAATTATATACACCTGAAAAATTCTAGAATGAATTGCCTCAAAATGTTGGAATAAAAGCATACACATCAACAAGGCAGGATTGCCTGTGCCGAGTCCTCCAAATAAAACAGTGTGCATCTGGTAAAATTAGGGCAATCAGAGAAGGGAGCCTTCAAATTAGGGGTCCACAGCTTTTCAACAGTCTTCCAGTAAATATCCGTGGCCAGACAAAATGCTCCGTGACCAAACTTGATAAATACACGCAAAACATCCCAGACAAACCAAAATACCAGGATACACAATCAAAATGGACACAGACTCCATCACATCTATGAGGAGTTCCCAAGAAAGCTGAGGAATACAGCTGAGGTGGAGTCACTGACTTGGCCGGAGAGATTATACTCTCGAACTAACTAACTAACAAAGAAAAAATAAATAAACAAATTATTATATAATTTTTTTTATCTTGTTATAACTGAAGATCTAGATCATTTAATCCACGACCTTCCTTGTAGCCATTTTTTAGTGATCAGCTTTAGACATAATCTCTCTCTCTTTCTCTCTCTATGTATATATATATATATATATATATATATATACACAAACTTATGCCAAACTTGTGTAAATTATATAAGATGCACATTTATGACAAGAACACACTGAAGCGAGATGTCAGTGATTGTAATGATAAATAAATATGATGAGACATAACTTATTGATAATCAAACAGCACACACTAAGTAAATTTCAAACAAAGCACAGATTTACACATTTTAATTAATATTTTTGCTTTAAATATATCTAATTTAATTGACAACGGTTCTAGTGATGCTCTAGAAATATTTTAACTCCAGCTCGCATGGTTCAAATATTTGGCTTGTCTATGTTTTATATATATATATATATATATATATGTATCAAGTGGCATTTAGAAAATATTAATTTTTATATCTTACCAAAGATATCCACCAGGTAAAATCCAGGAGGACAGTTACTGGATGTCATGCTTTCAGCCTGAAAAAGGTTTACCTTTAAGATGAAGTTGCTATGACAAGTTTATTTGATGAGAAATGATAGCTATACATTGAAATAATCTTAACACTAATAAATGCTGACATATATAGATAAATTATTCAATTGCTAGTGTTATTATTTCTGTGACCTAGTTCTCATTTCCATTTCTGGTCCATCATTTAAACTATTTCTCCATCTTGGCCAATTGCAGATTTATGACAAATAAGAACACGTTATAGGCTAGTAGAAACAAGAAATTTCTAATGGCTACACACACATCAAACGTCTACTGCGTTTACTACCAGAAACCATCAGAGCCAGATAGATATAAGAATTATATATTATTATTGGCACAGATTGTAAACACCAGAAACTATCATTCCAACTCAACCACACAACATAATGATCCTACTAGGACCTAATACCAAGCGGTAAATGTTGAAGCTCAATGTTGGGATAGAAATTCAGGACTCCTTGGCTCATCAGCTGCAACATTTTTCTGATCCAAAACCACCAATTAAGGTCAATGCATACGATTCGTAGTGTAGTGCTACTAGTGTATTGTACCAATATTGGAGATTCGGTTTCATCCCAAACAATAAAATCACAACTAATGACCAAATGAGAATTATAATGATTTCATCATGATTATTCACGTACATCTTCATCTCACACGAGATTCATTGACAGACGGAGCAGCTGGTGATTACTTTATTTATGTCACGCTTCTGTACATATGGGGGCTTTACATAAAATTCGGTAATTAAATGTCTAGTATCTTCGTTTTGGAATGTGATGAAAATATCAAATTTGCTTAAAACGTGGTATGCTGCTGCCAAACGTGTATTATTGTTCCGATGTAGGATCAACCCGTCGAAGTACTGCAACCACAGTACATTGGCCTACTAATTAACATCGAATCAATAAATAACCTCGTCTGAGCCGACCACCAAAGGAAAATTTCCATGTACACCACTAGTGCCAAAAAATATTTGTTTTAAGTACTCAGTTAGTACAACTAATTTCAAGACCATCTACAAATTGCTTTCTAGTACAATTCTAACCCTATATAGCACTTGATGTGCTTATACATAGTGAACACAAGTACACATTTACTTGAACCCATCCACGCTGAAGACACCGATACAGGAAGTTTACAAAAAGGAATAGATATTATAGACAAAGAAAGACAATGCGAAATGCAGAGGTAATATGATGTTTGTTCAAAGCAGTGCCCGGCTTAAAGGTAAATTACTGCCCTTTCTGTTCCGCCAGCTTTACCCAAGATCTATTCTCACAACGAAATTCAGGTTAAAAACTGTATATTAAAAGAACAGTTCGCCTTCACTTCAAATTTTCATGAGTAAAAGAAATACCTTCACCCAAATGATAAATTTTGTCAGGATAAACCAGATATTTAAAAAATCCAGTTCAACGTGGTTGGTGAATCAACTGTAATTGGTCAGTGGGTGTAATTGGTCAGTGGGTGCCACTATTTTAAACTTGCGACTGGATGGTCATGAAATCTGATGTGACAAAAGAAGCTGTTTGTATTACCTGGTTATAACAATGTAAACAAGTGTTAACCAAGCACATAATTTTGAAGCGAACATTTATTTATGAATATTACAGTATAATTGGTCCAAACAGCCTCATATGTTACTGGAATGACTAATAAAGAAAACTGTATTGAAAATCCATATAAAGATTGTTTTGTACTGAAGGATCCATGACTGCATTAATTATGCTTAATTTATCTGCAGCCTTTGACCTAATTGATCATCCAATTCTACCGAAGCATTTAGAATTCTCCTTTGTAATTAAGGAAATGGCTTTAACTTGGGTAAAGTCGTACCTCACCGACAGAACTCAGTGTGTTTTAGTGGTAGATAAAACATCACCTGATGTAGGTCTTCTTTTTGGTGTACCACAGGGATTTGTTTTAGGACCAAAGAATTACTGTATGTATACCAAACAAGTTAGTGAAATTATTAAATGGTATAATATTAAATATCATTGTTATGCCAAGGATACACAACTGTATATGACTTTAAAGCCATGTGATAAATGGGATGATATTTCATCTTCAATTCAAGCTTGTATTGCAGACATAAATACTGGGATGAACAGTAACATGCTGAACTTGAATAAGGACAAGACAGAATTAATTGTTTTCTCATCCAAGCAACATGCAAAGAAAACTGAGAATCTTCGCATTAATGTAGGATCCAGTTATATAAATTCTTCCATGTCTGTAAGAAATCTAGGGCTTATATTAGATAATAATCTAAGAATGGAGAAGCAGGTGAATTATATATGTAAGTCCTGTTATAATCAAATAAGAAATATAGGACTTATTCATAAGTACATATATGATGAGACATGCAAGACTTTAGTCCAAGCCCTTATTATTTCTTGACTGGACTATGGCAATGCATTGTTATATAATATCCCCCTCTCTCTGACAAACTACCTACAATGAGTGCAGAACTGTGTAGCACATCTGGCGACACATATAACATCAGTTTTGTTCCAGCTGTACTGGCTTCCTGTACGTTTCAGGAATCCTGTTTCAGACATTCAATGTATTGAGTGGAACGGCACCACTGTATCTAAGCGATCTGATCGAAAAAATATACCAGTGAGAATATTCCGATCTGAGTCCTATTCACTTTTAAGGGTACCAAGAAGCTACACAGCAATGTATGGAGAGAAATCGTTCAAGGCCGGGGAACAAGCTGCCAAACCACATTAAACTCACTGAGAGTAGACATATTTTGTACGGTTCTTAAAACAATTTATTTAAATTGCCGTATTTATAATTTTGTATGAAATGTGTTTGAGCTATACGAGTTCAGAACGTGTTTTAATTAAGTTTTAAATGCAAAGCACCCGAGAGCAATTAAAGTTGAACAAGGAGCTATATAAAATACTATTATTATTATAACTCTTGTAACTGAAAGCATTTACTGCACAGTGAAGTTTATGTAAATGAACCAATGACGGATGACATCGGTTAGTATAATAATTAGCAGGACAGGTATGGCGTACCTAAGCCAGAGCATCTGCGATCTGACTTGACCGGAATCTAGATGGCTATCACAGTATCAGGTATAGTTTGTGATCATTATTGGGGGATTTGAGGTTAATTTTATAACTGTTACACCTCTAAGTGACACATTATCTGGGAGTGAATTGTTCCTTTATTGAGAGACTTTAAACAAGAGAGGTTTTATACATCATTACATCTGATTTAGAATTTTTTCCTGATATTTATATTCTCTTAAATATGATAGTCGGTAAATCTGGAGCGTATCCTGCTGAAATTCTCTGCGGTGGAAGATCAGCTCTTTCCGTGATTCTGGCATGGAGAAGAATATAATAATCGTTTGCATATTTACAGACATCCCAACAACTGCGACGACATCAAACTAGATTAATTATGATCACAACAGAAAAACATTGTCTTAGATTGATTAATAAAAAAGTTGTAATCGTTTTAGACGTGTAATGATGGCCAAATTTTATCATACATTTTAAATAGAAAAGACAGACTCGTGATCCCAAAATGATCCCTTTAACTTTAAACACTAGGCACTTGCACATTTTTACAGAATTAGCTAAATATTTGTGGACACTGTATATTTAATTCATGTTTAGAAACATCTTTAAAATGCTACAGCACTTTTTGAAATGGATGCGTCTGTAATGCCGGTAAACTTTGCGTCAGACATGTGATCTATTTTCAAACTGACATGCTGCTGTTTGGCATGAGCAATGAATTATGGTGTATAGAGGTTTTAAATGTGATTAAAATAATTCAAACAATTTGGGCAATATATTTTCAATTCTTCAAAGGGCATGTTAAGATATGGATTGGTTGTGGTGCAGTGTACAAAAATATGCTTATGGATTATTTATTATTGTAACAAAGATTAAGATGGACACGAGAAAATCATCTTTTGTGAGAACTAAAAAGAGAAATTTTATCAACTGCCTTATTCGCATGCCACAAAACTAGATTTAAGTTGTGGCGTTCATTAAACAAGTTTTCTTAACAGGACATGGCCGCAAAAGATGACCCACTGCATTGCCACATTTTTTGCATGTGTTTTAATGATGTCACAACTTCTCGAGCTCAACTCTGATGGAAGTTCAAAACACTTCCGGATTATGCCAGTTCTGCTCAGTGCACAAGTATTTATTTATCAATAGGTCGCAGTTGTGACAGGTGGACGCTGATGAAAATAAAATGTGTTACAATGTAGTTGTTATATACCCTATCTGTCTTAATGCAATGCAGTTAATTCCCATTTCAATAAATTCCTGTTTTAAAATCATTTTGAACTCATGCGCAGCATCCAGGGTGAAATCTAGGCTTGTAACAGTGATGTGTTTGGTCGTTAGCTATGGGGACACCAGAAATAATGAACTACTGCTAAAACAATAAGCATTTAAAACCCAATAAACTCAAGATATTTACATGATTTACAACTGATAAATACATAATTAAACTATCATTTTGTATGTTTCGTGAAGGTGTTTTAAAATACTCCAATAAGCCTTCAACACCTTGGGCCACAGAGTTATCTATATAGAGTCACATGACACTGACTTTTAATGAAACAAGTTCAAAGCAAACAATCTGTTGTTCTTCTTCATTAGGTTTATTATAAGGTCAAGAAGAACCACAAGTTATCCTGGCTTGAACTTTTCCAGTGATATAACAAAATGTTGCATTTAGTGTCCAAGGAAATTTTCAAACACCCTCTTTAGTAGACATAGTATCTTCTGTAAACTACGTAGCCCGACAACTTTGGAACCCATTTCACCGAAAGCATCCTTTTGTCAGGAGGCTGTTCCTTCAGTGACACCCGATTATGTATCCACAATTTTGATATTTAGTAAAAGAAGATTTCTACTCCCATAAAATATTCTCATCCATCAGTCGATCAAATAATTACTAAAAAGGAAATGCTTAAAGCCTTAACATTCATTTTCCACATCTTTATTAAAGGCATTTAACAGAGATGTTGTATCATTGCTCAGCTTTGTCAGATAACGTAGCAGCTTTTATCTTAAATGGATGATCGCATGTAACATATTGAATATTCAACCAGCAAACAACAACAAACATATCAGAATTAGACTATATATCTATAATACTGTTAAACCCAGTTGGTACTACTACTACAAATCTGATCTAATGTTAGCAGGATATGGTTCCCACAGCCAAGGAAATATTATTTTCCAGAACATTTCCAGGACAAAGTTACCATTTTACAGGATTAAAAGGTAACAAATCAAGATATGTGCAAAAAGCATATACTTACCAGGGTTGTTTGATTTATATCAAGTGATTTAAATCATGATTTAATTCACTCTAAATTTGGCTGTGATTTATTAAAATACACAATAATGACCAATTGTGATTTTGATATATTTTAAATTCGTTTTTGCCAATTTAATCCTATGCTAGTCATGGTCATTCGTTAAATAATAATTAGCTATTGGCAGATTTCACATCTGAATACCCAGGGAATCCAATGACAATACGGATCCATGCTATAAAGACATATAGCATGTATACTGTATAGTGGACTTTTATAACCACAGCATATCCAATTGGAATGTGACAGATCCCCCACATTAATTTGGATAATCACCCAACCAACTGGAGATGAGCCTTTACTTCTATAACCACACAATAGACTGATAGGTGAAGCCACATACAGTAGCCCCTCTGCTTCAATGTGGTAAATTAGATGAATTTGGGGATGATCTGACACGTGAAGTCACATCTTTTCTATACATTTAGGGGGTTAGTGAGTTAATATTAGGCACTTGTTGTTTAGCCAGGATGGGTATATAAGGTGAGCATTCACACAGGTCGAAACTTTTCCAGAGATTAATTTCTCGGCTCACAAAATCGTGGGTGGCCTAACCACGTTAAATGGCACTGCTGTCTCCACTGAATTATTTAAAATAAAGAGGGACGTTAAAAACCCTCTGAAGACGTAAAACACTCTGGCAGTGACCACCCTCAGGGTATTTCGGCTACATCTTTCCGTACTGCTCCCCTGTGAGTGGTGGGAGAGGAGTTTTCTCAACCACTCCAACATAGAGGCTGTGCCGAATAAGTGACAGCCTGGGGATCCTCCCCGAATGTCAAAGTCACAGGTTCACTATATATAAGGTGAGCTCCGGTGGCCTAGCGGTTAAGCACCTGGCACTTGGTGCCAACAGTCACAGGTTCGAACCCCACAAGAGGTCGAAACCTTTCCAGAGATTAATTACTCGGCTCACAAGATCGTGGGTGGCTACATGCAAGAAATGTGGCAAAGAAATGCAGGGACTTGTTGCCAGAATGAAGCAGCATTATGATTCTTGCACAGATGCACACACTGTTGATGCCAGTACCACTTATACAGCTCCAGGCTGTTATCCATTTACCAGGTCAGGTCAAACAGAAAGGCTGTTTGGATAATTCCATGTTAACACTTTGTTGTCAGGTGCCTGGCGCTGTTTCATCTAGCACTGGTGTGGAATGTATAGTACATTCCAAACTGTGGAACAGACAAGGCAGGAAAACTTATGTTCATATACAAACTGTTAAACCAATGCTGTTGAACCGATTATCTATATTTCTGGACTATAAATAGATCTATGATATATATTGTGAACATAATAATGATTTTTATTTTTAAAAGGGTTTCAAAAAAATATATAAAAATGTCTTTACTAGTTTTGACCCTTGATACTTCCTCAATGTATGATCAATTATTGACATTTTTATGGTACAGCCTCCTCCTCCTCACCACTTCTAGCTGTTTTATCCACCCCTTTTATTCATATTTTAACTAACATATTTTTTCCAGGAGATTTCCTCATTCTGTAAAGTTCCAGGACATGGAAAATGAATCTGTTATTTTCAAGGTTTCCAGGACAGATGGGAACCCTGCAGGATTGTCAGGTTTAACGCACACATAGGTTAACCCAGATTTAGTTTATCAAGGAGATCTGCCATAGCACTGTCCTTAGCCATTCATGTATCAAAAGTAAACTGCATTATTATATTAATATTATTATCTGACCAATTCATGCCATTCTAATAACTACATTTCACCTGTATGGATGGATGTTGTTTAACGACACATCGGCACAATTTAGGCCATTCAGTGTCCTTACATTTCACCTGTAAGGCTGTATCCAAGTTAAATGTATAAATATGTGGACTAATGCAATCATTTCTGAGAAAACCCCAATTTATCCCACGTTTAACTCCATTAAATAAGTATATCTAAAACCCATGTTTAACACGGCGGGCTGGGCTAAATTAGTTTAACCTGGGTCAGTCTCCAACCCTGAAAGGTAGATCTACTTATCTAAAACCAAAAAATAATCAGCAAAACAAGTCATACATTTAGTGCAATTATTAGTAAAATCTGTATCAACATGGTACATCTCTAAGATGGTTATATTTATAATTAACTAGATCTAGATCTACGTTAATTCTAAAGATGATTGCTTTCCGGTTTTCCCATTCACTGATTGCCTGATATGGTTTCCTGATGTTTCGCAACTAGACTAAACCAGCTCAATCACAAAATTCACCACTATCACACACTCAAGTAAATAAACGTTGTTAACATTTAATAAGGCATATTTCCAAATTAAATAATATGTACAGAGTCTATGGCGTTGAGCCTACGAATAAGTGAATAACCACGCAAAACACCGCTCCGGGGCTCTTCGCCACTCAAGCCTCTTCGCCGGCGAACACAAACTTCCCTAGGCCCATTCGTCACTGATACCTGAACCAGAGAGGCGGGTTACTCTTGCCGCGCCATGTCGAATTTTGAACCAGTGGCGCCTCCAGGGACCGGGGGTATTTCTCAGATAAACAAAACCTTTCTAATTTATTAATTAAATATGCCTAATAGTTCCTATAAGGATGTAGACAAAGGTGTGAGTAAGCTTTCAGCAATGTCTTAATCACAATAATCGTTGAAGCGGTGACAACGGATAATAATTGTAACTAGGAACGTATATTCATGATCCGCTTAATCTGAGTAGATAGATCTACACTCGACTACAGTTTGTTGCTTTGATATAAGTTTATTATGTTTACTATACAAATGGTGAGATCGGTGGCGAATCTGCCTAACTATAAGTGGCGAATGGGCTCTACCGTGAATGGCCAATAGGCCATGAAAACTAGTAAATTTTAGTTAACGTAAATTTTAGGTGACGAATCCGGTACTTGGACAGCTCGGCCCAAGTGACAACTTGGATCAGACATCTCGGCCCCTGTTTGTGTGTGTGTGTGTGTGTATGTGTATTATATATATATATATATATATGTGTGTGTGAGTGTGTGTGCGTGTGCGTAAACAGCTTGGTGGTCGTTTACTTGCAATGCAAGACTGATATGGAATAAGTGCATGTAGTTGTGCGAAATGTAGTGGTAATGAATCCAAGCCAAGAGGTGGTAATTTTGATATTTGTAAGCTATATTAAAATAAGAATTGTCTCTTTATCATCATCATTCAGAAATTTGAAGCTATATATACGTACATAGCCCAAGCTTGCTCTAAATACGCGATATGGACCAATTAACTATCTAGCAATTGATATTTGTTCTTTCAATCGTGCAAGGAGCAAACTATGTACTTTGGCACCATGTTGGGTGTTTAAAAATTTAGTTGTGTGCCTTTTCGTCGAGATGAGCGACACTTGCTTCGTGGTGTCGTCCTGACGTAAGAAGCTCGCTCTGAAAACGGGATATGGGCCAATAATTAAGACATTTTTTTATCTCAATAACGATAATCTTTCAATAAGTTTTTAAGCCAAGCACACTACACGTCAGAAGATCACGGGCATACAGCAGTTAGATCACGTAGGCCAACTGTTTTGCAAGGCCAAGGGGCACTCCCCTTGAAACAAGGGAGATGGGGTTATTAGATCTGTGAATGGTGAACAAATGGAAATGTGCCTGTGGTAATTTGGGATAAAATGTGTGGGATTTTACAAATCCATACAGGCAATGAGAATGACACAAATTTTTAATGCCACCCAGCGCAAAGCCATTATATTAAACCAGGCCTCGGGAGTACATATTTACAATGTTTACTGTGATATTTTACAAATACAAATATTATTCAACTTCAAGATATTTATTCATGAATTACCAGCTTTGTTCAGCGTAATTATAAACAAAATTATTTGCTCGTCATGAATTAATGACCTAGAACACATCTCAACCAATCCATTTTACAAAATAGGCATTTATGTTTCGGATTATTTTAGAAGACAATCTCGAGATATTATTATGTGGTTGGTTGCAGTGATGGAGACTATCAGATAAAATTGTGGAAAAATGTGAAGTGTACCAGACATTTAGTTTATCAATGAGATCTGCCATGCGACTGTGCTCTGGCATTAATATATCAAAAATAACAATTTACATCGATTTTGACTCATTTATAATATATTAAAATGATACAAGTTTGATTTAATATTGTAAATGCATTAGATAAAATATAACAATATGTGAACTGTAACTCATTTTTCACATTAATACCCATTTCCGGGTGCAGTGAGTGATCCTGAGGGCCAGTACAGATGAAAGAAGACAATAAACAGGATAGACAATTAGAACCCACCATATTTTATTGATATTCCTTAAGGGTCTGAGAAATTCTCTTATAAATAGTCGTCAGTATCATTTACGTACGGGCTAGGCCACTGAAGTTTCTTACCAAAAACAATTGGACTATCCACATATTGATAAGCTGGAGAGCAATTGTATGTAAAGAGATAACTATGGTCATTATGTTGTGGTTTTGGTCATTGGTCAGTGCTAGCCATCGGACATACATCTTCCACAAGTTTCGATCAATCGATGCACCAGTTCTTGTCTCAATTTTGGTGGTTTCCGGGAGAATTGTGGACCAACGTTTACACCAAGATTTTGAGTTGGGTATGGATGTGCCGCTGTTGGCTTAGATTCAATAAAATGGATAGAACAAATTATGTCATCTGCGGATGGTAGCCAGTTTTTTCTCCATTTGTTCCTTTCCGATAAACCACTTTGTCCCACTTGAACCATGCTGCCAGGTCCCTCTCTTCAGTATGGAATGTATGGGATGTGAATGGAGGTGGACACTGACATACATCATCAGTCCTCTTACACCGATACTTTAAACAAGTTAACCGGCCCCATCTAAAGAATGTGTATGTGCTGTTGGAGCAATGTTCAGAAAATTGATTTCTTGGATACAACCATATTTAAAGATCCAGAAAATGAAAATGGATTATTAACAAAGGTCTTCTTTAAACTGACAGACACTCATCAACTCTTGCATAGGGATTCCTTTCACCCTAAACATACCTTTCAAGGAATCCTGAAGTCTCAGATCTCACGTTTTTTTAGGATTTGTTCAAAAATTACAGATTTTGATGAAGCATGGCAGATATTGTCTCATTCATTATGCAAAAGAAATTATTCAAAAAGATGGCTACGCCATATTAAAAGTAAAACTGTCCGTGAACTACAAATACAACAACGTCGTATTAATCCGACTAATCCTACAAATAGTCAGTGGTGTTCAAAACCATGTGGGATTAGTAGATGTAGATCATGCGAGATATTGTGATTCAAACTCAGGTGGTAGTAATCTGTGGTCCAACGCGCTACCAACTAGACTACGGAGCCGCCCCCCTGTCATTACACGGACGTACATATCCTATTTCATAGAACATAATCACTGGCACAATTATGTCACATGTCAAATTTCTTATATAACCGCAGCTGTTGTGACCCATTCACAAGGAAACTTACAATGAGTTCATACAGCTGATAATAATGTGCAACAGTCTATTCCTGTCTCTCTCCCTTCTTTATTTCTCCCACTGACTGACTGACCGACCGACTCACTCACTCACTCACTCACTCACTCACTCACTCACTCTTATAATTACGCATAGTACCATATCATTGGTAGCTAATAATAATAATAATAATAATAATAACACATTATCACTCTAGTTGATTAACTTTGTTAGATTCAAATTTCTAATCGACATTAAGATGTGGCAGTTTTGAAAGTTATACAAATGACAGTGTTTGTGGGGTGTTACTTAATTAAGAGCATCACTGGCTGGACTCGGATCCCAAATATTATCTTCGTAGGAATCGAAATTATATATTTTTTTAAACCCGTTGCTCAACATAGCAGTTTAGAAAATTTCATATTATATATCATTTCACCAATAATTGAAGAAGATTCTATTAAATATGATTACCGTCTATTTAATTTTGACAACAGAATATTTGTTAAAAGCCATTTTAATTGTAATTGGATGTAAAGTGTAAGTGACGTGATTGGCTAAATACAGACATTCTCAACAGTTTCTAATAAAGGCACATTGTATCTAATAACAGCACACCATATTCTCAAGAAATAAAAGTTAAAATGTTGAAGAAGAGGTTTATTCTATGTTTTTTTTGGGGGGGGGGATAATTCCCTAGAATTCGTGGTTCAGTCATACGTGTTAAATGTGAGTATCGGCGAGTATAAACAAATTACCAACACCCAATATAGTTGTCTGTTGTTGATTGTGTTCGTCTAAAGTTTGCGGTCGCCATTGTTGCAAACGTCCGTCACGAAGAGCGAACTTATATCATAACGGGATAATGTTATTTATCATAATGCATTCGTTTAGTATTGTCATATTTGTAAACAAGCTGCTACGAGTACGAAGGTTAATTCACACGAACTTGACTTTTATGACCAAAATCTAGGATTTGGTATATCACGTTCTTAATCAACATTAATAACAAAAATTAATAATAAATATCCATTTCTTAATCTTAGATAAAGGTAGGAGCTTATAGCTTCGTCCATAATTCTTTTGAAGTGGAAACAACATGTAAACTGTAGAGCTTCAGATTGTGGAGTCTAATCCTTGTATTTCCTATGTCTGTGGGAGATTTCATCCACTAATAAAGGGATTTATCAACCTATTTAATTAAAAAAGCCCTTTAATCATAGTTTCCAGGTCAAACTGGCTCCAAGGTTAAGCAAAACACTCCCCTGTGTGTGCAGACAATCTGTATTATTCCTCTCCTATTATATGCCATGAAAAATCTAAAAGTCGTTTTATTCAAATCCGTAGATCTAGTTTAATTGGGATCAAACGCCAGAGAGATGCCGGGGGTTGTCGTACAGGCTAAATATAATAACAGTTAAGCTTAATTTCCCGCCAAAAACCCGCTTTAACAGCTATTTTAAATATGTTCCTTATACTTACCGATGAAAATACATCCCGTTTGTATTACTTCCACACCCACGGCTTATGCAACCATCGACACAACAATAATTCACCACATTTATAAACCTGATTTTTCCAGTCTGCGTTCCTATTTCATCGACCGGAAGTTGGGACCTGTCTGCCATTAAATCGGCGGCAGTGTTCGGTCTAGTTTCTTTTAGGTCAATGATTTTTGTAGACATAGAAAATATGGCTACCAATTATCAAAGGTAAACAGCTAAATGTGTCCATTATACATAATATTATATATATATATATATATATATATATATATTAAACATTCCGGCCTTGAACTTAACTGACGCAGAACTGAAATATACATACTGTTTGTTCCGAGTTCACAAGTTATATAGCTCTCCGCTGGTTAAAGGTGATATGTAAAGGTTTGAATTAAGAATATATTTATCTGAAATACAAAGTTTTCCTGATATCATCCAAGTTCTGTATTACTTTCTCGTATCTTTTACTATAAAAAGGTTAAATGCGTCCTGGTTGTCGTCTGCTTGTTCTGACTCCCGCGCGTTGTCGTCATCTGTGTTTTCATGCTTGATAGATGCCAAATGAGCGTTTGACTCTATTCCGCACAGAAAGCACTTGATACCGTTTCCATGTAATGCTGGCATATACTAGTGTCTTGATATTGTGAACTTACCGTAAAACTAACATGGTGGCTATATACGAGTGGAAGCATCAGAGTCACAAAAGGAACACGCCAGGGAGGATTGTCATCTCTATTTCGTTTTAATATTTGACATCATGACATGATTGACGTTTTATCCAAAACACTCAGAGGAATTAACATTAACGGGCCCACCTTTAGTGTATTTTGTTATGCAGACGACATCTTGTTACCCAGCCTTACTGCTAGTGGACTTCAAACTTTAATAAACGTCGCAACGTCATATATTGAATGGAATGAGCTGTGTTTTAACTCGTTAAAGACTACACGTGTAACGTTTGGTACTGGTACGGTCGCTCCGACCTTGACCCAAATTGGAAACTAAACGACACATATCTCACGGAAACTGAGAGTGTTTATCACTTGGGGGTTACATTTGAAAGCTCAGTTAAAGCTCATATTGACAGCTGAGTAGCTGCAAGTAGAAAATCATTCTGTTGATTACAAGGTTCTGGATTATGTTCTGATGGCACACATCCAGACACTGTGAGCTATATTTGGAACGCTGCAATACGCACTGTACTCACCTGTTGTTTACAGTCCATCAATGCGTTTTGTGAATACATAGATTACATAAAGAAGACGCATTAATTACTGAAGCCAGCTATCCGTATTAACAAATTCTGTCGTAACACTCCGTTATTTGACGCCATTGGAATACACGCATTCAGATTATCTCGTGATGTATTCGAAATATGGATCTTCTTAAGTCATTCTTTAAATACGCTTTACATATACATACTGAATATGACTGTTTCTGGTGAAATGAAAGGTTATATGTTGATTTGCTGACAAAAGTGAAGTCAATATGTGCTCACAAGGATATAATATTTCTTAAATATATCATAGACGAGAAATACGTAGGACAATAATAATAATAATAATAATAATAATAATAATAATAATAATAATGTATATCTAATAAAGCACCTTTACTAGCAGGAGCCATCCAAAGGTGCTGTACAAATAATATGTAATATAATAATACCCCAAATAATATGTCTGTAAAACCCCCAAAAGAGATTTAAAAGACAATAATTATTTATCTGTGAAAGACCTTGAATAGGTGTGTTTTTAGAAGATTTAAAATTTCCAAGAGACGACGCATTTCTAATATTTGCCGGCAACTTATTCCACAAAGTGGAGACTGTAACACTAAACGCACAATCACCATATGACTTGAGCCGAGACACTGGCACCCGCAATAGTATCTAACTGGATGACCTGAATTTTGACCTGGATGACTTTCCAATTTACAAGGGTATTCAGATGTCATTTCATTGACAGATTTATAAGTTATTAGTAAAAAGTGTTAGGCTCTCACACGGACAAACATGCAACATCTTTAATCGGGAATATTCGGAAAAATTAGAATGTGACGTCATCTTTGACAAACATACGCCAAACAATCGCCGTGGCCTAGTTTAACCTGTGTTACGAATTCGATATTGTCATTGTATAACGCGTAAAATAGTGTATCATGGCGCTTATAATTGTACAAATGGATCTGCCAGTGGATGAAGTATGCATTCGTTCAAAAAACAACTAAAAACAAGACTCGTTTACGCGTTTGGCTGCGAAACATGAACACATTGCAGTGGAAGCCAACTTGCCACAGCAGGCTATGCGGGAAATACTTTGAAGAACGTTTCTTTGTTATTTCATCGTCTTTTGCACGATCAACTGGACAGGATACGAAGAGTGTCGGTCTCAAAGAAGATCCCATTCCAACCATACTTGGCAAACAACGTGATGTTAAGCCCAAACAAATCAGCAGTTTTATGGAGAAATTAAATAGAAAACGAGTGCAATCTTGGGAACAAACTATTAGACCTTCACCAGTTCACACTTTCATGAATTAGCAAAATTTAACTTATTCACACACCAAATTAAATTACCGACACATCTCTGTATAGGCTACATGTGGGAGAGCCCCATGCATTCGTCGGGCTCCTGGGTATCGACAAATACCAATTTATTTTAAATGAAGTTATACGATAGGAAGAGGGAAATATTCGCCTTCAGGCCCAGTATGTTGACTAATCAATTAAGCTTATACCAACACAAACAAATACACACCAATCCAACTCTTATTGTGGACCGAGGCCGGTGTCGGCGGCAAACGTGGCTGCTCCGGATTCACGTATGCACTTGTTCCAACAAATTCTTCGCAATAAATCATATTTGTGACGTTTTTCACTAGTGGTTCAAAGCCGTATGACTTGATATCTCTGAGTAAGTCGAACCTTTCTCTGACATTTTGTCTGTCAACTGGTCAAGACGTTTGTAAAGAAAGATGTGCCACTACGTGATATTTGTCAAAGGTGACGTCAGACAATAATCCCTAGTGAACGTAGTACACACTAGCAATAGCTCGTGGAAGTCTCGAGATTAAAGGATTTAGGAAACATTTTAATAGAAATATGATAGGTGGTGGTTATAATTGTTTTGAGTGTGGTAGTGCATCTGATAGGGAATAAAATAATTGTTTGTTACGTTATATTTACTTAGAAATGTTACATTTCGTTTCCCGTTATTTTTAATTTGGTAGTAGGCATCTCGTCATATTGATGTGACATGTTCATACATGTTAATACATGGGTCAAAAATAATCCCTAGATTTTTTACTGACCCATTAAGGGAAATCGAAGATACAGCCATCTGTAATGCTGGCGTTTTTAGTGATTTAACACAATTTGGTGAATATTTGTTTTGTTATCAATTAATCTTAGAAGATTTTGAGTTATCCATAGCCGAATATCAGCATTACAATGTTCTAAATTCTTCAATGAAGGGGAAAATTAAACTTCAGGATCCAGTGATATATACAGCTATGTGTCTTCACCATACAAGTGATCTTTAACCCCTTATCGCTGCGCAATGATCACAAGAGGACGGGTATACATTGTGAAAATCAAAGGACCAAGAACTGAACCCTGTGGTACACTAGATAACAAAAACTGAATGTCAGATAAAATACCATAAACAGGCACTCTCTGGGAGCGTTGTTCCAGATAGGATTGAAACCATTCAAGTACTTTACCTGACAGACCAAACATGTCTTTTAACCTAGAGAAAAGTACATTATGGTCAACTGTATCAAATGCAGCAGACAGGTCCAGAAGAACAAGTATTACTGGCTTACCTTGATCAATTGACATCATAATATCATTTTTCACTCGAACCAAGGCTGTTTCAGTGCTGTGACCACTTTTATAGGCAGACTGTAGTGATTCATTAAGGTTATTATTGATTAAATATTTGTTTAGATGGAAAGCAACTGCCTTTTCTATAACTTTAGATAAAAATGTAAGATTTGAAACAGGTCTGTAATTGTTTAGAATTTTACAATCTGTACTGTGGTTGTCGATTTAAGGTGAAAAACAGTTTCACCGACGATGGACTAGTTGATAGTGTACGACAGATGTTATATTTTAATAACCCTATGATGATTAATATGCTGCTGATGTCATTGAAGGTACCCTACTTCTGAAGATTGACCCACTCAAAGTTGTTACTCATTTATATATAACAGGAATTACATCCGATAAACTCCTATTTCATTCACCAGTGATATACAACCAAATCATTAAAAATGACGTTTATAATCACATAGAAATGTTAAGAGTTGGGTGTTTAAAAATGTCTTGACGACCAGAAATTATAGCATCACAATAACAAATTGTTGTCTTTACGAATATCACTGATCATCATCAGCCGGCGTTATATTGTCTAATACTTTAACGTCTAATAATAACACGTCTATTTGCCAAACAAATTAAATAAAAACCCCAGTTTTTAATATTAATTTAAGACTTTAGTCACACGAAATATAAATTTTACTAATAAATCTACGATGAGCGCTGTACATTATACACATAAACGATTTAATAAATTGTTGACAAACCAAATTCTGTTAAAGCGACCATTTCATTCGATATCAATAAATATTCTATATTCGCAATATTCTTTTATAAGTCAGATGTTGTCACTCACCTGTACAATGGAAAGATGGCACCCTATATTTATGACATGTTATCATTTTGAAAGCGTTTACTTTGACCAATGTAGCCAATAAATCGATAAATATTGACACTGTTTTTATATATAACCTGATCAATGATCATTTTCTATTTCACTTCTTTATCTTAGATACTATTGATGAACAAGGAGACGGAGGCAATCAAGACGTCTCTTTCTAACAAAGAACGTCTCACTACGAATTCAATTATTTCATTATACATTTGTATGGATGTAAAATTGTAACAATGTCTTCTCAAAATATATCCTATAGATCTAAGATTTAACATTTACTTTAACAAGAAAGAGGTTAGCAGCCCCAAAAACTAGACTATCAAACGGCTACTAAACTATTGTCAGGTTTCATTTTTATACATTGGATAGATTTTAGGTTGTTGTTGTCGTTGTTGCTGCTGCTGTTGTTGTTGTAAATCAACGCATTCTCGCAGCAGCCTAACTCCAACACTGCTGCACGATGGCGCTAGTAGTCACACCGATCGTATTCAACGTTTCAGGTTAGACACCGACTGCCTAAAAGATTTATATATATAATATATATATATATATATATATATATATATATATATATATATATATATATATATATATATGGACTACAGTAATTTGTCGTCATTGAAGGTATCACCGTCTGACTATAAACATCTTCCAGAAGAACATCCTCTCAACAACAACACAAATAGAGTCATACGTGAAACAGAACAAGTAAGATCTTATAATATATTATACATGGTCTAATTCTTTATTATAAATATTGAACTAGTTCCGTTTTATGTCGATGTTTTGTTGGAACTTATCCATTTCAGAATAGATACTTAATCGATGAATTACCCTTTTATATTGAAATGATTGTCTTGATTTAATATTATCGAACACTGATCGTGTAATCATCTTCATCATAAATCATATATATATATATATATATATATATATATATATATATAGTCATTTTGGTTTAGACACAGGATAAAGTTTTGTTGTTGTTGTTCTTCTTCTTCTTTGTCAAACACTTTAGGTACATCCAATAGTAAGTACGCTGTTGGCTTCTAATCTAAGCACTTAGGGTATAAGTTGTTTGCATCCCTTAAGTGAAACATCATTGGTGTATTTGTTTCACGTTCTCTAAGTTTATTGTTGTTTATGCTATAATTCATAACTCAATCTTTTGTACAATCAAAATGAAGAGATTTCTGAACCATCTCTAGATGGTTACTCTACTGATTTTGATTGATGATCAGCTACCTACTACAGATTCATACATTCCAGACAAGATAAATAGATTTAAATGCGCAATACTTTTGTATAGGCCGGGAGGTCTCAATAAGGAAATATATTAAAATGTCACAAAACCAACCAAAAAGTATGAAATAGTCCTATTGGTGGTATCATTTTCAAAACCAGCTAATATAGAGTCTCCAGCAAAAAGAAGTGCTGAATGATTATCAATATAGAATAACTACAGCTTAATCTAAGCACAAAAATCTAGCCAGTTCCCTAGTTTCTAGTACAATTTAAGAAACCGTTCTACAAAACAATGTCTCCTGGAACTCTCAATAGGTTTTCTATTAACGGATTTCGAGTAAAACAACTTAAACCCAATTACAAAATTCTGAAATGTGCAAATATCGTAGCACATTTGAAAGATTGGTTTATCTCCAATCGTTCTAATCGAAGTATTTGTTTTGATTACAATAGCAGCGATAAAGACTACAAAGGCTAACAGTTCCCAGAGTCTTGTTTGAACGAAAACACTGTCTAGTGAATTATATAATAAATATTCCCGGTCAAAGTAAATACTTTACCCTTATAGGCGACAGCCAAGGGTCTCAACCCCAAATTTCAACAAGACTTTAGACACATGCACCTGAGAGTTATAACTATGTTTTATCATATGTACTAATATCTATGCGTTGTTTTCAATTATAACTGCAGTATATCATTTGTACTTCTTTAAACGAGACATAAGAGGTGTTACCCCATAAATGTACGGTAGCACTACATCGCTAATTGAACTGTTAGTAATTGACGATTAAAGAGAAGATGTGTTGATATTTGACGGAAATCAAAACATAAAACCACCTTTACTTGACGAGTGTACACTTACATAATTACGTACGTGTATCTGGTTGATTAATCCATAAATGTCGATCAATTATATTCAATAGAGTTGAGTTCATCATGAGTTCGGAGATTCCATTTGACTGCACAATCAACGTCCTAAGTTGGCCAAACATCCCGATCAAAGTAAGTGAACTAGGTGTTTAATTGTACCTGTGCGGCAGTGGTAAATGTAATCGTCGGATGTTTCATCTTTTCACGAAAAGTTGTTTTGGTCTAAACGTCTAAATAGCACAAGGAGTAGCGCCTAGGTTAGTCATAAATACCACGTGTAGCCATGTCCTTCGTTAAACAAACACCCCCCCCCAACTGACTGACTGACTCACTCACTCACTCACCCGTTAACTCACACCATCTCTTTTTCGATCTATCTATATATGTCTATCTATATCAGATTTAACTATCAGTCTTTTTTAATATCAAGTTATATTTATGCAAGAACATTATACAATTTCAGAGCAACTGGTACAATTCTATAGCAACGATCAACTCAGCCAACAGGCATATATAACAAAAAAAAATATATATATATATATATATATATATATATATATATATATATATATTTATATATTATATATTAACATTAGTTCGTTAATAGTTTGCGAAAACATCCCCAAATACGATCAGGTGTCATAATATTTATTTATTTTGTTTCAGTAGAAAAACGATCATATCGGAGATGAAAAGGGAAATAAAATCGATGTTAAAGAAATGGCTCCTACCGATGTTGATAATGATAATAATACTAATAATAACAATGATTGTCCTACTCGCCGTATCTTGTCCAATCCGAGGCCTTCTTGCTGATGACGCTTCTACAACAACTACCACCGCTTCGATTACAACTATGGACGATACTACAACAGCTACAACCGAAACCTCCCATATCGCAAGAGAGAGAGTGTAATCCAATCCCGATATTAGTCCTACGGGAGATAAATCCTGTTTTATGTCACATTGTTTATGACTCTTAACCATTTGTTATTTAAATTCTACCAAAATATACCCTCACAGTTAATTAATTACCAGTAGACGGCTCGATGGCTTTTATACATTCTCGATGAGAAATAAAACTAACATAAGATGGAATTCCGATTATTAATATTTCAGATGATTAATTTTCTCAAAACAATGTCTCTTATATTCCCAAGGGCGTCTCCATGGTCTAGCCGGCAGCGTGTTGGACCACCGATCACTACCACCCGTGTTCGAATCTGGGCGTCGGCATATCTGATGGGTGTTTCGTCTTTCACTTCGCTTCATTGCCTCTGGAGGTCGCTCGGCCCATTTAGCCTAGCATGTGCACAACAGTAGCCGTACAACATCAATCATCATCATCTTACGTTTCCATAGAACGTCTTAAGACATCCAACATCCTTTTGATTTAAAAACAAGTTAATACAATTTCACGTTTATTATGTTACGAATTAGGTGTTTTCAAGGGGATTATTGTTTCCTCAAATATATATATATATATATTGTAAGGTTTATCAGTTCTACTATTGTGGCCTATAATGAAAGGGTTTATATAATTTAATTAGTTTTGTGTATGGGATTGATACCACTTTCTCACTCACGCACTGACCCGCTAGCTCACTTACTCACCCGCAAACTCGCTAGCATGACAAATAGAACTAGTGAACGTGTTTAGATTTCGCTCACTGGAATACGGATTATTATTGTAATCGTTGGCTTACAAATATAATTATCTTTTTGGCTTGTAATTTAGCGGTAATCCGATATACGAATCATGCTTAACATTAAAATTTGTAATTTATTAAATATAATACTAAATAATCAATAGTTGTTAGGAACGATAGAGTAATAACCTAAATCTATTGTATATTTATTTATTTTGTAATTGTGTAAATGCACAGACACGCGTGTTCAAACACGGACACACACACACACACACACTGGGATTGGTGTCACCTGTTATTTGGTGTGGCATACATATCCTGTGAGTGAGGTGCTGTGTTCTGTGTGATCTGGTCTGGTGTAATTTGGTATGGTACAGTGTGTACGATGTGGTGTGATACGATGTGGCGTGGAACAGTGTGTATGATGTGGTGTGATACGATGTGGTGTGGTACAGTGTGTATGATGTGGCATGATACGATGTGGTGTGATAAATTGTGTATTATGTGGTGTGATTCAGAGTGTATGATGTGGAAGTGTTTTGGTGTCTTGCCGTGTTGGTGTATTGTCGTGTTGGTGTCTTGCCGTATTGGCGTCTTGCCGTGTTGGTGTCTTGTCGTGTTGGTGTCTTGTCCTGTTGGTGTTTTCGTGTTGATGTACAGGTAATTTGTTATTCTCTAAATCGAAATTGCTACATTCAATCAACACAAGCTGAAACAACGACACACACGGACTGATTTTGAACAACACATAATGAATATCTCTGACAATTGAATGAAATCGGAGACTGGTTGGTATATATATATATATATATATATATATATATATATATATATATATAAGGAAGAGAGAGAGAGAGAGAGAGAGAGGCTGTACCGTCAGTAAGCTCCGGTAGCCTAGCGGTTAAGCACTCGGCACTTGGTGCCAAGGGTCACAGGTTCGATTCCAGTAAGGTGAAACTTTTCCAGAGATTAATTTCTCGGCTCACTACATCGTGTGTGGCTGACCACGTTATATGGTGCTGCCGTCTTCACTGAATTATTAAAAATAAAGGAGACGTTAAGACTCCCTGGGGACGTAAAACACTCTGGCAGTGACCACCCTCAGGGTATTTTGGCTCCATCTTTCCGTACTGCTCCCCTGTGAGTGGTGGGGGAGGAGCTTTCTCAACCACTCCAACATAGAGGCTGTGCCGAATAAGCGAAAGTCTGGGGATTATCCCCGAACAACAAAGCAAAACAAACAGATAGTGATGAGTCGAGATGAGTAATTTTGCATCGGCGCTGATCACACCTGGAATCACGTCATCGAGGCCTTTCAAGGGGAAATATATTCCGCAAACACGGCTATGACCCGGATTGGAACCCATAGCCTGAAGGTTTTGCAGTGCAGCGCTATAACCATTTTGCCATCGGAAAGCCATGTCGTCCTGTGATGAATGACGGGTTACACTATGCTGACAAACGCCCAAAATGTACCGATATCATTTTCTCACTCATTACCGATTCTCCCAAGAAAAAGGGGTAGAATTATTACGTCTACCGTAACTCGATCAATTCTCGGTCTACGTTTTGTTTGTTTGTTTATTTCAGCATATACAGATGTGACCAGTACTGAAAATAAATAAACCACTGACTCACCGACTCACTGACTCACTCACTCAATCAATCAATCAACTATCAACTGGCTTAAATAAGAGGTTCGTTTACGGGTAATTGTTTACGCAGTTATTAAATTTATTATTTCATCTAGAAAGGAGAGATTAAAATTAGAAAGATGTATTTAACCGCGTAGCAATACCGAAATGAAATATAATAATCATATTTAGAATTATCAGCATATTCGATATATTATACCTACAGTAACGATCGTTTATTCCAACCGTATTAATCACGTGGTTTATTTCTGGATCATACAGATAGTCGGATAACTCAATCTTAAAATTCAGTTCTCAAGAATCTATAATACTACTACTACTATACTACTACTACTACTACTACTGCTACTACTATACTACTACTACTACTACTACTAGTACTAATAATAATAATAATAATGATAATGATAATAATAATAATAATAATAATAATAATAATAATAATACAAGTTCATATGATATCATTTAAATATTCGGGATAACTTAAGTAATTAAACTTAAACTTAAAAAAGATTGTAAATCTAGTCTGGATAACTCGGAGTATTCGTTTCCGTGTGCTGAGTGGTAGAGCGGTTGACCATAGACGACTAGTACCTGCGTTCAAATCAGGGTCCTGCTAAATCTGATGGTTGCTTCATCTGTCATTTCGCCTCATTAGCATTGCCGGTCGCTTAGTTAATGCGCAGTAAACACAAAAGTGATACCCTGAAACGGCCTCAAGATTTTTAGCAATCTGATTGAATCCTTAAATTATGATTTGGTCAATCGATCAACCAGATATTAAATGAATCCTGTTCAAAGCGCTGCTTGATCGACTGGAACTCGTCTATGAGCGCCGCCATTTTGAAGCCAGACACGGGCCGGATGCTTCACTGTAGACAAGCTGTTTGTATGTTCAAGTTTTAACAATGTAAATCAGCCTCAGAGAAGATTAATTTCGGAACGAAACCGTAATTACGGATCTTACCGTATAGTTAGTCCAAACAGCCTCATGGATTACTGAAAAGATCTCAGTCAAACCATGGAGGGACCTGACTTGATCCAGAATCGGCTACACGATTCTTGTAAGAGTTGACTGGCGAGAACGTAATTTTCCCCTTCTCGCCGTACAATCTGACATTCGAGGAAGCTGTAACGGCATTTTTCCAATAATTTGAGAATATTTCATTATATCTATCATACCAACTATCATTTGACATTATTATTCTCTGATTCGGGATTACTTTTGAGATGTTCACATTATATTCCTAAAGTGTTCTTTTTGCGTTAGATTATGCGGAGTATTAGGTGGATCTCTCCCATTTAACTATCTGCATACATTACCTGATAGATTAGGGTATGCTCAACAGACATTTAAAGCAAACATTCAATAACAAAACAATTATGTAGATGTCGATGAAAATGTGTTAATTATTTGTTAAATTGAAGAAGATTATATAACTAAAACACGAGTAATGCTTGGAGGCAATAAACAATGATTGTTATACCCGAGTAATTAAAAATTAAATGATTAAAGGCGTCTGTTAGCCAAAGATAGCATTACTATTTTTATTTTTGTTCAAATTTGGCGTGTTTACACACATGCGTAATTTTAATAATAATAATATTTTGTAATTGAACAGAAAGAGAACATATCTTTTTGGTTCGGTACTCACGGATACATAAAGTTATCTTTTGTGCAGTATCTTAGCACTCACATATTGCTTGATATAGCAATAGATCGATAGTTTATGGGGTTATCATGTTTGTTCTCCCCCCCCCCTTACTCCTCTTCCTCGCTCTCTCTCTCTCTTCTCTCTCTCTCTCTCTCTCTCTCTCGATTGATCGAATCTACCACAAAATAAACGCTGTTGTAATTTGTGTTAGAGATCCGTGGCTGTCATATATTTGAAAGAAATCTTTAGAAACACTTAAAATTTGCAGGAGATGATGATACACTTATAACGTTCTCCAAGGATCTGATCAACAAAGAATAGACAGTTACAAGTATACAGACACGGACTACTATCCTACTGGATGAGTTTCTGATAGACAAGAGATAATACAAATAATCAGCTTCATAGTCACTGATGATGATGATGATGATGATACCCATCTTCCGGTGCGATGCCATTTCGAGTTTTGCGACACTCGTATTACATTTCGTTGTAATTTCATTATGACGTTCTCTAACAATACAACGTACACAAAGGTTATAAAAATTAATATTAAAATAGACAATTGTTGTTGTTGTTAGTTGTTGTGATAGAGATGGGCACAAATATTAGTATTATAATTAAATAAAGTATTAGTCAGCGAGTGATCCACATCTGTTATATCTGAAATAAAGTGTTTGTTGTGATTTTTTGTTGTTGTCATAACCTATCAATCTGAGTTGTCATAACCTATCAATCTGAATGATGTCCTGAGATTATACGCTCGTGGCTTAATTTATAAAGCACAATATCCCCCCCCCTCTCCCAAACTACAGCCTATCTTCCAAGTTCAATCATCTTAAAGTCTCGTGCAATTTGGCGAAGTGAATAGTTGAAATCTGCCACTTCTGTGAAAACCTATGAAATTGTTGAGTAAATATATCTTTTGGATGAAACGAAAGATGCTGTGTTGGTATGTGACTAGTATGAGTAGAAAGTCACACTCAAAAATGGGTGTCCAGTCTAATAAGATAGCGGCGCAGCAAATCTCTTAAATATAGAGTCGTTACTCTTGCCGCGCCATGTTGAATTTTGAACCAGTGGCGCCTCCAGCGACCGGAGGTATTTCTCAGATGAACAAAAGCTCTGGTTGTCCACATGTGATGATGTACATGTGTGCGCATGGTTGAAATGAATTGCCAATACTAATACTATATGTTACATGATCACATACTCTTTTATTAATTAACACTTTAATTGTGCACACTGATATCGAAGGAAACGAAGCTCTGAAACTGTAAATAAATAATTAAGTGATTTCACAGTCCAGTCACTTAATTGATTCATAGACTACTATTTGCGATCACTTGACAGCTGACCATAAAATAATTGAACGTGGTTTAGGTTATTTCACAGCTTTGTGTGTGGAAGGCAATTTTCAAGTTTTTTAATTAAAATCAATTATATATATGAGGTAAATGCATAAAACATACTTTCATCATGTCAGTTTATCATAGTCCATAAATTTTTATTTATTTGGAAATATACATATAATGATATATAAAGCTATTATTACACAACCATAACACAATTCACCATATATTCATCATGTCCGTTTATCATATATTAACTTAAAAAATAAATTATAAGTCCATTTGAAGTCTACACCTCAATAATATAGACCATGCAATATAGGCCTGCCCAGCTGAGAACAAAGAATATACATGGAATATTAACAATATTTATGTTTGCGTTAACATGTTAGAGATAGAGAAATTAATACTTTCATGCAATAAGAGGCATCAAATCTCTTGTGCCACGGATTCATCTATAGTTACAATCAGTCATTTAATTGTTATCAAATTGACAGAATAACCCAAATTGCTTCCAGCTCTAAATAACCACTACTACAAAAATATGACATTTATTCCAGATTAGTGAACTGTTTAAAGTTAGACAGAATATACCCAGAGATGTAATAGACACATGCATTGACTACTATAACAGATAACACCAGTAAATCTGTAACCAAGAGATTGGCCTGTTTACATGGTATCTCATCATCATAGAACTTCAAGGACTGAAACAGAACAATACCTTGTAAAATAATGATTTGAACCAAGTGCATACACAATGTATAAACACATGTTTTCCTTTTTTTTAAATTGGTTAAAGAATTTGATTTGATATGCATTTAAGATATGAAGAGAAGTATACTAATTAAAGTATATGAGCTGAACATTCAAGTACTAATTCAGGTGCTGGTAATCCTTTTCTTGTATAAAGATGTGAAATGGGCTGACAAAATTTCATGGGTTTGATGCCTTGTTTCTTATTTAATTAATTTTATAATACCAATTTTCACCATTAATATTTATAAATATTAATTACCATCACAGCTGGCCCTGTCTCCTGTATAGGTCTCCTATCTGTTAATACCTTCCTCTTTGATTTCAGTGGATGCATGCAGTGGATTTGGTACATCAAAAATAGTTTGTATGCATTCTAGATAAGTTTTTCTGGTTCTGAATTCCGTTTCAGTGAAATGCATATCATATACATTCTACAATTAGTATTCAAGTAATTTAAATCTTTCCTCATGATATATCTGAACGACAACAATTAATAACAAAGAACAAAATGAATGTTTCGACCACTAGTTTGGGTATTTAATAATTAATTTCAAAACATTTAAATTATAATTAAAAACCCAATATATATATATATATATATATATATATATATATATATATATATATAAAATTAAAAAGTCCCAAATTTTTATTTCTTTTTAAAAAAAACGGATGCAGGTGATCTTTAAAATTTAGCTACTTAAAATTATTGAAGGGGGGAAAAAATTATCTGATTAAGTAAAAAATTTGTAAAGGGTAATTATATTTTTAAAACAATAATAAAATAAAATATACCTCCCGCCCATAAATCTTTGTGGCCCCAGTAATGTAACTGTGTTTTATTATATTTAACCCCCATTTTAGATTAATGGTTGATATTTTTTAAATAAAAATTTAATAGATTTTTTTTCTGAAAAAAAAATCAATTTTTTGGGGGCAAAAAAAAAGGGTAAAAGGGTTGCCTATAAAAAAATTTTTTACTTTTTTTTTTAAATATCCTTTATTAAGTTTATTTTAAAAAAGTCATATCAAATTTCTACACTAGTTTTCTTTTCCCTTTTGGGGGTTTTTATTTGTGCATACTTTTTCTGTTACTGCAGCCGAAAGCGGCGAAGAATGAACCAGTGCCCTTAGGCGCCATGTTAACGAAGGGAGCTCTCCGTGACCATCTACCTGCGGTCGCTAGGGCCCTGGCGCTCCATGAATTCAAAATGGCGTCCCATGTTAAAACGCGGAGTAACACGTCTTGTGATAAATAGTCTTTGTTGATACGCTGGGCCGCCATGACCAAACAGCGCTGACTTCCAGGGGGAAAAAACGGTTTGGGTTTCGGTTTTTGGGAAAACGAATTGATTGTGATGTGTGCATTATAATTTGGGGGGAAAACTGTATTACTCCCGTCCTATTATATGCCATGAAATATATAAATGTCGTTTTATATAAGTCTGTAGATCTAGTTTAGTTGGAATCAAACCCCAGAGACAGAAGGGGGGGGGTTTTGTAACAGGCTAAATATAATAACAGTTAAGCTTGATTTCCCGCCCCCCAAACAACACTTTAAAGTTATTTTAAATGTGTTCCTTATACTTACCGATGAAAAGATATTCCTTTTGTATTACTTTTCCCCCCCTATGCAACCAACGACACAACAATAATTCACCATATTTATAAACCCGATTTTGCAGTCTGTGTTCCTTTATTTCCACGACCGGAAGTTGAGACCTGTTTGCCATCAAATCGGCGTCCGTGTTCGGACTAGTTTTCTTTCAAGTCAATGGATACGACAACTCAACCGACCTGTAAGAATTATATTATTATCAAGTATATGTGGAGAATTACACATTTCGAAATTCTTTATTTCCTATGCTGCCACTGTTAGCTCTACGGGAATTCCTCTTTTGTCATTGGTTAGGGATGTTAAGATGTTGTTGGGGATTCCTTAAAGATGTTGGCTGTTTAAAAAATACAATTTCTCGTCTGTAGACTGAAAACTTAATAGTATCGCCAATTTTCTACTCATATTAGGTAAATGGTTCCCATTTTAATTTCATCCCTTTAAATGGGGTCTAAAGTAATGTCTCCTCTCCAGTGTAGGAGGAATATTTTGATACGTGAAGATGATTGGTTTCCGATATATATCGGTATATGACAACGTCATACAGTAATACCCCTGTTTACGTCATTTCAGCCTACTATACGTAAAATTCGCCTTTACGTCACCTATCTAGGGTAAATACCAGTCTAGCGAACGTCATTACGTCAGACGGTACGTCACTCACCTACGTCACCTACTTCATAATAAAAGGACGTGAAATAAATAAATTAATAATAAGAGATAAAATAATTTAAAATTTAAATACAAATAAAACACATTAAAACATTTTAAAATATTTAGGACTGGTTTACGTCAAAAATCGAGTTACGTCACGGTTAATTAACCAATAGACAGATCTAGGCGAAATGCGTTGCATCGGTTACCAACTGCGGTCTTGGGTTAGAAACAGCTATGGCGCCCCCTGTTAATAGGAGAAAGCAATAATAACTGTCATCTTCGTTTCGGCATTTTACTGTAATATACACCAGGTACTAGTGTTAGGATGTATCAGGATGTATGAGCCAGTATAGTGACCAACTTTGCCTTTCTAGAGATAGGTCTGTGGAGTTTGTAGAGAGCGTGGTTGGCTATCGTGTTGTTAAGTTAACGGTGTACAGTGATGGTTCTCAGATGGTTCAGATAGCATGCACCAAGTTTGTCAAACCTAACTTTTGGTTCTGCCCAGTTGTTGACATTTGTGCATCATCAATGACGTGCAATGGGCGTTGCAGAATAGGAGTAGTGTCTTGAGGGGGAATCTTGGATCTTTGACTCCAGAGATTCCATAACGCTTGGCATGTTACGTTTCCAAGTATGCAGCGTGGTGTTCTTTCAGAAGTACTACATACTCTGTATCACATACTATATACTACATACTATGTACCACATAGCAGAGAACCCAACGGTTTGATCTTACACCACTCCCCTTTGCCTCATCGTGACTGTCTTTCGTTATTTCGTTTTTGTAGCTTCTGCAAGGTATACGCAGCTTTCCCATTCGTAAATAGTTGGTTATTCTTAAATATTTCAGCATCTGCGGGTTGTAGATGGTTGATGGGATTGCTTTTCTTCATCAAGAAAGTTCGCATCATCTACATACCTATATACACTGACCAGATTTTCATTATAGTATCATATATATATATAATAATAGGATTTTATATAGCGCCTTACTCAACTTGGGTTACTCTAAGGTACTTTACACGGAGGAGAGAATTAAAACATGTTTTGACTAATATAGCACAAACATAGAATATAAATACCCTGGTTTGTGGAAATTAGAAATAGTGGGTTTTAAGAACCTTACAAAAAAATCTTTACTTGCTGCAGATTTAATATGATTAGGCAACTTATTCCACAGCCTGGTTTGGCTAGCTTGCACTTCAAATTTCCCGAACGATTTGGCAGCTTTTGATTTCAATTAATTATGTTACTCCAAGTGTATATAATCCAATTGGCACACTTTCGGCACAGATACGATATCATTAAACACAAGAAATTGATCAATTTATCTTTTCAAAAACTGTGTTCGCATACAGCCATGATAAAATAAATTTCCGTTGGATATACGCATGCGCAAGTGTTACGGAATTTCAGCGTGCGCACGCGCACGATTGCGGCATTGATTAGGTTACGCAATCCCAAATAAATACACCCTCCGGCAAAATATTTAGAGCGTGTTTGTAGTACCACGTGTTAATTGATCCACATAATATAATTCATTTTACGGCTTGTACCTCAGCAATATTATGTAATTATAATAAATAAACCACAAGGAGAATCCTACGCTTATATTGTTAAGTTGTGCTTAAATTTTAAACTGTAGTACGGAACATTATTTTGCGCGACGGTGTATTCGTAGTGGTATTTTTAGTGTCACATGATCAAAGGAAAGGAGGCCAAGATGGCGAACCGATATTTGTTTTGTTCAATTGTTGCCTATTAAATTCTCACTTATTAGTGTTATGATGAGCGATTTCGTGTACCAAAATGTCCCGCTGAATCAATGAATGTGAGTGTTATTCAAAGAACACAACCTCGCTAATTTAGCTTAGGTAGCGGTCAAGCTCTCCTCGGGCACCAGAGAGCGGTATTCAAGCTATGTGAATTTATGGTATCGTCAAAAGTGAATAGGACTCGGATCGGAGCATTCTCACTGGTATATACTTTTGGGTCAGCTTGCTTAGATACAGTGATGTTGTTCCACTCAGTACTTTGAATGTCTGAAACAGGATCTTGTACAGTGAACTGAAACGTACAGGAAGCCCATATTCATCTGACCACTTTTGAATTTGTAAATATTCCTAACTCAAGAATAGTAACACTGTTTCGCATCTCCATCAGTAGATTACGCTGATATCTAATTCACATTTCTGGATACGTGGGAATAGACTAATCTTTCACAAGTCTAGTTATGTCTATAGTCTTATGCAATGAGATGCAAGGCTAGTTTAAGTCTGCTTGTAAACAATAACAGTAAAACCCTTCATGACAGCTGCCAGTTGCACAAATTGTATATATTTAGACAATGGCAATTGAGGTATAAGGTTTGTAAAGTGTTAGTTTGAACAAAACTATTTTTAAACAGCCATTAATTGTGGTTCCTCATGTAATTAACATAAAGGTTCTCATAAAGTCGTGTAGAAGTCCCAGTAGACTTTGGTATGTTACCTTCACGTACAGCATCGCTAAATTATTCCCTTTTTAAAGCTTCGTTCCTGCAAGAGAGAGAAATTAAACATTTTGAAAACCTGTTTTTGAACATAATAGTTAACAAATCTCATTTCTCAAATAATTGAAAAATATCTATCAAACATTATTACCGTCTTTATTGTCACAATAGAATATGTGTCAAAGGTCATTATAATTATAATTGGGTTAAATGTGTAAGTGACGTGAGTGGTTAAATACAGACATTCTCACCTGTTTTTAATTGAGGCACATAATATCTAATAACAGCACACCATATTCTCCTGCAGTAAAAGCACGTACACATGGTTTATGCTATCTATAGGGCGCGCCGATAGCGGAGTGATTATGGTCGGTTGTGGGTTCGAATCCGACATGTGTGTGTAGGATATTTGAACCTAGAACTGGAGCCTGAAATAGCAGAACAAACCACTCACTCACTTACGTTTTTCTCCGTCTGGTGACATTGATATCCGTCTCTCACCAAAACGAAACGTGAAAAATGTATCTTTGATGTGGATGTGATACATAACATAATCACCGTTAGTTATGATACGACAAATATGTCATCATCATCTTTGACATGTTCATTAAAGGTGGGGGGGGAGCCGAAACTCAGTTACTCCTCTTCCTTTATAAAGTGATTAGTGTGTTATTTTTATGTAGATTACAGAACGTAATCAAGTATTACAAGTACCAACACCCAATATAGTTGTCTGTTGTTGATTGTGTTCGTCTAAAGTTTGCGGTCGCCATTGTTTGCAAACGTCCGTCACGAAAAGCGAACTTATATCATAACGGGATAATGTTATTTATCATAATGCATTCGTTTAGTATTATCGTATTTGTAAACAAGCTGCTACGAAGGTTAATTAACACGAACTTGACTTTTATGACCAAAATCTAGGATTTGGTATATCACGTTCTTAATCAATATTAATAAAAAAAATTAATAATAAATATCCATCTCTTAATCTTAGATAAAGGTAGGAGCTTATAGCTTCGTCCATAATTCTTTCGGAATGGTAACAACTTCTACACTGTAGAGCTTCAGATTGTGGAGTCGAATCCTAGAGTTTCCTATGTATGTGGGAAGTGTCAGCCAATAGTAAAGGCTTTTATTATCCATATTTTATTTCAATATTTTCACAGGTGGGACTTGTTCTAGAAAGAAAAAAAAACACTCCCACTAACATTCATTCGAATACGCTTTAGAGTGATAGCCCAATAAATTACGTTTAAACCCAGAAAGAAATTCGAATGATTATTTATAAAATATGTACATTTTTAAGAAACGACTCATTTCTACTCTTTGACACACTCCACGTACAGTCGTTATGTGAGATCAAGCTGAACTGTATTTACAATTTCCACAAAATAATATATATATATATATATATATATATATATATATTTCTTACATGTTTTATGCAAATTTTAAATCAAGTTCATCTCAAGTCAGTTCAGTGGGAACCATTCAAGACTAGAATATTTATTTATGAGATATCTAGTATTTATTTATGGATACAATTAGCTGTCTCTCTGTTCGGTGATTTACCTCAAACAATTGGGAACCATCTTTCTCTACGTTTACAGAGGAAAAAATCTTCGAGCCAAGATGACTGTCGCTTTGAAAGGATCCGGTTTGGGTTCGTTTGTGGGACGTTTAGAGTTACGAAAAAACCGGAAGTCGTTTCCACCCGAGTAATGATTGATCCACGCGAAAGAGATTCCAGGGTACAATGTCGGTTTTAGCATGCCAAGCATACAACCGTCTGGGATATGAAACCTCTCTTTCGAGTGTTCAATTTCATTTTCGTTGCGTGAACTTGTTAACGAGTTAAGAGGCGCCATTTTCCGCAAATCGTCTGCCTTATTGCGTACGACATTATGCTCATCTTTACTAGACGGCTTTCTTCTCATGTACTGGAGAATGTTTATCTTTGAGTTTGGGATTTTGTTCTTTCTCTATGAGATAGTCTGCCTGTATATGTAGGGAATCATCTTCCCTTGTGTGCCATAAACTACTTTCCTCTTTTCCTGTTTGGGAATTGTGTTCTCTCTAAGCGTGAAAATATGTCAGTCTCTTGTGTGAATGATCGTCTGCTTTCTATACTGTGGTTTACCGAATAGCGCCATCTATGTAGCAAAGCGTCTGCATCGTATATGCTGCGCCTCACCAAGCAATCGTCCACGTGGCCAATCGTCAGATTTCTACATATACCAGTACAACTGGTGCCCTTCATATAATAGATCGCCTGCTTCCGGTATGTGGCAAATCAGCAGGCTATTTCGAAGTGGTATATCCCTGGTTCTCAAAACAGATAAGTTAGTGCCCAATAAATGATTGTCTGGTTATAATATGCTTATAACATGTTTTTAATCAGCTGGCAGCCTTCATGTGGAATAGAAGGTCTGCTTTATATATGGTACAGACGAGCTATTCCCCTCCAGGTGGTATGTCGTGTGCTTTCTATATTTATAATACCATACAGTGCCCTCCATGTAGCAAGTTCCCTCTATGTGGTAGATTGTCTGTTTTCTGTCTGCGACATACCAGGCAGTGCCCTCCACTTAACAGATAAACTAAGGCCCTCCATGTGGTAGATCGTCAGAGCAATCTGCAATAAGGTTTACCTCGTTTTATGGAAGATCGTGTGCGTCTTTCGAACGAGAAGTATCGCCTGCTTCTATGCATGGGAAATCATCCTTCCGGCTGCCAGCATATAGATCGCTGCCTGTTAAGTATGGAAGATCGTCTGGCTTCACTTCGTCATCGTCCCCATCCTACTCTAGCCTGGTGTGAGAGAACTTCCAGATCTAAAGCCATTTCAGCCGATATCGAGATGAAATGCGCGCCCGGATTTAGCCGGCTCAAAGCCATAAGCGCGATAATACCACTCCCACCTCACCCCACCCCCGGTACTTTGAAATGGGGACATCTAGTCACCAATTGCTAGAGGAAGTGTCGAGATGGCCGGTTTATCTCGGTTCCATTTGCGGCGGTCCAACACGACGACTGCGAGAAAGCGGTCGTCTGCTGTATGACAGCCGATCTCGGATCTCTCTCTCTCTCTCTCTCTCTCTCTTCTCTCTTTCCTCACCACTACCACAACCACCAGCAGCACCGTCACTAGCACCGACCACTAACACCAGCAGACGATATCTGTATTCCCGCCATCGGACCTGCTGCTGGCTGGGCCGTTGTTGCTCAGTTCGCAAAAGTTGACCGCTTCCATATTACCAGCTATCCGTCTTCTCCGGAGCCGAGCGCGGGCCGTTGACATGATGAATGGCATGGAAATTACTCATTTATCTCGACGGCCATATTCATTGTTTAAGACGGATTTTGGCACGTTTCCGTCAAGCCCAAGCCTCGCCCGGCACTATCACTCATCCTCGCCGCCAAATTGGCCTTGATCGGAGCAATTGCGTCGAACACGCCGAGAGCGATTTGCCCATGTCGTCTGCTCGCTCATTTTGGCGCGAAGGCGTCATCGTCTGCTTTGGTCCACTTTAAACGTGGATTACCGACAGCCGGCGGCTGCCGTCGTTTTGATGAAGTGCGCTTTGATTGTCGAGAACGAAGGCCGCTTGGCTGTCATGTCGGCCTTCTGGCCTTCTTGCCATATTGCCGGCATGACAAGGAAGGTCGTCTGCGTTTTCTGGCGCGCTTAATGGCAGCCGTGCTATCTGACACCGGGAATCATACGTGCCTGCCATCGTCCTGGTGTAATGACTAGATTTATGTAACCAGGTAACTGGGACATCTACAATGGATTGCTTAGATGATGTTGACGATAACAAAATTCGAGGTTTCTTGACAAAATTTGGGTAAGTTGGCATTCCATTTATAATTAATAGAAAGATAATATGATCTTTTTACTCTCTCTCTCTCTCTCTCTCTCTCCTCTCCTTCTCTCTCTCTCTCTATCTCTCTCTCTCTATCTCTCTCTCTCCTTCTCTCTCTCTCTATCTCTCTCCTTTTCTCTCTCTCTCTCTCTATCATTCTTTCTCTCTCCTCTCTCTCTCTCTCTCTCTCTCTTCTCTCTCTCTCTCTCTCTCTCTCTCTCTCTCTCCCTCTCTCTCTATCTCTCCTTCTCTCTCTCTCTCTCTCTCTCTCTCTCTCTCTCTCCTTCTCTCTCTCTCTCTCTCTCTCTCTCTCTCTCTTCTTCTCTCTCTCTCTTCCCCCTCTCACTTACTCACTCTTCTCACTTACTCACTCACTCACTCACTCACTCTCTCTCTCATCGTGCATTTATCATATTTATTGGGTTAATATGAAGTAAATTAAATACATTTAGTATTTTTAAATATATTTCTCTGGAACAAGTTGTGATACGACTTTATTACTAATAAACGAAGTCGTACAATAATTGTTATTGTAACTATATGACGGTAAATAGGAAAACAAATCTTTGAGACAAAATACTTAACACGATGAGTCTAAGTTAGTCGACTGAGGTTAGATGAAACATCGGATAAGTCCACAGATGTCGATCGGGAACGTCGATCGAAAGAGATTTGAGGAGGAGAAGGACCGGAAACTGTTAAAAATGACTTATATATTATATAATAGATTATGGGAATATCGTGGCCCGTTTGATAAACAATGGAAGCAGTTAAAATATGTCGAAGTGATATGGTGTAGATTATACTTGTTTTATGCTATTGGTTAGCATTTAGTTTGTAATAGTTAATAATAATAATAATAATAATAATAATAATAATAATAATAATAATGTTCATTCGTTAGCATGGAGCTTGTTTCTCCGCAATTACAACAATCCCAATGCGTTGCTAAAATGAACTTAGCCGTGTCAAAAGAAATCACTCACTCGCTCGATTGCTCGCTCACTCACTCATTAATGCACCAACTAACTCACTAATTCACTCACCCATTCACTTACTCACTGATCACCCATTAACTCACTGACTTACTGACACACCACATATACACACACACATACATACACACACACACACACACAACATAGACACAGACACACAGACACACACACACAACACACACACACACACACACACATATATATATATATATATATATATATATATATATATACCTAAGATTGATGATAACAATTATTATTTTGATTTGGATGAACCAGACCCAAATAATCATCTAAGAGAAGATGATCCGGTAAGACGAGTGGTACTAGGAGAAAGGTTTTGCTATATATGTAGACATGTGGACCGGTTACTGTAGGAGGGGTTGGGTTAAGAATGTTTATAGTTCTGGAGAGAATCTTCCCCAAATTACGACCGAAATACTCAATAATTAAAATTTTTGCCATCTTGACGAACATCCGAGTACGTTAGCGAACTCGTGACGTCAAAGAAATATTGGGGGGGGGGGGGCGAACCAGAAAGATGAATGATTCAGATTGAGAATGTAGCAGCAGCAGCAGCAGCAGCAACAACAACAACAACAGCAACAACGACAGCAATATTATTTCTCTAAATATGATCATGTTTTGTTTTAAATATTAACTAATGTTGTCTGTTAAAGTTTTTTTTTAAATATCAGATGTCGTGTTATGGTGATTCGGTGGCTTTGTGTCGACGTCGGCTAGATCAAATTATGGACAATATAATTGTCCTGGTCCCGCGTACGCACGCACGCACGCACTCCCACCACGTATGCACGCATGCGCGCCATCAACTTTGTATACGAGCACTGAAGTACGCAAGCCTCCATGCGCGCACTTGGAAACACCCCCATATATATATATATATATATATATATATATATATATATATATACGTACATCATAAGCACGCACATTGTGGCAGACGCACACCATACATATAAAATCACAAATATACGATGATACACAAATTCATCCACACATTTGGGCACACACACACACATATATATATATATATATATATATATATACTGCATCATCCATATAGTAGCGTTTATTTTTATTTGTTCATATGTTGTATACACGATTTCATGATTCTCTGTGCCAGTGTTTTTTTCACATACGGTTGAGCAACACACACACACACACACACACACACACTCACACACACACTAACACGGAGATGTGGAAATCGTCAGTTGTAATATCTGATAAAGTGTGGCCAGTAATTGCTAAATACCCTGTAAAGTGGCTCCCCCTGGTGTTATATAACAATCGGAGAGCGAGAGAACGGGATTCTGTTTTCAAATGGACAAAGTGCCGAAGGAATGGACGTCAGACGGCGACACCAAGCGGTGTCTGGTGGTACTATTCTATAACATGATATCCCTGCAACTACACGGACCGAAGTTGATCAATTATTCATTCATTCATAACAGTCTGTGAGCAACAGGAGAGAGTGAGTGAGGGGGGGGGAGAGGGATAGAGAGATAAATAGATAGATAGAGAGGGGGGGGGGAGAGAAATAGATAGATAGATAGATAGATAGATAGATAGATAGAGAGGTGCAGAGGAGATTGACATAGATAGATAGATAGATAGATAGATAGATAGATCGATAGATAGATAGATAAAGCGCAATTCTGGTACATTCAGGCACAGAAGCACACAGAGACAAGGTAATAATGTATGCTATTAAATAAATTAATATGACCTACTTTAGAACTGTGCCTTTGGGACAGCATAAATAAACCTTCCACTTTCCCTTCCTCCACCCCCCTCTTCCTAATTACCCCTCCCCAACACCACCCCTCTCCTACAAATCCCCCAAGGATACCGTTTGTTTGTTGTCATGGTAACATACATTTTACCAGATCCGCAAGTAGGTATGCGTGCATGTTTATATACGTGTGTGCATTAATGTGTTGGTCGATTCTGGGTTCGGAGCCCTATAACAGCCGACATGAGTCCAGTGCTCCCATCTCCCGGACGGCCAATTAATACCGGCGTTAAGCGAGGCCACAATGTAATGGCGGACATGTTATCCGTCATCATTATTCTCAACTCACTCGATGACGTAAACAAATGACGTCAGATCTTCACCTGACGCGTATTTATTATAAGCTTAGAAAGATACCCAATACGACTCCCTATCCCATGCCTATCGTCTCTCCCTATAGACAACTCTTCCCGTTCAGCCCTTCGGGAGCTGTTCTTCGTTTAGATAACGCCCCCCCCCCTCTTCCTTCCCTTATATCTTAGTGACGCTGTAGTTATAAGCTATGGATGTGTAAATGTTTTGTTTCTAGGCAGAAGACTTAATATAGGAGAGACGGGTTTTATAAAGAATCAACGGTTGTCGTTTGTAGTTGTTCTTGTAAATTATATGATGCTCCCTCTCTTTCTCTCTCTCTCTCTCTTTCTCTCTCTCTCTCTCTCTCTCTCTCTCTCTCTCTTTCTCTCTTTGTATGTGTGTGTGTTTCTGTATGTTATTAATTTGGAATAAAGCACTAATACAGTTATTCTCTCAGCGTGAATTCAAATTCTGAACGTTTCATCAGGGGACAGAATCCAGAGAAGCGATTTTCCATGCCTAAACATGTGTAATGGACTGGTGTGAGATGAAGAGAGAGAAGAATCACACACACACACACACACACACACACACACACACACACACACACACACACACACACACACACACACACACACACACATATATATATATATATATCACAATTTATTAAATCTTGAGAGTTCCCAAAGTACAGTCCATAAACCTAGTGGCTAATGAACATTTCCAGACACAGTGTATGCCACATGGGATGACGAGATGGTCGTTCACAGTACACTGCGTTAGATTACAGTCTACGGTATATGCCAAGATAAATATATCTCGCTACGTATCGGCGGGGGTTGAGTTTGATGTGGGGGGGGGAGAAAGGGGGCGATTGGTTGGCAGAGAACTGCTACCACTTAACTCTAATTCTCCATCTTCTCTGGCTCCCATGTTACGGACATGGTACCTTCTTTCTGGTGAAAGTTTGGGCGGAATAATCAAGTCATTTGAGGCGGTAAATCGTCTTACATTTGCCCCCGCGTTGAAGTTGGGAACCGAATCACTTGATGTATTACTACGCGTACAGTTAACCCTGATTATAACGTGGTAAAGGCGCGCTATTACAGGATAATGGTATGAGTAACGATGGCGGGACGGATGAAGGCGGTATTTAGGGAATATGCATACAGAGAGACAGCCATGTAACCGTTCATGTAAATCTGCGGAGACGAGTGCGCGCTCGCGCTCGTTCGTAAAGTTTTGAATGAGGAAATATGCTACATGATGGTTTTCTGATAATTATCACGTTCTGATACAGGAGATTTGGGGCGATTAAGCCTGGCTTCAGCGGGTGCATAGAGCCCCCCCCCCCGCGAGATGTTGAGACAATGACCCTGTTTTAAGCGCAGAATGAATACATCATTTCTCGGGTAACTTCGTGAATTTTCCCAGTAATCTATAATATATGTTTAATTTAGTTTTTCATTCAAGATCCAGAAGTTGGTGCCTACATATCTAATATAAAGAAAAAGGTGGGTGATGTGTATTAAACAATCAGTACTCTTAATCCAGAACTGTAAATGTGAGGTGCCGGATCCCGTAGAACCACCACCACCTGGACCTACCCCCCGAATGTTAATTAGAGAACATTAGATTTTCCGAATGTGTTTATAGATCTTTGTATATCGGTTATTATTAGATAAACGTCGATATTTGTATAGATAAAGAAGCCAGTTATGTGACTGATATTTGTTGTATATCGACCGTTTATTAATGGTTTAGATGTTTAGTGAATGGCTCTTGATATACTGATATGATGGTGAAGTTCATCAGTCAATACAAACTGACACGTCAGTGATGAGAAATAACAACTTCTGTTATACGCTGACTAGGAACATCTCCGTCTGATGGACGGACGGACGGACGGACGGACGGATACCCAGAGAACCACACACACACACACACACACACACACACACACACACACACACACACACAAGAGAGAGAGAGAGAGAGAGAGAGAGAGAGAGAAGGGCGGGGGCAACAGACAGATTTATAGAGGGTGGGTGTTCACAGAAAGTAGGAAATGGCGAAACGTTGAAATGATCGAGAAGGGCAGAGAGGGAGAGAGAGAAGGGGGTAATAACAGGAAGAGATAGAGTAAATTAGAGAGAGACAGAAGGTGATGTTAGAATAAGTGAGTGGGTGAGTGAGTGTGAGTGAGTGAGTGAGTTAGAGAGAGAGAGAGAGAGAGAGAGAGAGAGAGAGAGAGAGACCTTTTACCATAAGTCTATAAAGAAGGATCACTGTAAGTGGACCAACATTAGAGACAGATAACATTTATCGACCAAATAATTCTGTCTTCTACTGTACAGTGACGTCACTATGCACACTGGGCGATAATCCAGAACTTAGCGATTGACTGACATCTGAACGTCTTTGTGAACCACAATCACCAACATCTGAAGCTTGTTAGCTAACTATCTTAAAAACGACAACCGTCGAGATCTTATGTTTATCACCTCAAAAAACCTTCACAATCACCTTCGAGGACGTGTGAAGGTTGTTAAAATAAACAACTACCAGCACTAACCCTAACATCTGAAGACTACCACCTGACTACCTAGATAACTACCCACATTCGAACCTCACTTCCTTTACTTCCGGAAGCGTCACAACCGGAAAGTTTTTATCTTAATACCTTCACAATCGCCTACGCCGATGTGTGAAGGTAGTTAATTGACAATCTTCACAAATACAGACACAATCATTAACATCTGAAAGTTATCACATCTCAAGCACTACCTTAAAACAGCAACCACCTAGTGCTGAAGGTTACCACCTAGACTTCTTCAGAAGCACTGATATCTGAAGGTTACCGGATGACAATCTTCATAACTGCATCTGAAGATTACGCCATCTGGCTACCTTCACAACCACTTATTGACCTCTGAAGGTTGCCAAAACCTGAAAACCTTCATACCCCGACCATCCAGATAAGATCCAACACAGACAAGAAGCTAACCTTCTACCATCTGTGACACTCCCATAGACAAAGGTAATGACTTGATGATGTCTTCCATTGATTATCATCTGGAGATAAACTGGCTCATCTTCACCATCTTCTCCACAAACCAGTTTAAGGATCGAAGCCATGAGTCGAGCCGCTTTAGTTTAAGTGGAGTCTGTCATGGAGAGACATCTAGCGGCGACGGCTTATAGCTTGGTCAGATTAGGGATGGAGCTGTCTGACAATATATATATATATATATATATATATATATATATAGAGAGAGAGAGAGAGTAGATAGATAGATAGTGTGTGTGTGTGTGTGTGTGTGTGTGTGTGTGTGTGTGTGTGTGTGTGTGTGTGTGTGTGTGTGTGTGTGTGGTGATAGAGCTAGTGTCCCCATGGCCCTCCTCCAACCCGTCAAGTGGCCTTTTACAATACCAGAACCTAACCATACGGTATAACATAAACATGAGAGTTTGTTATTCGACATAGATCTGATAAAGACACCCTATGACGCAGGTCAGCACGTGTCCGGTAATATCAGACACCTGGCGACCGGAAACTGGTGACCGGAAGTTGTTTGACTCGTACAGCCGCTTGGTCATACGAGCCACTCCTGACCGGTAATATATATAGCGATAATGTGGGCGATAATAGGGCAGACGTTGGCGAAAAGGTGTAAATAATCAACTTCCGCTGTGACGAAGAAGTTTGCTCCGTTCTAGGTTACTTTGTTGACATTCTGCTGTTCGGGTTAAACGAGGGACATTATTTTTCGGATCACACGGATCTCCGATGATAACGATTTTCTTCATCAGTCCAAGGCCGGTCTGTCGAATGAAGCGGATCCGCCGCATAATTCGAAGTGATCAGAGAGCCCGTAATCTAGGATGAGTTTAATCGAATTAGCTAACTCGAACTACGATTGATTAGACTCAGCTTTGATGTTGCGCATTGTGTGTGCGTGCGGCGTGTCGTGCGTGCGTGCGTGTGTGTATGTGTGTGCGTGCCCGCGCGCGTGCATATGTGTATATGTTATAAGTTATGCCCGTGTTAAGCCACCCACCCCGTAAGTTATGCCCATGTTAAACCACCCACCCTATAAGTTTTCTCCGTATTAAAGCACACCCATGTTAAGTTATGCCCATGGTAATTCAGTTGCTTCATGCTGAGTCACACTCATGTAACATCCCCATGTTAAGCTATCCCTATGTTAAGCCTTTCTCGTCATTCCTATGTTAAGTCATCCCCATGTTAACTGATTCACGTGTTATGTCATTTGCACGCTAAGTCGTGCCCATGTTAACATGATTTTACCACAACTGGATGCCAAAATAAACCGACGCCCACAACATACAGATGACCTCTCATATCAAGGTCATTATTAATCAGACCACCGGAAGTGCCATTAGCTATCATTGTAAGTCCCGTAGACTGATAACCATGTTGACCTTATCGTGGACCTTCCCCACAATATGGCTAACGCGTGGACTGTCGACAAACACCGGATATAAACAGGACAGTAGACATGTTAACTTGTTTAGCCAATGGCAACAAAGCTATGATTGGATTGTTGTTACGACCCCGCTCATTGGCCATCCTTCAGGCCAATTACTGCCTTTAGCACATATGTCACGTTACAAAGCGGGAAAAATGGCGCCCGGTACAAGAGCGCCTACAAACAGACGTTTCTTTGCCAGCGGATAATAAATCTCTCCGAAAATTCTTCCTTCTTGTTCCAGAAGATTGAGAGTCCTGTTTGTCCTACAAGTGGACAATTTGAGGAGATGACTGAGGAGATGGGAGCGGGTTGAGACGGGGGGAGGGGGTTGGGGCAGTTTGTTGGATACTTCAACCGAATGGTGGATTCTACAATGAAATAAAACAGAATTATCAACTTGGACGGATGGATCTGGATGTGATTGCAGAATGGCGGATCTCGTTTAGCAAATTCGTTTAAGGAAAATCGGTGATGGTACGCAAATAGGTCACACGACCTGGGGATCTTTGTATGCCAAAAGATGGAGACCCCCCCCCCTTCAGATCCGCCGCCCATCAATATTTTTGTAATCAAAACCTATACATTTAACAATGGAATAAACAACATTCTGCTCATGGACATTACCAGTCCATATTATGTGGATTATATGTTTAAGTCTACTTTATAGAGATCTTTTTTCTCATATGGATCATCAGTCCATATTGTGGACACCACGATCATAATCTATTTTGATAATCAGTCCACGTTATGAAGATCCTCAGTCTACGCTAAACAGGACGTACGTCCATGTTAAATATGTGACCTTCGGCAAGTATTGATACCCTATTGACTGATTGATTGGTTGGCTGGGTGGTTGGCTGGTTAGTTGGGTGATTAGTTGATCGGTTGGCTGGCGTCTTGACTTGTTGATTGGATGAGGAGATGTTTGGAAGAATGGTGGATGGTTAAATGGCTGGTTGAATGGCTACCTGGGCGGGTAGTTGGCTGGATTGCTAGCTAGTTGGATGACTAGTGGTTCGATTGGTTGGTTGGTTGGTTGGTTAGTTGGTTAGCTGCCTGGTTGGTTAGCTGGTTGGTTGACAGGCTGGTTACTCTACCAGTTACCTAATAAGTTGGTTGGTTTGTCATTGGCTACAAAATACCTGAGCTTATTGTTCTTATAACAACATAATCGCCGCCACCAACATCAAAAACAACAACAACAATAACAACAATAAATAAAAAACAACAACAAATCATCCAACTACATATAAATATATCAGATTACACAGTAAAACCCTGTTATATGCTACTTCTGGGACTCGGTTATCCGCGGGTCATATCCGTACCTTTCTGCTCAAATAACATATTCTGACTATTAGTCCACAGTAGTGGATAGAAGTCATCTCAGACAGAGAGTAGACAGATTAGACAGAGGGTAGACACATTAGACAGAGAGTAGACACATTAGACTGATAATAGACACATTAGACCAAGAATAGACATATTAGACAGAGGCATACAAAGGGTCACACATTAGACAAATATTAGACACATTAGACAGAAAGTAGACACATTAGAGAGAGAGTAGACACATTAGACAGAGAATAGACACACTGGACAGAGAGAAGACACATTAGACATAGAGTAGACACATTAGACAGAGAGTAGACACATTAGACAGATAATAGACACATTAGACAGAGAGTAGACACATTAGACAGAGAATAAACACATTAGACAGAGAGTAGACACATTAGACAAAGGGTAGACACATTAGACAGAGAGTAGACACAGCGGGCAAAGATAATAGAGAGAGGTTGGAGACAAAAAAATTGATAATCGAGAGAGGATATAGACAATAGACAGAGAGTAGAGAAATAGATTTGAAAACAGAAGACATAGTTCAGAGACAACAGAAAAGGGTAGAGACAGTAGACCGAGAGTAGAGACAAAAGAAAGGTGGTAGAGAAAATAGAAAGAGGGTAGAGACAATATAAAATAGGCGATATAGATCACACATACAAAGTTGTGTATGTTTGTTTGTTTGCTTGCTTGCTTGTTTGTTTGTTTTATTCTGCGTGCGTGCGTGTGTATGTGTGTGTGTGTGTTAGTACATGTAGATACATCTATTTGTCTGTTCGTCTGTCTGTCTAGTTCTGTACTACGACAATAAGTCACATATTACCAGAATCTACACCCAGTGACGTCACTATCAATATATGATGACGTCACATCTCCACATAGCGAGCCAGTAGCCACGGATTAACCACATGAGGTGACGTCATCATCTTCTAGTCCTCGTCGGCGGTACAATAATCATCTTCACCATCCTCTGATGCCACCCTGTGCCAGAGATCATCCGATGATAGATCAAGACAAATGATGATATTTGATCAGACAAGATGTCTGCCGATCATTGTTTACTATGATACACGTGGCGACATCTAGGGTCTGGAAAGTTATAGCTGAGCATAGAACAAATAACGAGCATACGTAGATATATGGGAGAAGGGGGGGGGGGGTATAAAATATGGCAAGTTGGGAAATATGAATATATATATATATATATATATATATATATATATATATATATTGAATAGAAAGGACAAGTGCGAGTGTGTTTTTCCTAGTATTATTGTTGTTTTGACCTGAATGTTGTTGTCAAGATATTGCCGCCTGAGATTTAACAAAGCCTGAACGTTTAGAGTGTATAATCAAAACTCCAGGCCATACAAAAGGCCACAAGGATTTGTCCAGATTGAGTATTGAACTCTATACCGTGTATAAGTGAAGAGATGTAAACACGGTTGTACGTACGCGAGCCGACCAACACTGTTTAATGTTTATCCCATTAGTGGTATTATGGCATCAATGGCATTATCGCGGTATTAGCCGTATGGCATCAGTCGTATTATGAAATGTTATGACGCCGTCATTCGTACATTATCATATAAATACGGCGTGTATGTTGAATGAAAAGATAACACGACGAGAGCTTTTTGTCATAAATCTGGAAGTGTTTGGTTTTTATTTTCATATTTAGAAATAAAATTTGAAATTTCTTTTTATGGGCCGGTTAGCAAATTTACACACGCGCGCGCGTGCGCATGCCCGCACGCACACTCACGCACGCTCCTCTCTCTCATTAATATATATATATATATATATATATATATATATATATATATATATATATATATATAAATATAAATTTTCCGTAGAAAACTGAGCACATTAATGGAATATATTAATGATGTCTTTACAGTGTCAATTAGCCTCTCTCTCTCTCTCTCCAGGGCATCCTCCCCCCCCACTATATACATCGCTATTTAATTTAATCTAAATGACTCCCATCTGACGTCTTTGTTTAACTTTGATGCCATTTTTCTCGACAGACAATTTGTATTCAGGTGTAATAATTTCTACTGACGTCAGCTATTTATTCCATGAATACCGAATTACGAGCGAGATGGGACGGCGTTTGATTTATACAATAAATTATTAACGAGATGTCGATGTTAGCTTTAGTTGAGGTGTTTATTTCTTGTCTGAGGATAACTGAGGAGTGTAAAACATCCTCACCAAGAAACATGGCTGGTTTGTAGACTGTTCCCTCACTTCTCCCTGTGTGTTTGTGCGCACGCGCGCCCGTGTGTGTGTGTGTGTGTGTGTGTGTGTGTGTGTGTGTGTGTGTGTGTGTGTGTGTGTGTGTGTGTGTGTTCTACCAGCCAGTACTTGTAGCCAGACCTTGTGCAAGAGGTAATGGAAAAACTTACATCTAATCATTGTTTGTAGAACAAAACATTGTAATTTGTCAACAGATTGTCAACAGATTGTCAACAGCGTTCGTAACAAGTTCTTGTATCCAATAATTGTGATCTGTTTTTGTAAATAAATGTAAATATTACTGGTTTACGGCCATTATTGCGCACACGGCAGGATAGATGGCTCAAACGACCTTCAATGGTAATGAGGCGTGAAATGAAAAATGAATCACCCTTCAGACATAGCCTAGCCCGGGTTTGAACCAAGGTCCTAGAAATATATGTTAAGGCGCGCTAATAGTTCGGCTATGGACAATGGTGATAAAAAAATTACTCGTATCCGGTATTAATAACTGATATTAATAGTCATAACTTGTAACCAATTGATGTATTCAGTGATTCAGACTAGTTATTGGATATAGTCTCTGTAACCAATCATTGTAACCAAAAGGTGTAACCACTAATTGAAATAGTTTCTGAGAATTAATATGTATTTACCAATATTTATGAAACCCACAGGTGAGATGCATTGTTATGTTGACGATGTTATATATGGATGTCATAGATCGTGTATATGGTTGTCTTGTGGGTGTATGTCATAGATTTGAGTTATGGATGAGTAGTTTGTGTGCGTGGATGCCACACAAACACAAACAAACAAACAACACAGCACACACACACTTTTAATCCAATTCTTTAAAAATAAATGATGTCAGCTATTTATAGATGTTGTAATATTATTAATTTGTTTATCAGTTACTTTTATTGTACACAGATTATGATATTTTATACATCGCTAAGCGTTTTATAAATACAACCTTATGTCATGTTGATGTATGTGCACGGATGTCATGAGTCATGGGTCTATTTGTTATATGTCCTGTGTATATGGATGTCATATATTCTGAGTCTAGATGTTATATATCCTAAGTTTATGAGTGTCATAGATTCTGGATCATTCTGGATCTTGTACGTCCTGTGTCTATGGATGTCACTTATCCTATGTGTTGTTGTTAATATCATTTCATATCAACAGATTGATATAAATGTGGATAAAACTTAAACTGTCGCGAGGTGGCTCTCTTTTGATGACTTGCATTAGAAATAATCAATTCTATTGGTAATTTTTTGTTAGCTAATTAACCTAAATAAACATCAGGTGAAAACTACAGGCTCCCCCCCCACACACACACAAACACGCACACAAATACACGCACACAAACAACACAAAAACACACACACACACACACACAATATATATATATATATATATATATGTACTGAAATTTGGGTTTAGTTCCTAAGTTAACAATGACACTAATGTGTTTTATACGATTTATAATATTTCTGTTTATGTCATATTGAGAATGTTATGTTGATAATTATATTTATATATCAATAATAATCTTATTGTTATTTATATCGAGCCGTTGAATTCTTATATTTGTATAACTGATTTGTTTACTGTCTTATGTTATGTTGTATTGTGCCGTGTTTTGATGTTTTGTATTGTGTTGCGTTATGTTATGTTATGTTATGTTATGTTATGTTATGTTATGTTATGTTATGTTATGTTATGTTATGTTATATTATATTATGCTATATTATATTTGTATACAGATTTTCTTTATTTTTGTCACGTTTCTCTTTCATCTTAAGATGTTGTTGTTGTTGTTGTTGTTGTTTCTCGCGTTGTTGATATTTTTGTTGTCGTTGCTGTTATTACTCCTGTGGTTTCTGCTAGTGTTGTTGTTGTTGTTGTTGTTGTTTCTAATAATGTTACTAATGTAGTTGCTGCGAAAGCTACTTCTGTCGTTGTTGATGTTCTTGACACTGTTTCTATTGTTAATGACGTTGTCAATGTTGCTGCAACTGTTGCTAATGTTGCTAGTGTTGTCACTATTGATGATACTCTTGATATTGTTGCCACTGTTGCTGATACTGTTGCTATTGTTGATGATGTTGCCACTGTTGCTACTTTCACTGCCTCCGAGTAGTAACATTCTGGTGTTAGTGTGACGTGACGTGTTCCACCAATCAGTGTAAACTATCCAGATTAATTACGACAGTTTGAGGCATGTTAATATCAAGACAGCAGACAGTTGGAATCTCTGGATCGTCAAGTGTCTCTGAATGTGATCCAGGTCGTCATTTATCATATCGACAATCCATGTCACTAATGTCCTCTCGACATTCTTAGACAAACTTGAGGATTACCGGAAAAGGGGAATCTGGCTCGTTCGCCATTTTAGTGTCACGTGGCCGTGTGACGTCATCTTGGAGTATTTCGCGTGCTTGATCTAGTGTGATCACGTGACCAGTTATCTTGATGTTTCATGGAAAGATGGTTAGCTGTTCTAGGTTTGTTTGCAACCGATTACTGACCTAAGCAGGTGGAAGTGAGAGATAGACAGACAGACATACATACAGATAGATAGATAGATAGATAGATAGATAGATAGATAGATAGATAGATAGATAGATAGATAGATAGATAGCTAATCAAAGATAAGCCACGGCTGATTACTGCTCGTCACTGTCAACAAAACGAATTTTTTTATGACAACATCGTGTTAATAATTAGTCATTGGAAATAATCAACAGAAACACGAGACAACAAATAAAATACACTCGTACTAAACATTTACTAGTTACTATGGTAACCCATCTTTATTGGTTGTTCTATTTATCGTCAGTTCTGTAAACTCCGGGGAAAAGTCTACCGAGTAGTTAAAAGTCAACTGACGTCACAAAATGGCGTCTATCCAGTGCATTATTCATGGTATATCCTACGGTATCGAGTGTGACAACTTCCTATTGGTTATGTTATGTTACTTTTTTAGTGAGATCGAGAACGAGTTGGGTTATTTTTTTGGTTTCCGCCAAATAATTAGTTATGATCATGTTGTCGACCGAGACACGTGACCATGTCACGTGACCATGTCTCAGCGAAATTAGCTGAAACGCTTGTTTTTTTAGAGTAAAACCTATCACGTGATGTTACATACTACCCGCGTATGTAACACATACACACATACACACGTGCGCGTGCGCGCGCACATACACACATACACACACGAGCATCTGCATGAGAGCAAACACGCATTATAAACAGAGAAAAATTACTGATAGAAATGCGGACTAGTTGACATCCGCGCGTGCGAGTGTACACACGCACGCACGCATACAGAGAGAGAGAGAGAGAGAGAGAGAGAGACCCCCACCCCCCGTTCTCACCAGTTTTCAGCCTCTAAACCTCACAAACAACAATTAATTTTTGTTATCGGAGACACAAACACCAACTGACAGATGACTCAAACACGATCTTTAGTCTTCAATATCACACTAACCCTGGATATCACATCGAGCCTGGATATCACATCGAGCCTGGATATAGCGCTAGTCCTGTATAGTATCATAATCACGTCAGTCCTCCATATTACGTTAGTCATAGATATCGGCTCAGTTCTGGATATCAGGTCCGTTCTGGAGATCATATCAGTCCCAGATATCATGTTTGACCTGAATACTGCCTTAATCCTGGATATCACGTCATTCCAGGATATCGCTCCAGTTCTGAAAGTCATTTCAGTCTAGGTTATCACGTTAGTCCTGCATATCACGCCAGTCCATGATATCACATCAACCGTGCATATTACCCCAGTCCTAGACTTCACGGATTCCTATCTATCATCCCAGTTCGGGATATGACGTCATGTGTTTTCTCGTCATTGGCTCATCAATTTCATAATCAAGTACACACGCTCGTATGCACAGATGCACGCACACATACTCACACATAAAACCACACACACACATCCACACACGCGCGCACGCACACACACACAAATATACACAGAGACGCACAAATTACCTTTCTCGGCAACAAAAGTCGCCTGCCTGGATTAAGTCCCCTGATGAATCATTCACGGGTTCTATTCATGATTCGTGATCCTCTGTGCCAGTGCATTATCTGGCTTTAAAACAAACGATATCTGCCCGGATGTTCTAAGCTTAAACACTTCCATTGATAAACAGTTTCCATGGTAACTTATCGAAGGTTACTATGGAGACAAGAGTTATTAGACATAAGGTAAGTGTTAGGATACTGTAATGACATCTGTTGGCATAACATCTGCCAGAATAACAGTTGTCGACATCAAACATGTCGCCATAACATCTGTCCGAATAACGTATGTTCGAATAACATCTGTCTGGATAACATATATCCGAATAACATATGTCGTGATGCCATCTGTCGTTGCGACATCTGTCATTATGCCATCTGTCGTGATGACATCTGTCAGAATAATACCTGTAAGAATAACATTTGTCATGTTATATTGAAATCTGCCATGATAACATCTGACAAGAAGACATTTGTTAGACTAACCTTTGACATAATGACATTAATCGATGACATATTTAGATATGACATTATGACATATGTCAAAACAAGATCTGTTAAAACAACATCAATCGATCAATATGCGTCAGAATAATACCTGAAATAATAACATGTTTAAGAATAACATATCTCAGAATAACATCTGGCTGAATAGCATCCGTCAGAACATCCATCTGAATAACATTTAACAGAATAACTCCTTCGCTTTTTTTTTCTCGAAATGTTGCAACCTGTCGAAGATCCACACTCCAACAATCCAGAGACTAATCTTCGCTATTTTGAAGTTAACAACACCCCCCCCCCCCCCAGGCTGGGCATGACGACACGAACACGTGACTAGGGAACCGCCGCTTTAACCGGAAATTATCGACCTAAACTAGCACGTGACCAGACAGATCATCAATGTAATATGGCTTCAATTTACGTCACAAAACAGAAGGGAGTGTCTGATATATATATATATATATATATATATATATATATATATATATATATATATATATATATAAAATATAGTTAATAAAAACCTTTAAAATTATCTCAGGTAGTAATTTGTCTATAAGTAAATGAAGACATAGAATATAATGAAGGCTGGGTAAGGCTGGGTAGTATATATATATATATATATATATATATATATATATAGTTAATAAAAACCTTTAAAATTATCTCAGGTAGTAATTTGTCTATAAGTAAATGAAGACATAGAATATAATGAAGGCTGGGTAAGGCTGGGTAGGGCTGGGTAAGGCTGGGTGTGGGGACAAATGGGCTCGAGTTAAAAGTGGGCCCAATGGCATGATATGGTTCGGGAAAGATAAGGGTCGGGTATGGTAATGTTTGGGTGTTATGTGGGTTCGGTATGATTTAGACAGTTGGGCATGATAAGAGTTGGGCATGATAATAGTTGGGCATGTTAAGAGTTGGGCATGATAAGAGTTGGGCATGATAAGAGTTGGGCATGATAAGGGTTGGGCATGATAAGAGTTGGGCATGATAAGAGTTGGGCATGATAAGGGCTGGGCATGATAAGAGTTGGGCATGATAAGAGTTGGGCATGATAAGAGTTGGGCATGTTAAGAGTTGGGCATGATAAGAGTTGGGCATGATAAGAGTTGGGCATGATAAGGGTTGGGCATGATAAGAGTTGGGCATGATAAGAGTTGGGCATGATAAGGGCTGGGCATGATAAGAGTTGGGCATGATAAGAGTTGGGCATGATAAGAGTTGGGCATGTTAAGAGTTGGACATGATAAGAGTTGGGCATGATAAGAGTTGGACATGATAAATTTGGGTGTTCTGTGGGTTGGGTGTGATACAGATTATATATGCATGATAACAGTTGAACATGATAAGTGTTGTGTATCATATGATAAAAAATGGGTTTAGAGTGGGTAGATATTTTTTAAAGGCTTAGTGGAGGTAGAGCTGGGTATATATATATTATATATATATATATATATATATATATATATATAAGGTTGGTTATAATATAGGTAGGTTTTTTCAGGTGGGTATGGTTGGGTGTGGTTGGGTTACATAGGGTGTAGACTGGGATGGGCGTGGTCGTTGTTTTTTTGGTTGTTAGCAAACACGTCACGATTATAAAGAAGCCATATATATAACATTACGTGACAATAATAGATATTGTTATTGGTGAGTGAGTGAGAGATGAGTGAGTGAGTGAGTGAGTGAGTGAGTGAGTGAGTGAGTGAGTGAGTTGTGAGTGAGTGAGTGAGTGAGTGAGTGAGTGAGTGAGAGAGTATGTGAGTGAGTGAGTGAGTGAGTGAGTGAGTGAGTGAGTGGTAGGTGAGTGAGTGAGTGAGTGAGTGAGTGAGTGAGTGAGTGAGTGAGTGAGTGAGTGAGTGAGTGAACGAGCGAACGAACGAATAAATAGCCAACTGGTTGATTACCTTTTAGAATGACTCACCAAATAACTGACAAACAGACTGACTGACAAACAGACTGACTGACTCACTGACTGACTAATTGACTGACTGACTGACTGGCTGACTGGTTGACTGTCTCACTTATTGACTGACTGACTGACTGACTGACTGACTGACTGACTGAATGAATGAATGAATGAATGTCTAATTGACTGACTGGTTGGCTAATTGTTCACTGACTGACCTTTACTGTTATCTTTCTTGAAGCTCTAAATAATGAAACATTGATGAGAACTACTGTCTTTAAATGGACTACACTCTTTAACCTATGGTATGTACGTGCGTGCGTGCGTGCGTGCGTGCGTGTGTGCTGTGTGTGTGCGTGCGTGCGTGCGTGCGAAAGTGTGTTCTGTGGTTTTTTTGAATTTGTTAAAAAAGATACACCGAATTTATATTTATATCATAAATTGTGTGCAGTCAGTAGAGTATTATTATTATTGTCAACGTTATGACTTCATATCGATATCAACATGGAACATTATGATGACATATTAAGTTTTGGAAAATGTACGTAATGACCCTTTCCCACTCTACCGCGTTACCAACGATACAAAGTAAAACCATATATAATTCGATTAGCTACATCAGGTAATTATTGTATCCCGATTGATCTAATTGTTGCTCATCCGTCCACCCCCCACTCCCCCAGGTCACATCAGCCAATCAAACTAAAGTTCTGACTTATTAATAAATGTGGTATATCTTAAACGTAGATATGAGACAAACGAAATAATCAAATTAACGGTATTTTTTCTCATATTATTCTTCGTTATTTGAACAACAGGTAAGTGACATCCTATCACCAAGGTGTAGACACTTCTAATTTTAGAAATGATAAATGTACCTGTCTCATCTGTTTTTCTGTAAATAATAACACTTCGTGTTTAATGTGTTAAGATACACTAAATAATCTGTCACAAAAGATTATGTGACTTACGGAAAAAGAGAAGATGCTATTGTTGAAAGATTAAGAATATTTGATCAATTCAGTTATATTGTGTAGTCGCTCTACTTACCTTTGTCTGTGTTTACGTACGTGTTCGTCTTCTGTGTCGAACACGATATTTATTTATTTTATTTTTATTGAGCCTTCAAAAGAAGAATATCTAAAATACACATACAGGGAATACATAATACACAACAATATAATATCAATATAAAGTAATCAGCAACCTGAATACAAAATTAACAGGTTGGTTAGCTGTGAAAACATGCTATGTATAAAATAGAAATATAAGAAATATCACAAATATATTAGATAAGAATATTTCAAAATACAATATCATATGTCAACATTAAAATGGCATCAACTACATATTTAACACATAACGATCGTAAGGATCATGGCTCAGCAATAACTGTCTTACATTGTCTGCTAGCCCATCTTCTACAGCATAGCACTTCTTTAAATCCATTCTTGTTTTGAAGTCATAACGTTTATCAATAACAAATTTAAAAAAAAATATTTCGTGCTTAAAGCAAATAGTTTTTTACTCTGGCAATAAGATCAGTGTGACCAACTATAGCTCGCCGCAGACATGCATATTTAAAAAGATGAGTATAAAATGACCTTGCTCGTGATGTGTTAGACAATATGGTGCGAATCAAATCCAGCGAACTTTCAGTCGTTTCTATCTTATTTACATTCAGTAGTTTCAAAACAGGTGTACTTTTGCAGTATTTGTGCAGACCTACGCCGGCTTTATGTAATCTTGACTGCAACCTTTCCATGGTCTTTAGAGACTTTTTACCTACATACATAGAATTACAACAATAAGTTAAAACAGGTCTAACTGCTGCCCTCCAAACATAAGACAAAGCATCAGTATCGGGAATGTTGTTATTAAAACAAGCGCCTTGCAGGGCATAATAAGCCCCCCCCCCCTACGTGCATTAATTATGTTATTAAAGCGTTACATTTGGATTAGCATGTGATAAAGTGACACATAAATAGTTCACACTGTAACTTTCTTCAAGTTTTACACTGTTAAGCATCCACTCAGGATGTGGAGCTAAATTATAATTACCAAATATGGTGCATTCAGTTTTAGATGAATTAAATCGTAAACCATGTTCTGCATAGCAAAAGGCATTAAAAGATACATCATTAGTATTAATACCACCTGTATATATTATATGACGTCATAATGATATAATGATATCATGATGTTCGTCGCTGCACGTCATAACGTAGTTACCAAGGTCCGTCGCTGAAAGCTAGTGATGGCTGGTTACGAAACCCGATCTCATCCGAGACACATAGCCGAGGGACAGCTCCATGGAGAAAAGAGGTCAAATAAACGGATGAAACATCGCGCAGAATCGACCAATATTAATGAGACATAAATCATTATGAATTATGATCTTGTTACAGAGGCTATAATTTAATAAAGAAGTGATCTTTATATCTAATTGGATATTTTTAATCGTGGACAACTGGCCATAACAGGTGATATATATTATTCTCTTCAGATATATGATTTAAAAATAGATCAGTATGGATGTGTGTGTGTGTGTGTGCGTGTGCGTGGGTGTGCGCGTGCATGAGCACAATAAGGGACATGCAAACAACTACATAGTCGCTTACGCACATGTACACACCGACACATGTACACACGAGAGAGGGGGAGGGATTATATATATATATATATATATATATATATATAGATAAATAATAGAAGATAGATAGATAGATAGATAGATAGATAGATAAGTAGAGGGAGTGAGGGTGCGAGATAGAGGGAGGGTGAGTGAGAGAGAGGGGGGGAGAGAGGAGGGAGAGAGAGAAAGAAAGACATTTAACAATAAGACCACCCCTTTTAGCATGTAAATCGAATTATTGTTTTATGAACAATCAGATTTTCATGAATCACCAAATAATGATAAAGCCGTCCACATCAAAGACATGACCCATTTATTCGGTGACCGTACTAAATACCGTATCGAAATAATCTCCAGTTTTATTGTAACCGATAAATGTAAATAAATTGGCAAACAGTTTTTTGAGGGGGAGGATGTGTTATCTATAAGTAAGATGATAGTATTTGTCTTGACACGAGTAATCAGGATCAGGTGAGAGCTGACACTTGACACAGCCACTTGTTCACACCTTTTCCTTAGCGGATATTGCTCACAAAAATAAACCGGTCAGCTCGGCAGGTGAACAGGTACAGTAATAGTTTAGATAGGCAGGCGTTAATATAGATCGTATATTGCTTGATTATATCACTATACTGTCTCTATATAGGGCGTCGTATTACAACGAGTTCGGTTTACATGTTACTGTGTGTGTCGTGTGTCGAAGTGGTGGGAAGGGCGGGGGGGGGGGTGTTTTATGTGTGTTTAAGCTTGTTATGTGTTCGCTATCAATCTGGATGTGTCACGATATGTTTTATATAGAAAGATGATCTCTACATATTTATATATACAATATTGTTTAGATGTGTATATCCCGTCTTAACTGTTTTCATTTTATCTGTATATCCCACTTTACCTCGTTATCCCAATGTGTGTGGGGTGCGTGCGTGCCTGTGTGTGTGTATATATATATATATATATATATATATATATATATTTTATATATAATTCATGATATTCTCTACCAGCGCGCCAGTAGAGCAGTAATAGAGTACAACTAATCTGCAAACTTCAGTGTTCGAATCTCATCTCTATTTTACGACTCAGTCACCCCCCTTCAATGATATATCTAAATTGTGAACATCTCGGACAGAACACAAACATCTCCTTCATCCCCACTTCCAAATTCTTTTTGTCCCTTTTTTTATTAAAATTAAGCCCCCCCCTTTACTTTTTGGTTCCCCCCTTTTACCCCTTTTTAATATCCCACCTTACCCATATATCCCACATTGTCTACATATCCCACCTTACCCATATATCCCACATTGTCTACCATATAAACCCCCACCCCTTATCCCATTTCCATTTTCCCACCTTACTTGTATATCCTACCTTACCTATATATCCCACCTTACCCATATATCCTACATTGTCTACATATCCCACCATAGTCATATATCCCACCTTACCAATATATCCCACCTTACCTATATATCCCACCTTACCCATATATCCCGCATTGTCTACATATCCCACCTTACTTGTATATCCTACCTTACCTAAATATCCCACCTTACCCATATATCCCACATTGTCTACATATCCCACCTTACCCATATATCCCGCATTGTCTATATATCCCACCTTACCATATCCCACATTGTCTACATATCCCACCTTACCCATATATCCCACATTGTCTACATATCCCACCGTACCCATATATCCCACCTGACTTGTATATCCTACCTTACATATTCATCTCACTTTACCTTGATGAATCAACCATTAACTATCACTATTATCCCTCTATTATAACAATCATCAAGTTGTTTGTTGTATTTTATTTTATGATCAACTTACAACTTATTCTCGACATCTTTAACATGACAATAACTTGATTGATGACACTTTACTTAGTGACATCATTAACCGTTATCTTAATGGGATTATTGTCAGTTATCTCGCTATCACGTGACTAAAGTATCGGGGTCACTCAGTACGATAACATAACAACGACAGTCGATATTCACAATATATGTTAAACAAACTGAACCTAGAATGTTTATAAAGTGTTCAATTTAAAATGATTAGCATATATTATAATATAGAAGGTTTATATTATTAGATATTATGGGATATTATCATGTCAGGTAGGACGTTTATCATATTAATAACAAAAAGATAATTTTCTCAAAATATGTGAAGTTTGCTGATTAGAATATTTTTAGTATATCTTAATTAATAGAATATCATAACTATGAGGTCATGATGTATTATTGTTACTGTCGTTGTTGTTGTTATTGTTGTCGTTGTTGTTGCTGCTATATATATATATATATATATATAGAGAGAGAGAGAGAGAGAGAGAGAGATAGATAGATAGATAGATAGATAGATAGTGTGTGTGTGTGTGTGTGTGTGTGTGTGTGTGTGTGTGTGTGTGTGTGTGTGTGTGTGTGTGTGTGTGTGTGTGTGTGTGTGTGTGTGTGTGTGTGTGTGTGTGCTAGATGTAGGCTAGTTGCCAGGTTACCATTATAACATGTACTTGTTGATACCTGAACCTGATCAGAATATTCTAATATTTATTATCATAAGTCAATATTATAACATCACCTGAACTTAGATTTTCTTTGTTTGTTTGCTTGGTTATATATATATATATATATATATATATTCGTTTCTTTATTTATTTTTAGACATAGGTTCTAGGTCTCTCTGTCTGTCTGTTTGTATATATGTAAATCTACTTATAAATATATGTATGTCTATCTATCAATCTGTCTATCTATTTTCTGTACATCTGTATATCTGTATACTTATATGTTTATCTATTTCACTGACTTTGTCTGTCTGTCTGTCTGTCTGTCTGTTTCTCTGTCTGTCTGTCTGTCTGTCTGTCTCTCAACCTGCCGTATATCTGTTTCTATGGCTATATCCATCTCCTTGTAATGTTTATGTTTTATGCTCATCCTTATAAAATTCAATATCTGTATATTTATCATTGTTACCTGTATATTTCATCACTTACCTAAATCTTCAAAACCATAAATCTTGCTTACATATACCGACTGTGATGTTTTGTCTTCATTAACCTGCAAAACTATGATAAGCTGAACATCTACATCAGCACAGCTACTATCTTAGATGCCTTTCTGCGTTATAAATACATTATATAACCCATAATAATATCACCATAAAAATATTATCATTTTTCTCACAGTATTTATTTTCATTATGTAGGTTGCCATTAGAATTTTTTTATTGTTAGAAATATTTTTATTATTGTAAAGCGCCTCTATGTTAAGCGATAACATCGCCAGGTGGCAGCACTTTCACACTAGGCACTCTTTAATGAGTGGATATATGTGCTTTATTGTTCGCTAGGGGCAGCACCGATCATCCTTTTTCCCATGTGCTGTGAATCTTCGTCCAGTTGCGTGTTGCCCAAATTGTGTAGAGTTGGTATTACCTATCACCAATAATAGTATAATTTTGAAAAATATTTTGTTGATCGTGAAATATATCCTTAAATTAGATTCATTTAAGATAATAAATTAATTAAAACGTGGTTTATGTTATTACATCTATATGAATTATTACTGATATAAAGGTATTGAAGTAGAGACTAAAACAAATTTCAATTTCTCAAATGACTACAAGATAACTGTAAATGATGAGCACGGTATTGTCGTGTTTATAAACATATTGTTATCTCGACATTGTGTTCTCGACAAGCTCTCAATATGAAAATATGAAAATACTGCCACTCAATGTCCAACTCAAACTGATTTTACATCACGCAGGTATATGCGCGTACGCGCGAACATGTCCACGCCACAACACCACGTGCGTCAAATGCTTGCGGGAACGGCTCCGGCGAAAGGAACAGCCCCTTATCTTGTTTAGTCATTTGACAATTAGTAATTGATTTACATAGCGGCCCCTAATAGCCCACCGAGGGACCGCCCAGCTCGGGCTGTGATTGGCCCGAGCCTAGCTCCGCCCACTGTCGGCCGTCGACCAATCAGCGGAGTGGCGACTGGAAGTTGGCCGGTAAGCTTGTCGGTGGATCTGTTTGGCGAATCAGTTTGTGGTAAAAGTTTGTTGGATGAGGATGGTATGAGATAACATTTGTTATCTGTCGGCATTATTACAGGAAGATGACCGGTTAATGGTGTCCGGTAATCGTCTGCTTAACTGACATCGCTAATTCTGGATATATATATATATATATATATATATGGCGGCTGACAGGCCTCCCTGGATCAATCCGGATCGGTCTGGATCTGTCAGGTGAGCGGACGACGTAAGGTGGTCGGTGCTTTTTGATGCGGGTGAGAGACGACGGGGCCGTCACGTGGTTAGGTGACATCGAATTCGACGTCACCGCTGCGCTCGTTCCGGATCGTCAATACGTCGTCATGGCGCCGCCACGCGATGATCCGGACGATGGGAGAAATTGGATACGGTAGAAAGATTGTGACCATTGGGGATCATCCGCTAGTTGTCATTACGATGTTTATTATCGGATCTCTGATGCTCAGCGTCTGGATCCTGGCCGTCGTCAGCTGTTGTCCGGACTTGGCGTCATCACCTGGACACCGATCCAGGGTGATCGTGGTCAGGGATGGCGACGAGGACGAAACCAGGTATCAGCGTGTTCTGGATGAGGCCACCGTTGACCATTCCGGATACGTACGCCATTTGAGGAGGAGACCGCTCCTCGACGCCAGTTCGAATCCGGAACGTCATTTCAATCCGGCCGTCGACAGGACTCGAGCCCAGAAACGGAAGGATCGACGTCCGGACGCAGCGGACGTCGGCGTTTCGGCGAAAGCCGTTAAATATGATGTCGACGCTGACGCCGACGATACCGAATATGACGAGGAGGATTCTGCCGGTATTTACCGGCTTTATGACGTCGATGTCAAGGACAATGAACCGGCAAAAAGGGAAAGGACGCCAAGGTCTAAAGGTGACCGGATCCGGAGAAAGGCCACTCGAAAATTGCCTCGAGCTATTATTATTGGAGTAAAGAAGGGAGGGACACGCGCTTTATTGGAGTACCTGAGGATACACCCAGACGTCAGGGCGCCTGGCCCTGAGACACACTTCTTTGATAGGAATTACGACAGGGGACTCGATTGGTACAGGTAAGGGTGTGTGTGTGTGTGTGTGTGTGTGTGTGTGTGTGAAATTCATAAATCGGGAATACTTCACATAGACGATTCATCGGGGTAGTAAATTCACGAAGTCTATATATCTCACACTAAGTATGTAATGTTTCATTGACCGTTTGTGTGCGCGTTGATGCGCGTGAGTGAACGTTTGCGTGTTTTGTGTGTTTATGTGCGTGTCATGTGATCGCGAATGATATAAAAGGGTTACCCAACTTGGTAACTAATCAGGTAATATATATCACATTCTGTGGTGATATCAGGGAGCTGGTACTACCACTACCAGCGCTATCACCGCTACCACTAGTACTACAACCACTACCGTCAATATTACTAACAGTACTATACTACCCCCACTACTAGTACTACTATTACCATCATTAATACCAATAATAATAATAATAATAATAATAGTTAATATTTAATAATGCTAATTAATAATATTAATTTAACTAATCAATACAACAGCTACAAGAACAAAATGTTGTTATCATCGTGTGAGGTGCGACATTCCAACAACAATACAAGATGACCGATTTGCTCCAGAGATCCAGAGATAATCTAGGCTCGGACAGTCAGTCACCCTTTTGACATTATGCTATCCAGATGGGGTGATGCCGTGATGACTGTTTATGCCGTTCTGGATCTGCGATTATTTCATTACGAGATCCGCTTTATTTCTGGATTATTTCATAAATCAAATCCGGATTAGTGTCGTGTCTTTTGTGGAGCGAGATCCCGAACGGAGAGAAGTGAAAGATGATTCACAGATACAGCTCTCTTTTATCACTCACCGGTCTATCAACATCGGTTTGTCTGTCTATCTGTCTGTTTGTCTGTCGGTCCTCCCATCTCTCTCTCTCTCTCTCTCTCTGTATGTGTTTGTTTGTGTGTGTGTTTGTGTGTATGTTTGTGTGTGTTCACGATTTAAAATATGAGCTACAGAGAGATCATATTAAACCACAACTAAGGCCCGATGTATTTTCCAAACCTCACTCACTCACTCACTCACTCACTCACTCGCTCGCTCGCTCGCTCAGAAGCTTGTAGTTTGTTTAATAAAGGTTCTTTCTTCGAACAACCCATTTCCCTCGGGATCCAGAATGGCCTGTGGCTGCCCGTCTGGATCCGGTCTGCTCGTGTTTGGCACGTGACCTAAGTCCGAGTGTTCTGTCACGGATCCCGGGAAGTGATTACTTTTCTAAACCATGACTTCCCCCTTCGGTCAATCTTAGGTTATAACATGGATCTGACCTGGGAGTCTCCGCCATTTTTCTTCTGTAGCCATTTTATTTAATAGCATTTCGAGTCGCTCTTCCCGTCTCGTTCTGTCACGTGATCCTCACCCCCCCCCTCCACCAGAACTATCAATTGGTTCCTCTTCGTTTCCGGCTCTAAGGAACGGGAGATTTCATATTGTCGGACTAATTAAGAACCACGGAACGAGAAAATGGTTCCAACAACGTGGAACTAGTTCGGGTTTTTTGTGTGGGGGGGGGGGGGACAGTCGTTACATATTGTTACTCTGACTATTACAGAAATAACTATGTTGGTATTGAATAAGGAAGTTGTTGTCGTTGTTGTTATTTTTGTTGTTAGTTTGTAAAAGTATTTACACATGTGATCCAGACGGTTACCAGTTGTCTTTCATCACTGTACTACGGATCCTGTTTATGTTTATCTGGCTCTCCGCTAGAGGTAGTTACTGATCGGTGCCATGTGTAATATTGGAAGTCGTCAAATCTTTGGCGTAAAGAATCCTGCAGTATTACTGCAGATTACGCAGTCGTGTCGGGTAATACCAATGGCCTGAACGAGTCTCCCGTGTCAGGCTAGACCTTGCCCTGCCAGTCTAGATCTTGTTCGGTCACGCTAGACCGCCGCTTGTCAGTCTAGGCCCTGGTTTGAGCCCTGTTATCAGGGCCGTCCTTTGGGTATGCGTGGCCTAGGACAACCCAAACCCTGCGGGGTCTCACAAGACCAAAACGTATTATATAAGATTAACAAAGCTGGCAACTACCCCCCCACCCCCACATATTACGAGATCCAGACCAGCCTAGCTTTCGCCCTGTCATCCCGAGAGTTAGCATGCTATTGTTGGTTGGTTTTAGAGATCATAATGAGTCGGATTTTGTAGCATCGTGTAATAATAATAATAAGAGTTTCGATACATCTTTGACCTTACTATGACTTGTTGAGGATAATGCAATGCCAACATTATGCCAACATTATGCCAACATTATGCTACCAGAAACATGATACGGCTACAGAAATGTTTTTATGACAAACAAACAAAATCAGAACTGTGAATATGACACGAAACACTTTAGTAATAAATGAATGTAAATCAAATATCTTTAGAAAACGTTTTCCACTTTTTTATTCTGAAAACGGTTCTCCGCCCCCTCACAATAATAAGTCTCTCTCTCTCTCTCTCTCTCTCTCTCTCTCTATATATATATATATATATATATATATGTGTGTGTGTGTGTGTGTGTGTGTGTGTGTGTGTGTGTGTGAGGATTGAAGTTTGGAAATATTAAGGAATCGTATATTTTGAAACCGATGGTCTCACAATCTAGACCGAGGATCCCTTCTCTAAAAACTTTATAATTTGTTCTTGACCAGCTAAGGACTTTTCGCATATGTTCTGTACTGTCTAGATATAATCTAGATGTGTTCGTTGGCATACTGTCACGTAACCTTCCGTTTAACACCGCAGGGTGAATTAAGTAACCGTGACAGTAAACCGGGATCCGGATGTTAGATTGAACTATATCCTGATAGAAGAAATAGATAGAATATTATGAAAAAAAATTAATACCCACGGGATATTACATGCAAATCGTTAATATTTTGTTTATACACAAACTTGGCAAATAACCACCCAGGCACCCACCCACCTGTCCCTTGGGTAGAAAATCACTATTGTCCTAATGAGGCGATATCGTTTTACCCAAAGGGTCCGATCCATATCTATGATGATGCATATTTCGGGTGCCCCGCAGTGACTGATTCGTCCCAGGCCCCCACGTTCCCCCTCGAACATAAACTAAGTTTAAACGTGTGCCACTTCATATCCGGGCCACGACGAAATAGTAGATACTGATAGGTATCCAGATTGACCCTGAGATATCACCCAATAGTGACGGACTGGCTGTCGCTAGTGATGTGAAACGACTGGATCGAATTTGTTAGCGTCCATCTACACGGAGGGTATCCGGAAAACGGTCTCACTGGTGTCTTCTGGATCGGTTCTGGTTCTTTCATCGTAATGATTGGCACGTGTGTGTGTGTTTTAGCTGTGTATTATAAGGCACAGGCACAGAGAATCTCGAACCGTGAATTCAAACTCTGGACGTTTCTTCAGGGGGTGGCGACTTTTCTTGCTGATACATGTGTAATGTCTCACCAGTCCCAGTGTGTGTGTGTGTGTGTGTGTGTCCCCGGATGTTTGTCGGTATATCGTATAAACGATTAAATCGTTTTCTTCGGCGTTATTTTCATTTTATCGAGTCCTTGATTATCGCCCACACTAATTTAATCTCGGGAACCCATACCCAGTGTCTAGTCGGAATTCCGGTTCGTGGATCCATCGCCGCACGCGATCGGGATCGATCCGGAACAAAATTGCACGCCGCCGCCATTGATTCGGTCCCGTCCTTGACCTCGCTCTCTGATGTAGCACTCTGAGGATCCTGATTAGAGGCTCATTACGTCATTAAATAATATTTGTCAGGATCTCCGACCTTCGGCCCCGCCGAATCTGAAGCCCCCTTCTCCGGGATTATGACCCCACTTCCCGAACGTACCGAAGCAGAACCGACAACCGGCAATCTTGAAAACACTACACAGAATCTGGATACGCTCTGCTGGCTTCCTGCAATATCCTGAACAACCTGGAGCGAGATATGACAACTAATTTGGATTAAGTGGGCAGGTTTTTGGTTTGATTTGTTTTCTTTTGGACCGAGGATGAGTTCGTCTGGATTCTTTGTCGAGTCTCTGGATCGGCGGTAATGGGTGGTGGTGTGGGGGTCTGCCGCCAGACGGTGCTGGCAGTGTTTGTTTATGCGGTGTTAGAAAGGAGCGGAATAAAAACTGGAGTCGGTCACACACACGCAAACACACACGTACACACGTATACACACGCACACACACGATAGAGAGCGAGAGCGAGAGAAAGAGAACAGTGGTATTTAGTTTCGGTAAAGCGCCACAGATATCGTGTAATTTGTTATCAAAAGATATCTTGTTGCGTATGCGGATCATATATATATATATATATATATATATATATATATACACGACATATACACAGGCAGACGGACAGACAGACCAATAGTCGTATATAACGGCGCATACTATAGCTTTAAGTACCGTGTACACACACACACCCGCACACACACACACACACACATATATATATATATATATATATATATAAGTAGGTGCTAGATAAGCGTGATAACAACACGTTCAGCAAACATCAAAGTTTGCCGATAAATCGTTGAGAGTAATTTAGTAAATTATTTCTCGTTATTTATGGCATGGGGTCGCCGACATAAGAGCTGCTAGTGGCGCCACCATGTTACAAGTGGCGCCACCGTGTAGTGAGAATTGCCACATCACAATCAGCGACTGGATTTGCATCTTTAGAAAACAACACAACAACAAGAATGTCAACTGGAGCCACAATACCACCGGAACAGGGTGAAACTGGCTCACAACAACAAAAACAGCAGATATATGTATGAGGACTTGAGGATTGGCTGTTGCCAGATATATTTTATGGCATTTTAAAACACCGCGTTATAGTTAGGCATAAAAAAATCACTCTGTTTCTTCGTGTGCGTCTGTGTGTGTGCGCGCGCGTGTGTACATTTCCCCTAATTAAGTATACTATTATATTTCCCCCTAACCGGGCGCCACTCATAACCGACAACTCGATATCTGGCAATTATTGGCAGATCCAGAGAGATCCAGAACAGTTATTCTTTTGAACGCTTTCTGGTTGGCGTAAAATATTGCTTATATATGTTCGTGCAGATCCATGTAGAGGTCTGTCTGTGCGTACATCAATCACGTTCGTCAAGTCCAAGCGCGTCTGCGTGTGTGTGTGTGTGTGTGGTTGTCTGGCCAGTGGGATCCTGAAGAAAGCGGAAGTGAATAGAGCGGTGACTGACCAGAACAGACTCTGGTACAGACTAGCCCCCTGGTTCGGACACAAAATAGCCGGACGTTGATCTGGATAGCAATGGTTAATAACACTAATAGTCCATTAAATCCGGATTGATGTGTGTGTGTGTGTGTGTGTGTGTGTGTGTGTGTGTGTGTGTGTGTGTGACCTACGTCAGCGTTTATGTACATTAAATGGACGTTTAGTATTCGGGATCCCTCTCGTTCGGATCACCTCCTATCCAGATTCGTAGTATATATCTATCCCGAATCTACGCCATCTAACGGAGAACAATTCATTTATTCGCCGTAATCTGAGATCCCGGTGCTGGGGAGCTTTTCTCGGATCCGGAACGCTGTGGCTCGGCGTTATTAAGCAGCACGAATATCTGGTATCCGGAAAGAAGATCCGATGGCATCAGATTGCCTCGCGGAATTGCTAGGGACATCGGATACTCAGCCGGCGGAGCTGGGCCAGGCCTGGGTGGGGGGGATCGGCTTCGGAGCCCCCCTGGGATAGATTAGTTATGTACTTTCAAAGAAAACATTTTACCTTTAGTTAGTAATGACTATGGGATATCTTTTTATGTAGTCACACCCCGCTATTCCGGATCTGTAGGAACGGTTAGTTAGGCTAATGGTAAATGTTCATAAACACGTATATTAGATTGTTCAGTGTTGATAGTAATTCGGGTACTCCCACCACCGACCAAAGCCCCCCCCCCCCATGTACATGTGTATTTGAAGGTTAGGGCAATACCCCTCGACACACACACACACACACAACACACACACACACACACACACACACATATATATATATATATATATATATATATATATATATTGATCATTATACAGTTGCCATAAATGGCTGTTAGTATGGGAACAAGGTTACTATGTGCAATAATAATATTCCAGTTATACATACAATTTATTAAACAGAGAGATGTGGCTACAATCACTTGTTACGATGTATCAATGTAAAGTGCGTGTAATAAGGCATTACTGTACTATCAATATTACGCCCCGCATATTAACATCTGTAACGGAGGATTCACTGTGTCGACCTCCATAAGTCATGACCTAGAAATGTGACAATCTATCATCCATAGTTTTAGTTGACATATTGTACTAGAGCTAACAATGTCACATTTAGCCATCTCAGCGACATTAAAGCTAGCAATATCACATTTAGACATCTCAGCGACATTAAAGCTACCGATGTGACATTTTGCCACATTTTTCGAGTGACACTGAAGCTAGCAGCGTTATACGTTCCGCGTTATTTGTGACATTAAATCTAGCAATGTCACGTTTAGCCGTCTCAGCTAGATTAAAGCTAACAGTGTCACATTTAGCTGTCTCGGTGACATTAAAGCTAACAGTGTCACATTTCGCCACCGCCATAATCGTCCCAATATCGTCAGAATGTCACTACAGACATTAGTCGGCCATAAGCCACTTATGAAGCCGTTGAAAGAATCCATAAGAAGGAATTATCTCTGCCAAAAGATATATCATCCGTTAGCCGGATCTGTTTGCAACAGAATCCTCCTCACCCTCGACCACCCCCATCCTAACTTCCCCTCCAGTCTAACCCCGAACCTCCCCCCCCTCCAGATGCCAACACAGAAACGTCGGTCTTGTGTTTTACATCGATCACGTGACGGTGTCGGTAGTCACGTGGACAATTTCTGACACAGATCCACCTTTCTATCGGCGCCATATTAGATTAAGATCCGCTTCCTTCGCCAGCCAAACGGCGGCGCTGATTCAATTTTCGTGCCAGCGCCGCCGGTACCCCGCCACCTAGCGGCGGGCCGCGGCGATCCGAAGTGTCGTTAGGGGGCGCCGCCCACAAGATGGCGAGCGTCGGCCATCTTTATACGACCGACATTATAAAGATGGCGATCCCGTGTCAGGAATAACAATGGCTACCAAAGGATCAACGGATTGCTGTTTCCCCTCGTTTGTGTGCCGACAATAAAGGGGCTATCCGGACCCAGTCTTAGGATGGTCTTTGAGCTGGTCTTGGCTTGGCCTTGGGCTGGTCCAGCTAAAATACTAAACAAATGATCCTGATTGCTCGACACCGATTTCCTGGATCTTCTATACGGCGGTGATATACAAAGGAATACGCTATAGGTGGCGCTTTTCTCGCTATCTGGGCGCTTCCTTTCTGATGGGAATCGAGAATTCACAGTATATATCTATATTTGGAACATCGCTTTATCGACTTTAGAGGCATCACTTAATCCAGAATATCAACTAATCAATCAATCAATCAAATAATCAATCAATCAATCAGTAAGTCAGTCAGTTAGTCAGTCAGTGAGGTAGTCTGTATATATATATATGTATATATATATATATATATATATATATATATATATTGTGTGTGTGTGTGTGTGTGTGTGTGTGTGTGTTTTATATATATATATATATATATATATATATATATATATATATATAATCTGCAGCATTATGCCATATAGTAAAACCTTCATCCATGACCTTATATTTTCTCCCTAAAAGAAGACATCACGATGTATCACCCTCTAAAAACCTCCCTGTATTGTAAGACCTAACAACCTCTGACCAGTACAGTCATCACTGTATTGTTGGACAACTCGACCCAGGTACCATCAAAGTTCTACTATAATACCGACCTCTCTGTACTGTTGGTGACGTCGAGTCCTGTGTTGTACAGACGTCCCTGTACTGTAGGACAATTTGACGTATTAGCCCCCGTGTTAATGATCCACCGTCGAGCAGGACGCCGGAGCCTGACAGAGGTCCCTGTGATATATCACCCACAGCGGGACTTCCCAACAACGTCTTAACACCCCCCCCCCTCTCCATCCACTAACTTCTCTATTGCCGCCAACCATGTATCGTCTGCTTTACGGCGGGCAATTTGTCCATTTCTACATCGGCTGCTTTGTCCCGCTACAAAAATGGCGGGAGGCAGACGCACAAACGAGGACACGGAAGAGGGGGAGAGAGGGGGGGGGTTGTTGTTGTAGGAGGAGGTTCATCAAAATTTAACCATCTCTCTATCACCATATACGTTATGCGATGGATGCACTCTCCGCACAGTGGCTATAATTACTCTTTATTAACACCAGAAACTGCCTTAAAAGACCACCCATTTTCAAGGACCCTCTATTATCCGATGGTCGTCTTTACAGAACAGGTGTCCTATAATTAGGACATTGTTGTCCTCTGACTAGGACTATGTTGTCCATCCAGACATACGAAGTGGTACTTACTCGAAAGTTGGCACTATATCTCGACTAGTGTATCAACGAATAAACGAGAATTGTTTATATGACAGCCTGTATTAGGTACGTCATCTGCTGAGAACATAGACAATTGAGACATATGTACACAACATCTGATGACAGCCTAGATATCAAGCACCTCTGTAGATACACCACCTCTTGACATCCTAGACACTAGGTATGTTTGTAGATACATAATCTCATGACAGCCTAGACACTATAGGTATGTTTAAAGATACTTCATCTGGTGATAGTCTAGACACTCGGCACATCTGTAGATACATCAGCTCTTGATATACTAGACACTATAGACCAGTTTTAGATACATGATCTGCATGATGACAGCCTAGACACTAGGTATGTCTGTAGAAGCATCATCCATTGACAGCCTGGACACTGGGCACAAGACACACCTGTGGATACACCATCTGATGACAGCCTAGACACTAAACACACCTGTAGGTTCATTATGCGAGATAAATTGACAAAGTTTACGGTTTAAATACCTTGATGTCAGAAGAGAGAAAAATGCCCATTGTCTGTCTTGCCAAAATGTCGACCATATTGTGTTTTTGTTCTTACTGTCGCCGCTACTAAAGTTCGGCCATATTGTATTTGTTGCCCTTGTCGTATCGAGTTCATTCATCGAGGCTTTGAATTACTGAAGCTTAATAATACCTCATTAATATGGAAGGTTAAACGGATAGCTTCTGTCCGTCCGTCTGTCTGTCACAACAGCAAATCCCCCACCCTCCTCCTCCGCTATGTTTACATGCTTACTCGCATACTTATATATCTGTCTACTGGGCCCTCTCTGTGTGTGTGCTCGCACGCGCGCGCGCGCGTGTGTGTGTGTGTGTGTGTGCGCGCGCGTGTGTGTCCAGTTATCTATATACAATTATCTCTTCAAATGTTATCTATCCTGTGTATATCTTCAATTATATGATTTATCTAATTAACTATCTATACAAATACGATCTATCTATCTATCTATCTATCTATATATCTATCTAGCTATCTAGCTATCTATCTGTCTGTCTAATTATGTACCCCTATCACAACATAGATCACTGATTTATAGAAATAACAATTTATAACGCAGTCTATTCTTATACAATAAACTACACAATACACTTATTGTGTCTGTCACAGATAACCTACTCTAGTAGTAATATATATATTGTGTCTCTAGAGATATGCCATCTGTGTTAATATATATAAATGACGCCTGTCGCCTTTATGTCAACGACCCGTAGATGGTCATATGATGTGGGTGTTCTGCATCTTGGAGTTGTGTGTGTGTGTGTGTGTGTGTGTGTGTGAGAGAGAGAGAGAGAGAGCTGCACATCTCATTACAAATTCAGTAATATAGCGAGTTATAAATCGTAAAACTGTCACGTGTTTCATGTTTATTTCATAGAGAGAAAGTACGAGGGGGTCACCAGAGAGGGGGGCCGTAGAAATAAATAAATGTTCGCATAAGAGAGGTTTATGAAGTTTTATTGTCAATGATTTATACCTGATGGTCGTCAATCATAGGACTGTTGTCATAACTCGACACCAGGTGTCACTGTCTGGCTTGCCACGTGTATAGCAATTCATCATGTAACCGCTCGGTGGCGTTCGTTGTCGGTCGTATGTGTATAAATGTGTTTATGCGCACGCGCGTGTGTGTATGTATGTGTTCGTGCGTGCTTGTTAGATTTCATGGTGCAGCTCCGGAAGGCGAATGTTATGATCTATTCCTTTCTAGGCTACGGTAGGCGCTAGAGTGCCACCTGGTATTGGACCAGGTGCCGTTACATCAGACCATCCGGAATGCTGATTGTTCCTCACACAGCTGTTAGTGCTGCCGCCTGGTAGTAATTTCTAACACTGAGGTAGGACGGCTCCAGATCCACATCAACCGATGATGGTCAGAAGTGAATCTTGATTATTACCCGATCCCGAATGATATGCCATATATCAATGCGTTATAACGGGGGATCCTGAATAGATGAATCCACTCTGGATCAGACAAAATCTAGCAGCTGCGCATTGCTAACAGCTCCAGATCAGATACTGAGTTGGATGAGGCAGATTATTCCTTCTATAAGTGTTAACTAGGATATGACATACTCGTTCACAAGTCGGTGCTTGCCGATCGATGCATGGACAAGTCATACACAAGACAAGATACAAGACACAGAATAAACAATACAAGATATAAAACACAGGATACAAGACACAGAATAAACAATACAAGATATAAAACACAGGATACAAGACACAGAATACACAATACAAGATATAAAACACAGGATACAAAACACAGAATAAACAATACAAGATATAAAACACAGGATACAAGACACAGAATAAACAATACAAGATATAAAACACAGGATACAAGACATAGAATAAACAATACAAGTAACACGATATAGATGACGGACATATTAAATCATCATTATCATCATCATCATCATTATCATCATCATCATCATCATTATCATCACTAAAATACCGAGTTTTCTTCCATGTACCGTGGTCGCAGCTGTTCAATGGCCCCGTGACGTCATCATAACAAGCACCGTTCGTCAAAAGGTGGCCCATAATCGGGTACAGACGGCATGCTGACGTCACCAATGGCCGTTGGAGCTCTCTCGACGGCGGCGCCAATAAACATTGTTTACTTGGTTACCGGTCTCGATGGCCCTTCCCCGCTACCGTGTTCCGAGAAGCGGGCGATAATAGGCTACTTTCATACAGGAGCACAGGAAATGGATAGAATGTCGGTGAAATGTCACCAGCACGTCGTCCCTCATAGAGCGGATGGGAGGGGGGGGTAGGGGTCTGAAAATGTGGAGGAGGGGGGAGGCGGAATGGTAAAATTGGACCTTGTTTTCTTTTAATTTATTTATTTTTTGGATCACTCGACGATTTTAATAATTTTGGTTACGTTTATAGGAAGCTTGTTTTGTGGAATTTCGTCTAACACACACACACACACAGAGAGGGGGGGGGACGTATAAACACGAAAAACCAGATAGACACGCACAGTAGAGTACAACAGAGTACAGAATGGAATGTAAATAGTAAATACTAGACAATATTATAGATAAAGCTTATACTCTCGATGTCATTAATATCAGATATTTAGCTGATGTCAGCATTTTTACCCGTTGATGTCTGAACAGTTGTTAGCTTACATAGGTTTGTGCATATGGTGTTATTGATATGCGGGCGTGTGTGTATGTGTGTATGTGTAGACAGGTGTTATATGGCCGTGTGACACCTGTAGCACCTAGCCTTAATCTCTAGCCGTCCTCTGTTATACACATAATAATTACTGATTACATTAATATTATATTATATTTTGATTGACATATGTCGTGACGTTCGGCATCAGGATGGTGCCCTTTGTGTACACGGCACTGTCTGTCTGGTTGGCTGTCTGCCTTTGTGTGGCGTGCGTGCGTGCGTGCGTGTGCGTATGTATGTGTGTGTGTGTGTGTGTGCGCGCGCGTGTGTGTATGTGTGCGTGTGTATGTGTGTGTTGCAACCACCCGCTGGCGTCGCCCATTCCAAACCACGGCGGAACAATTTTATTATAAATTGCTACCATTTATTATTAGGCACTGGGCGCGAGTAAGCGCGAGCGTACTTGCGTGCATCGGCATGCACAGATCAACGAAAGGCCGCGCAATCATTGAATTATACTGGATCCGAAGAAAACATCCCATCGTCAAATCAGTTCCATTCTGGTCATAAATTCTAATCACATCCCACCACCAACTTGCTGATCTGCACCCAGGCCCGTATAATCAAGATAGGTCATGCTAGGCCAGATCACGTCCTAGACTGGACCTAGCTTTTCTTAGGTCAGTTTTAAAGCCGTCTCGGTCCCGTCTCCTAGCCCCGTCTCCTAGCACCGTCACTGTCCTATAGGCTTGTTCTAGCTTTATCCTAGGCCCGTCCTAGAGTTGTCCCATGACCGTCCCAGAAGTCTAGATAAACCTAGTGAAGGTTTCTATTAAATGAAGAGCATCCCGTGGGTAAGGCGGACTACCTGACAATTTAATTAGTATCAACCGGCTCCACACCACTCCACAGACATCTTCGTTAAGCTCCACATGGCTCCACAAAGCATGCAGAACCTCGACATGATAGAAGTATCCACTTTAAATGCAACAGATACTAACAGTGTGTGTGTGTGTGTGTGTGTGTGTGTGTGTGTGTGTGGTTGACTGAAAAAATCAGAGGCAGGGAGGTTGCAGGCCAGGCCTATGTGGTCTACATGTGTGCGCGTGCGCGTGTGTGTATGCGTGCAACCACTATCTGACCCAGCAAGCGGTAGATTAACGACCTAACAAAGCGTGTATTGGATCCCGAACACGAACAATCCGGTTCCGTCCCACACACACTTCGTACCCCGGACCTGCCGCTACCGGAAGCCACCTCATGAAGAAATCATCGGAGCGGCAGCCATGATGCCGACGTCACGAGCCGGCCAGTTATGGAATGTCGGTTCATATCGCCGATCACGTGTTCACTGGTTGATGAAATCCGATGCATTATCGCCGATATCCGGAAGTGAGGCCAATTCGTAGTGGCCACGTCACTTCCCGTCGCTTAGAACCGTGAGGTAGCGCTGTCTCATTACGGAAGCCTCGTCGGGTCAGAGGTCAACGCTAGGTGGCGTGCCAAGCCTCCATTTTGCCGGCACCAGTCGGTGCCAATATGGCCCCGAGTACCGCTAAATATTTGATGAAGTTTGCGGGAATAAGCCGGCAACGGTTATTAATTTATAGCATAATGCACGGCGATAGGCAAAACTGGCGGCGGGTACTTGCCTACACGCTACTTGTGGTCGGCATTTTTGCCACGATCACTTAAGGCAAGGCCCAGATTGTCTACAGTTGTTTGTTATACACTATCCGCGTTTGTGAGAAACAGTCTAAGGCAAGGCCCATCATGTTATAACGGGAGGACTAAGGCAAATCTTGCTATACTTGTGTTTGTAACAAAAGATTTATTAAGCCAAGCATCATGACAAATACGGGGGAGGGAACTATAACACGTTCTCTGACAAGAGTGAGGGGGGAGAGAGATGTGGGGGGGGTAGGCAGACAGACGGAGAGGGAGGGGGACAGACATACAGAGAGAGAGAGAGAGAGAGAGAGAGAGAGACAAACAGACATACAGACAGACAGAGCGCGCGGGAGAGAGAGATTTCTAGCCATAAACTAGCCACAAATTGTTATATCGTGTTTTATTAGCCAAATGTTATCTAGCTACACACAGACCTACTTCATTAACCACCAACATCAGTAACTCTTAAAGCAACCCCCCCCCCCCAATCACCCCGAACGCTGCCATGTTTGTTTGTGTTTTGCCTGTCGTCGTTGTAGTTGTTGTTGTCGTTGTTGTTGCTGGGGTTTTTATCTTTTTACTGGTTATTTTTTCTAGTACCCCTTACCAGTTAATAACCCCCACCCCCCGCCCCCCTATTCAACCCCCCTCTCCATGTTTGATGAATATCTGTTGCGTGTTTCTATCGATTGCGGTCTGAAAAGGAAAGTAAAATATATTTCACTCCAGGCTTCAAATGGTTTATTAGTGCGTACCCCACATTGTGGGGAGTAAATTGAGATGTGGGACATCCTTATGCTGAGGCAAAGGGGTTATGGGGTAGGGTGGGGCACTGTGAGCGCTGAGATTGTGGCGGTGCCGAAACAGTTTAGGGTATGTATATAGATTGTTCAGTTCGCATAATGTGCAAGGTATATGAACTATCATGGATACATGCAATTATCATGTATACAAACGTCACGCATACTGACATCATGTATACAAGTATCATGTATACAGACATCATGTATACAAACATCGTGTGAGCAAACTTCATGTATACAAACTTCATGTATACACATATTAGGTCGTTTGCCGAGTTAATGAGAAATCAAGAAAAGCGGCCATCTAAAAAATACCAAAATGTATACAAATCTAGCTGTTATACCCGAAATGTATATAGATATAGAAGCTTAAGACTGCGATACTCTAATTGTAGAGAGGTCCACGGTCTACTATACCCAAATTATAGTCTATAGTCTATGTTTCTGTTTATAAGCTGTTCTCTGATTGCTCTATAACATGGAGCCAGTTACGGGGGGAGGGTAATAGACCGGCAAAATGGCCGCCAATAACATGGTGAAACGGAGAGAAATTATCTTTGTCTTGGGGGGGGGGGGTGATTGGGGGCTCTGAAGAGTCTTGAGGGCACAAGGAAACTTCGTCCTACAGGTCATTAATTATGGGGTAAGACAGCGGAGAAAGGAGTGGGGTTCACCCCCCACACACACAGTGTGTGTGTGAGAGAGAGAGAGAGAGAGAGAGAGGCCGCTTACAATAATTGTCGTAGTTGAAAGTAAATTACAAAATGAGAGAGAAAAACCCAAAACGACGACAGAAAGAGGTGCCCAGTTATTGTTTATTGTTTGTTATTGTTGTTTGTTATTGTTGTTTATTCTTTTGTTATTGTTATTTTTCCGAGTTATTTTAAAAATAAGAATTCCTGACAGTTATCATATTTGACTTGATTACAATGATTATGGGACGATGTTAGTTAGATCGATGTTAGGTCGATGTTAGGTGGATGTTATGACGATGTCAGGCCGATGTTAAGACCATGTTACGTCGATGTCAGGCCGATGCTAAGACGATGTTAGGTCGATGTCAGGCCGATGTTAGGTCGGTGTTAGCTAGTTCTGTGCTGGTGTTATTATGTTACGTTGATGTTTGTTTTTCTGGTATTAGACAGACACTAGGCCTATTCTAGGTCACTGTTAGACGTATATTAGGTCGTATTTGGGTCGATATTAGACAGGTGTGAGATCGAGGTGCACACACGTGCCAACCCAAATACGCCATTTTCGCCAAGAAAACTACAATCGGCATATAATATAGTCAGTGCTGACACCTACCGTCATTTATACTATAACTTTGATTCATACAGTCTTCGGAGTTGGGGATGGGGGGTGGGTCGGGGGTGGTGTAGATAGATGATATATTTATAATGGCGTCTTACAGAACACAACATTGTTGTGTAGTTTTGATGTGAGCCTAAAGTCGATATTATTATACCTGTACGATAACAAACCGGTTGAACTTCCTCAAGTCTTGAAATTGGTGGTTTTATGATAATCTCTACCCGTTTTGCGACGTCATAGAACGACCGCGTTTTCGTATGACGTCACTACGTTGACCCCGTATGTATACTTCCACCGGGTGAAAAAACCCATTTAGATATAAGATCTGACACGTGACGTAATCGTTAGGTGAAGGCGGCACGGGAGCGAGTAGGAACATCATCATTAACATCATTAACATCATCAACGACAACATCACAGCAGCGGGAGCAACAACAACAACAACAAACTGACACTTTAATCATTGATCGAATACTATTGCCGATTATGGGATGTTTTCACGGTATATAATGGCCGCCTGTATAGTCTGTGTAAACGTCAAGGAAGACACGTCATGGCTGCCGGCAACGTAAACAGTAACATAGTTGTGTGTGTGTGTGTGGGGGGGGGGGGTATGTTAACTACAAGACATAACTAGAACCCCCCCCCCATCGAACTGACATAAAGTAAAACCTAGCTTAGAAGACCACTTTTAGTTTAGACCATCTCCGGTAGTCTTTGGATTTGGGTGGTCTCATCAGATTGGTCGTTTCATTTCAGGCACTCACCCCCTCCAAGATTGACCTAAAGTCAAATCTTAGAAGACCCCTTTTCGTTATCTGGTAGTCTTTATTCGCGGGTGGTGTTTTAAGATAGGTCCTTGTCTTTTAAAACTAAAGAGTGGACGCATTTTAGTGACATTTAGTTGGTGTTGTCCTAAAACAGGTTGTCGTTGTGACAGGTGCTACTGTATCTTTGCGTACCTTAAGTCGGGATATACTGGGATCAATGGCACGTGACTTCCGCCGATCGTTTTTGTGGATCTTACTGAAGACGAGTCTATTTACCGACATTAAATGTCTCCACGTGTCGCTAGCTGGCGATGTGCGATATCAGAGCCGACCAACCTCCCGTGCTGTTGATATATACACACACGATCCACCATTCCGGTGATATCTCGGTGATATATACACGCCCTTTGGCCATTAACGAACAAGATGGCCGACACCACCATCGATAGCGTCCGTGGCAACAAAGCCAGATCAGTGTCGTGAAGTGGGGTTTAATTGAGGTCATCCGGGTCCTATTATCGCCACCATACAGCGACTTCATGCCGACTCCGGACCGACCCGTTATCGACTGGATCACGTGAGAGCGGATCACGTGGTTCCGAACCAGCTGAATCGTCTCACGCCCGATCGCTGAACCCGACCGCTCGATCGGGTACACGTAGCCGGTCGCCGCAGCCGTCGTCGTCGACGCGCATGACGTAACCAAAGGCAGTTTCGTTGATCTTCGGGATTAGAGTCCCACCGTCAGCCGAGATTCGTCCCCTAGCCCACCTTTCCCATCTCCTGTCTAATCCACCTGATGCTGCAAGCAATTAGAAATCCAGTTGCCGCAGTTCGGCAGCCCGGCGGAGTCGAGCCGAGCGGGGAAAGATGAAGCCGGTTTTCGGCAGTTGACGCCGGGATGCTCGCGTGCGGAGTTCCCATGAATCATGTCGGCTTACGTCGCGCGGTCGGCGTGTTTGGCCACACAATAAGTAAACACATGGCAGCTCGGAGCACGGCGGCCCACTGATCGTCCGACTAATGTCTAGGTACACCGATTTAAGACTTCTATCGCTCAAGTCATTGTCCTCTGATGATGGTCTTTGCCAACAACAGCCCGAGACCGGTCTCCTCTATAGCTACACAAACATTGTTTAGCTTCGTGAGTAAACGACGTCCAACGGGGATATGACGATAGTTGGGCCGTCCGTGGGCGATATTTGGGTTTGTTTAACTTGCTAGCTAGCGACGATGATAATGATCATGATCATGATCATGATCATAATCATCGTGTGGATGATGACGACGATGATGATGATGATGATGTGCTTGGGAATGAGGATGGATGAAATTCATTCGGCTGTCTCTTATGTATAATTACGGTGGCTTGTCCTGTTGTTAAATTTGTGTATAGTGTTTTCCCGAGAGAGTCATATCCCAGCTAGTACTGCTATAGTTAATATGTTGTGAATATAATTCTCTCTCTCTCTCTCTCTCTCTCTCTCTCTCACACACACACACACACACTCTCTCTCTCTCTCTTCCCCAGTATCCACTTTTTCTCTCTATTCCAGTCTCTCTCCACAAATCCAAGCGCCCCCTCTCTCTCTCTCTGTGTAAGCTTCCATATTATCAGACCCTAGATAACTTACCCTATACGACCGTACCATGCAACCCCCCCCACTTTTATCCGAGCCCTAAATACGTTCAGCCCAGCGAGGAATCAATCATTTCGGCCGCCCGATGCCCGAGCCCGGGGGCCGTCACTGTTTCCAGTTAGTCTCCGGTAGTCACCCCGACTACAACAGATCCGAAACACTCGACACAATCCTTCCACGTCAGCGGGCACCAACCAAAAACCCCAGAGACGCTACGGCAAGAAAATCCAATTTTCCCGCCGATTACCATTCATAAAATGAACACCGAGCGGCCACACAGACCCGGGCGCGCGCGGCCCGGGCAGGACGGTTTGTGCCCGGTCCGATACGACCCAAACGCGAAAGCGAAAAAGCCCCAAAACGCCAGGCCGATCGTTTAGAGTAATGGCCGCGTTCGGTTTGTGGAAGGCGGCAGTAGATTTTGGTTGGCTTTCGGCCGGAGTTTCCGCCCGTTTAGCGCCGTAGAAAGCTCGACGTGGGAGCGAAGGCTCGGGTTAAACCATTTATCAGAGATTTTATTGTGGCTCGTGGCGGCTGAGCCACGACGCCGGAAGAGCCACGGCCGACTGTTCACACCTCACCGTGGTCGTGTGCCACAACGGTGATCGGAACGGAGGATGGCTGGGGCTAGCGAAGGTCAAGGACTGTTAGGGGGACAGTTCGGGCAAACAAAATATCGGCCACCGACTCTGAGATCAGTGTCGCGCGTGGAAACGCACGGAAGCGGGAAACGGCTAGCGTCAAAAATCGCCCCTTTGCTGTTTCGTTGACTCTTTTTGACGATCTGTCAGGAGCTGAAACCAGTTAGCAACAAAATCGTGCACTTACTGTTTCGTTTATCATTTTGTACGATTTCTATATGGTCCCGAATGTCGCGTGTAGGATTTTAGGTGACAGGAACCAATTTGGGGATGGAACTCGTCGGCTATGGGACTCTACCTGAAGCCGACAATAGTGACACGCCATCAGAACTCCACGGCGACGAACCTACAATCAGAACCGGCCCGAGGCAGCGTCCATTCAACTCCCCCGCCCCTACCCAAAGACACCCCCCACCCATCACCCCCAGAGCGCTGGCAGAAGGCTTTAATTACTAATTAGTTGTAATTAATCTCGTTTAAAGTTAAAGGGGAAAATGAAAGAGTCCCCCCACGAGCTCTGAATACAACATACCATCGGATACCATAGCCTATAGTGCTGAAGGTGACATTATAGAATGGTCTTACAGGATGGTCTTACAAGATGTCTGATTTATTCAGAAATAGCCTATCCACGACCATCTCTAGATCAACATCTGATTCTTTCCATTAAAGATTATACCTTGTATACAATAATTCCGTTTAGTTGACCCAGGTCATGTGACCATATAGCACATTATATTTCAGTAGCCCCGAGGGGTTGGGCGTTTGGAGGTACCTCCCGAGAGGCGTCCCCCCCGCTAGGGGTGAACTTTCTGGGTTATGGTGGGTGCTCTTGGACGTCTAGGAGTAGCGTTGGTCGTTAGTCGTGGCACGGTCGTTGTCTGGTCGTTATATCGTCAGAATGGGTCGTTGTTCTCCAACATTAGACGCCATCAGTGAACCGTGCTTCAGGTTTTACCTACATTATGTCCAACACATGCATGGGCCCACCGCACACACACGCGCAGACAACACACAACGTACAGACAACACACACACACACACGCGGACGGACGCACGCACACACCGACCATCTGCCGTTAAAATAAGCCACCTGCTGCAGAAGAGACTGACATCACTGAAGTCATCACTAACATTATATTATTATACTCTCTCTCTCTCTCTCTCTCTCTCTCTCTCTGTGTGTGTGTGTGTGTGTAACATGGGCCCCATACGTACCATAATAGTTGGCCAAACTTCGGATATAATGGGATCGTCTGCCGCTACAGGACCGGCTATGTGACGTCATAAGTAAGCTAGTTGATCTGATGACATCGATATGTATCAATTGGCAGACGTTAAGGGGTCAGTCGAGACTGATGCCAAGTATCGTCTGCTTCCCAACAATCGTGTCGCCGCCATAACTCCTCCTCATTGTCCGAACAAGATACGAAATGATCCTCACACTAAACGGGTGACCATCTGTTACGTATACTTATGACGTCATCACTACCGGTATGGTCATCTCGTATGACTGAGAGGGTAGATGGCTGGGCTACTATGTTCTTGGTTCGAATTCACCCACTAGCTGGTGACCATTGATGTGCTCGGGCTGGTTAGTGAGCGATGGATGTGTACGTGATGATGGATTTTTGGTGATGGATTACGTAGCTGAGACCAGCGATCAGCAACAGGACACACCCCAGGTTGTACAACTCCCTAAGCCATAATCATAGTGTATAAGTCCCTTGGCTCCAACCATTAAGTCCTTAGAGCGACCGTTCTGGAATAGTTTTAAATGTCCCGCCTACCATCCGCGATTTACTTCGTTCGCCCTTCCGGATTCGCCGCTTCAAACTAATCGCTGTTCCGTAATGCTGCTGGGCGATAGTCGCATTCTCCTAGAGCGCCCTCTAGTGACTGATGTCGTCCGAAGTATGTAAACACTTCGAAATCGCCGCCTTGGATAGGCCGCTTTACGAGTCACGTGATGAGTGGCTCGTTCGGGATCACTCGTTTGGGATCACTTCTCTTAATGTCATGACTATGATGGTAGCTCTCCAGAACGCCGTCTTCCGGCGTTACAAGGTTCCACCCCCCTTCCGTGAAGTGGTACTCGACTGAAGTGGGCGATAATATGAGAAATACTTGACGCGAGATGGAGGTAATGATTAGAACAGATTAGCTGACGCTGAAACTGATGTTAATGTTGCTACTGTTGTTGTTGTTGTAGTTGCTGTTTTTAATGCTGCCGTTGTTGTTAAGAATCATGTTGCTGTTACTACCTCGGTAAGACTAGATTGACACGTTTATCATGAGAAACAAGGTGAACCATCAGCTTGATGATGATGATGATGATGATGATGAATGATACATTAAAACCTAGCCTTAGCGACCACCTGTTTTAAATGGCCACCTATTTCTTCCAGCCATACGATGCTCGGTTTTTATCAGGGCGGCCAGTGTAAGTTAACCATGAAGGAATCTTTGTAATACGGTCACTTCTCTAATCCGGTTGGCTTATACAGGTTTTACTGTATATCCGGTTTGGTCTAGTGTTTCTTTTTGTATTCCCGACCCACTGGGACACCCAGACACCCGGACGATGGGGTATCTCGCCCCAGGGGAGGCATTTGTTGCTCAGGTTTACGCATTCTTCGAAAACATAGCTTACATCATCTCAGAGAGCAAGAGAGAGAGAGAGAGAGAGATGGACCAGAATAGACAGCGTTCGGGATCATAAGCAGTCCGTCTGACGGGAGGTTGGATGCTGTCTGGATCACCTGGACACACCTATAGTGTGGTGTTTGGCTGTGTTTGATGTTATTGGTACATATTGGTGGCTGTTTTGATGGTTAGAGAGATATGTTTATACGGCAGATGTACGAGTTCTGTTGTTGGTTTTTAGTCTCGGATCATCTCTGGAATGGCTTCTCACGCCGCTGGGTAGGACTAGTACAGCCCCAGGGGCTCCCTGGGTCGGGCTGGGTCTACATCAAAAGGATATCTCGGAGAACTTGTGTATAAAGAATGGCAGATTGTGCAGCGAGAAAGAATATGGGAAGTGGTGGGTCATACGGCAGCACATTGACGCACACACAAACGCATGCGCGCACGCACGCACACACACACGCGCGCGCACACACACACACATGCCTGCATAAAAAACGCATAACTGATACCTACAGCATCCGGATGCCGATGATCCAGAATGATCCAGAGATATAGGAGACAGGTGGTTTTGACGGCTCTAAGAGTATAAGTTACCATGTTTATAATATTCTCTTGTTTACACCGTGTCATATCAGAACTTTGATCTTCTCCTGGCTTATGGCATCATTGTTCAACATTATAACATTGTATGGCATAGCACTATATTATACTATTGTACTGTTTAAAAAACACATTTTCTATGTTACCTCGGCATAACACTGTCATAATCCAGAATGGGTATTCGAGGGTGAAAATAATCCATTATTGCCCTCGTGTCTCCCGATCGAACAAAGTCATATATATATATATATATATATATATGGGAGTGCTGTATTTCCTTATCAGAGATATAAGATTATTAAGTTTAATTAACCAAACCAAACCATTAACAAAAATAAACATTTGGTAAAGATTTTTCCGTAGCGAGGTCTATTACGTCATTGTAATTTTACACGTCATAGAAAAACGGATAAACATCATACATGACGTACAGGAAGAGAACATGTTGATTAATAGACAAAGGACTCTATCTCTTGTAGTATGTTTATGTAAGTCTGTGCATGCATGCTTGTGTGAGCGTGCATGCGTGCATGCAGTTGAACATCAGGGTATTGGCTATTGAATTGGCGACTGACTTGGCGCTGGGTTAGCGATTAAACGGCACCCCCCATATAATCGACTGCTTAATAATCGACTGCTAACAAAAACCTGTTCAACCACCACCCATTCAACCAGCATCTACCCACCCAACCACCCACTAACTAACTAACTAACTAACTAACTAACTAACCCACCCACTGTTTGTAACAACGAAACAAACAAACGAGCAACTTGTTTATGTTTTCTTAGAAGCATTTAATCCTAATGTAGAAAAAAAATCTCTAAAAACACGAAACTCTCAAAGCAATCACGCGTTGATAGTCCCGGGATCAAGACACCCCCCTCTCTCTCCTCTCTCCCAGAAGTTCCCCAGGGGCCAGATCTGGATTAATTAACTCGGACAGAGGTCGGCGACCTGCTTGGGAAATATTCCCGATTTTCTTAAATCACTTTTGTACGCCGTCTCGGTGTGTGAGAGGCGCGCGCGTACTCGCGTCGTTAGGGACTCCGGTCGTGATTGTAATGAACGGGTAGTCTCGGTGGCTACAAGCCGTATCCAGATTGATGGCTAAAATTGGCGAATTGTTCTGTATTTCAGGTAGTTAAAATCTCTGGATCTTGGCGCACGCTGCCGCGATTCAGTCGCACTCCGTGATATGCCGTCTGGATCGGTCAACGGTACTACGTGTCAAGGACAGAAACGCGCAGATACACTCAAATATACAAGTGTCTGCTCTTTTTCGCTGATCCATATTTGGGGCCTTTTTTATAATCCGGATCTAGTCCATATACATGCACCGAGCCCCGCACCCTTAAATTGACGACCTTGTGTATTCCAGCACCATATTGTCCTCATAGCTAGAAGCTGTATCCAATCACTATGGTAACCACACCTCGGCCATTTTATGAAGTAATTTTAGGCGGGTGTTTCCTCAGCTCTAGGTGAAGCATTTTACTGTTGGATGACAGCTTTACCAAACACCCTCTGTGCAAAGATTCAACCCCGCAGCCAGAGGTCTGTGACTAGTACACTACCAACGGCACCACGGAGTACTTCAGTCCTTTTACAAATCCAAACTCGTTCCTGTAGTGTTAGCGTTAACTGTTAACATGGCTGACTATCACGTGGTCTTCGTATGTCGGCTGTGGTTATATCTGACGCCAAGGTCAGCCGGGAATGTGGCAATTTATTAGACGAGGGCCTCGTACCGCGTATCCGGAACGCTGTATCTGGATCTGACCTCTGACCTTCGCTTGGAAGAGAGACGCTGTGAGGGACACCCGGTCTATCCACGATATCCGCTGGTGGTAGTCCCCGTCGTATAACGTGATATATTAACGTGCCATCGAGGTTGCTGTCTGGATTTATGATCAATTGGTATCCTGAACGCTTCTGGCCGGCGTTATGCTCTGAAATAGACCGCGTGCCAAAGAGCCTCCCTAGTCCAATTCTAGATTATCGGGTCGACGGGGCCAAGCGGTCGAGCCTTCCTCAGCCCACGGGGCTTTTCGTCAAGTCGATCTATCCCAGAATTCACTTTGGATTCATCCGGGTTTCCAGATTTGACTGTTCTAGGATTAGAAATGTTTACGTAATTAATTTAAAGAATCTGACCAAATATTTTAAGCTCAGAATTAATTAGAGAAACTTATTTTTAGGCGATTTTTTCACATCAGCCATTTTATTGAAGTTTATCAGCTTCACGTGGACAGCAAATTTATAATTCGGGAAATTAATTTGAATGTATTATTCCAATGGATCATGTATGATTCACCGAATCAACACGTACAATGTGATCCAGTATTCCAAATCAACGGGAGTACGTAACCTAGGATGTGTTTTAGCTGAGGTGAGTTCGGGTGCTATTTGTTAGTCGGCGCGAAACACAGTCCTGTCGGTCTTTCGGTGGTGTTCGTGCGTCGGGATCCGCGCGCAAGTGCTCTCCAGCTACGTGGTCGGCGCATTTCTTCTTCTCATTTGCCCGTCGACCGGTCAACCGTAAGCGTTAGTGATATCCGGACGATCTGTCATTGGCCCCGACACCCGTTCCGGATACGAACGTAACCCTTGGATATTGTGCCGTTGTTGGCCGGTGACCTTGGCTGACCTTCACCTCGGACAGTCATCCATTTTGTGGCTCCGATCCAAGTTGGCGGAAAATTGCTAAACCGAGCGAGTTGCCCATACAGCGTCTACCTCAGCCCACCATCTATTGTACCACGTGGCTTAGTGACGTCAGCAAAGCCTGGGCTCGGCTCGAAGCGGAACCGGAAATCGGCCTAAATAACTGCATCATTGAGTTTGCCTGGAAACTCAGACATGGTAGCCACGATGATTGGCTAAAACCGGTAAATACCGTTATGGACGCGTTAGCAGCCCGAATACGGCTAACTCAGTGGTTTGTATATTGTACTCGGTGGGGGGGGGTCATCAATGAGATACCCCACTGGCCATTGAGTGAGTGGTGCTTTGGTTGTGTTGGTTATAGAAACTGATATGTTATTGGATGTAGGTAGTGGAAGTGATGTGGTATGACATCACTTTTGGCCACTCACTCACTCACCACTCACTCACCACCACCACCACTCACTCACTCACTCACTCACTCACTCACTCACTCACTCACTCGCTCGCTCGCTCGCTCACTCACTCACTCACTCACTCACTCACTGTGTGTGTGTGTGTGTGCAATAAGTAACTAGCCTAGTTAACCATACGTCCCATATTGTCTTATAACAGTTCCAGACATCACCTCCGCCCCCACCCCCCACCACCCCGACATACACTCTTCCTTCATACAACAAATCACATTTGTTTTCTATTTGTCAGTTAACGTAACCCGGCTGTCAAACAGAGTCCATCTTATCCAAACTGCTCACATATACAAATATCTCCTATTATCGTCCGGCCTTAGCTGCTGACAATATAAACACCGTCTTCGTGTGTGTGTGTGTGTGTGTGTGTGTGTTGTAAAACCAAACAGCGTAAATCAGAATATATGTAACCATTTTTTGTAAATAAAAGGGCAAAAAATCACACACACACCTATAACATACACGGGCTAGTGGCAAGTTGACCTGTAGCCAGTTCTCAGAATACAAGCACACATAAAGCTAGTGAGTGACCAATGTTAAGAGATGGCACTTGTTATAATAAGATAACACTTGAATTATTACCAAATCTAGTCACCGGTTGTCTGTTAGCTATCACAGCGTATTATGATGAGTATTTTGATGACTTGCTGTCCTTTGTCCAAGTTCTATGGACTATGTCAATAATGTTATTGACTGTCGTAGTCGGGGGGCGGAGGGGGGTGGGTTAAGAAGGTGGTGCCCCAGTCCTTCACGGAACAATTGTTTGTTAGTAGTTCGGTGGCCCCAAAACTACCTTTTTATGGGCTGGCTGGCGCTCTCTCTCTCTCTCTCTATTGTCATTTCGCCCCACGGGCTCTCTCTCTCTCTCTCTCTCTGAACTTCATTGAACCGTATCCACCTTTTGAACCTTGCCCATAGACAAAACGAAGGTGGGTTTTTCGCTTTGTTGGTAAAATGTCTGCGGCTGCAACCGAGAAACCCCCCGTTTCATCGACCCCCACCCAAGGGGACTATATCCGTAACAATTCTTTGACGGGCCAAGTGACACAGAAGAACCACGTGGTCGTACAACGGCTAGCACGCGCTTCTGTAACGGATATGAGGGTCAACTGTCTGTCGTAATGGGACATCTTCTAGCGTCAGGGATGTCTTGACTGATCTGATGGTTTGGCAGATCTATTAACATACACAGATAAGGTATATCTGTATATACTGGTAGGTAAAACGGGCCAAGGCAGACAGATAATGGGAGTCAGAGGGAGCAACTTGATAGGAACATCCTCAGTAGCGGTGTCAGTTGGTTCTAATTAACACTGACTCGTTGGTGTTGTTATTGTTCAAGGGTAGAGCCCTTCCCCGACCTTTCTCAGGGTATCTCGATCTTTGACGTGATCTGAGAGCTCTAAACCCGAAGACGGTTAGAGATAAATCGCCATCTCACCTGAAGAGACAACACTGAGCCCACGGATATGAGGGGTTGTTGAGTCGTGTTACCTGGAGAGAGACTCTATTACTGTCAGGTGTAATCTAGAGGCGATTGTTTGGCACGGATCGCTGGCCTCCATGGCGGCGAGCTGTGTGTGCGTTTGTGTGCGGCCATATCTCGGCTCCGGCTACTGTGTCAAATGTTTGTTGTTAGTCTACAGACAGTCGGTGATAAATTGTGGTACAGCTATCGGGTGGATGATGTTTGGAGGGGGGATGTGCGTCTAAATCATTTGTGCTCTCTCTCTCTCTCTCTCTCTCTCTCTCTGATTGTGTATATGTGGGTGTGAGTTTGTGTCTGTTAGAGAGAGAGAGAGAGAGAGAGAGAGAGAAATGATGATGATGATGATGGTAAAAGAGAGAAAGACATTCACACTTATACTATATTCCGTGGTGGCTGGTATGTTGTTGGCTTTTGGTGACTAAAATTAACCACATAGTGAGTGAGTGAGTGAGTGAGTGAGTGAGTCAGTCAGTCAGTCAGTCAGTGAGTGTAGCTTAAAGACACATGGAGACAAAAGTCATTTGATTACTTTTATGAAAAAATGACCGCGCTCCAAAATTCAAAACCCATACCCACGGGCGGGGGGAGGATGTACTTTGTCTTGAGACTCATGGCTATAATTGCGCAAATGTGTGATGTTAGGTGTCTTATTTTATTATTATTATTATTATTATTATTACCGATCCCTAACTAACTATACTAACTATCTGTGAGCGTCGTCTCGATGGCCTAACTGGTAGCGCGGTTGGTCACATATCTCTAACACCTGGCTTCAACTCCAGCCTGTCAGTGTCTGAAGGATGTTTCATCTTTAATCTCGCCTTATATTACCTTTACATCTCGTTCGAGCCATTTGGACTCACCGTGTTTAGAATAATGCTCGTAAAACGACCAATTTTACAATTTAGATTTTCACCTATTCATAATTTACATTCCACAATTTACATTCCACAATTTACATTTCACAATTTACATTCCACAATTTACATTTCACAATTTACATTCCACAATTTACATTCCACAATTTACATTCCACATTTTACATTCCAGGCGTCAGATGCCGCCGACGTATGACAGTCAGTTGACGATGGAGAAGACGCCGAGTTACTTCGTGACGAAGGGCGTCCCGAGTCGGATATTTAACATGTCGAAGGAGACCAAGTTTATCGTCGTCGTCAGAGATCCTGTCACTAGAGCCGTCTCCGACTATACTCAAGCTCTGGCTAAACGAAATGACGTCGACTCATTCGAGGCGATGGCCTTCGAGGACAACTCAACGGGTCTGGTGGATACGTCGTGGGGCGCCATCCGGATCGGCGTCTACGCCAAGCATCTGGAGCGCTGGCTGCAGTACTTCCCGCTGAGCCAGGTTCACTTCGTCAGCGGCGAGCGTCTGATCACGGATCCGGCGGGCGAGATGCACAAGGTGCAGGACTTCCTCGGCATCTCACGGTCGATCACCGAAAAGAACTTCGTCTTCAACTCGACCAAGGGCTTTCCGTGTCTGCTACGGACGCCCGGGGGCTCGGCCCGCAGGCCGCACTGTCTGGGTAAGACCAAGGGACGGGAACACCCGAAGATCGACCCGAAGGTCATCACTAGGCTGAGGGACTTTTTTAGGCCGTTTAACCAAAAGTTTTATCAAATGGTCGGACAGGACTTTGGCTGGTCCTGATCAAGGTCTTATCTGTGTGTGTGTGTGTGTGTGTATGTGTGGAAAATATTTGCGAATGATCATATATATATATATATATATATATATATATATATACGAATGTCTGTTGTGTCACCATTGATAAGCTCAAGGTGTATAAATTATGTTTTAAGAACTTTACCACATTCACCTCAACATTATGTCATGATGAAGATATGGTTATACTCGATCTTCGTGAGCTCATTTAGACAACAACAACAACAACAAAAAAATGTGCACGTGTGGCCAAATGCGTCGTCAACCAGACAGAGATCCAGTAGTCTGCGTTCGGATTTCGGCCCAGCGCCGAGCACCGGGAAACGTCACCTAGCGCCGTCAGAGGGAACATATCAACATATTTGGTCGGTTCTCGGCGGAACTTTGAAGTTGTTAATTGTCATCTGGTCTGTCACAGATGTGAGGACCCGACACAGATGTTGTAGACGAAAAACAAACCTCAGTTTGTTGTCTAAAAATCACACACATATATGTTTTAGTGTGATTGTTACATGCAGTAGAGGCATTGCCCTTGTGTGTGTGTGTGTGTGTGTGTATGCGCGCGCGTGCGTGTGTGTGCGTGTCATAATGACATTCTGTGATCTTAGACCGATACCTATCTGATATCACTGCTCATGTAGAGACGCATTTATTTCGGGACGAGTAAGCTCCCTTTCGCTGCTACGGCTATTAGCGTATTGTGTGCGTGCGTGTGTGCGTGCGTGCTCGCACGCGTGCGTGCGTACGTGCGAACCAGCGTGCCTGGGTCCACATGTCGTTCACAGTGCATGTCTAGAGAGCCTAGACAAACTATTTGTCTCGTTGTATCTGTAAGAAATGTACTTTTTAGTTTATTTTGTGATACGAGGGTAATAATTTTTTTAATTCAGCAGACATCATTATTGGTTTGAACCAGTCATTGTGTCTAGGTTCCTGTTGTTTGTTTTGTTCTAATTAGTCACGTCAGGAAGAATAACTTACACGGTTTGACGACGGGTAGAGGGCCGGCTATACGGGGACAGGGCCACATTATCGCCCATTTCGACGACGATGGAAGCGACACCTATAGATATATAGGGTTTAAATTTTTTTTAATAATCACACGATTCATTCGGATTCGTTTTAGTTCGTGCACAAAAAATGGTGATGCAAGTCTACACCGGAAACAATATCTTATGTGTGGCCAGTGAGCATGTTTGTGCGTATATATATATATATATATATATATATATATTTGACATGGAATTGTTTTGACATCCAGGTTTCGTGTTTGTAGAGAAAAGTTCAGATGTTCGGTATCAAATGTCATCCGGTATTTGACGGACATCTCTGAAACACAGAAACGAAATGTCACCCAACATCGCTAACATCTGACAATATGTACCGCGGTCCGAGGTGAGGGGGGACTTCAACGTGTGTCATCTTTAATAACATCCGCTCTTGTTACGAGACAATCTTCGCGATGTCTATATCGGCTCGGAGGTGGGGGGGTGGGGGGTGGCATTAATCCGGAAGATCCGGTCGGTTTGGCAGAAGTTCATCCCTTCGGCGTGACAAGTGACAAGACATAATTGTCACATATGATGCCAGCATTGTTGCCATTCTCTTTCCCCAATAACACGATATGACACGTTCTCATCACGTGTTGTTACTCCTCGGTATTACTCCGATAACCTCTTACGACATTTCGATACTCCCCTTCAGCATCCACATCTCCTCCGAAATATCGGCAACAGTTCTCCCGTTGACCGGCACGTGACTTCCGGTTATAACCTCGACTCTGTGACGTCACTCCTGTAATGTCAAACTTCATAATGTAAGAAGTCATCGTATCACAAACCATTCCATAATACCACCCGTCTAATAGGAGTGACCGACTTCTACTGGATAGGGTCATAGAGTCACGTGGTCGGTTCTTTGTGTCACGTGAACCACTTTTGTATCTGTGAGTTAGTCGTAGGCGTAATAAAGCGAGAAGATTTCAACGAGTTGTCAAACATCGTAATCTCCGCGGGGCGGTCACGTGATTCGGCTATATTGGAGTGCCACTCCGCAACGCCAGATGGCGCTGTATCCGGTTAGGATATGCATGCGATTGGATGGGTGTCAGTCGGCGATTTAATAAGCGACGCCGCTAAGGTCGGCGTTACTTACGTCATATCCGTTCTGACGTCATCAGCGGGGTTACGTTACCCGGATGACACGTGGCGATCCCCGATTTTCGAGAAGCGCGATATGGTTGCCGGTAACGGTATACGATCACGTGATCTGATCGCTGACGGTACGTACGATAATCGGATGTTTACTTCCGGACTCGGTCGGTTGATATCCGTAGCTAAGGACGCCGTACATCGCGTCAAGGAGACCCCCCCCCAATCATTACCATCACCACCACCATCATCATCAGTCTCATCAACATCATCACAGACTCATCATTTCAGGGAGAAGATAACATAATCATGTTCTTAGATTTAAACTGTCATGTGACACTTCGTCGGCGAAATAATTCGTGGATCGTTTATGTTACAATGGGGTTGGCCTCAAGAAGATCCGCCCCCCTCCAGGCCGCCCACAGTCTCCCGAGTCTCCACAATGAACCTGTCCGTAGTCTCCATCAATAACAATACGATGATGATGTGAAAAGGTCAGAACCATTCACATCGATATATCTCACCTGTATCTCACCTGTATCTCACCTGTATCTCTCTCTGTATTTGTCCGCGTTGCTGTCTCATTTGCCATCCAATTCGACGTAAAGACGACGAACAATATAAACAAAGCTATATCGCCGCCAAATCCCCTATCCGCCTGCTATCGGTTTATTCGAATCGATTTTAACAATCAATTAAGCCGCCGGTTAATTCGTACCTGTCTACCGGAAGTGGCCAGTCGGTTGACAATTTTAGTGTCGACTTGTTCGTAGCAAATTAGAAAGGTTTGGTGCCGATTTCAAATGGTGCAACGCTTCACTGATTTATATGTATATATTATATACGTGTCTATATATATATATTTTTTGTGGGTGTTGTTGTGCGACTGTTGTTATGCGGATGTTGTTGTGCGGATGTTGTTGTGCGCGGTATGCGTGCTTGGTTATTAGAAAGTTTTACGTAAATCGATGTGAAACATTGTGATAAAGCTGATGGAAGGACGAATGAAGGTCAAGTGATACCGTATTTAGTGCTATGCGTCGTCGTTGTCGTCGTCGTCGTCATCATCATCATCATCATCATCATCATCCTCACTGTAGCAATCATTATCATCATCATCATCATCATCATGGATAGATGTTAGTGTGTATGGCGGAGCGCTGGTCACGTGTTCGTTCTATTGTTATTGTATTATAAATTGTATGAATATTAATTAACTTGTATGATAATCGTGTATGATAAATATTGTAAATTTATTGCGCACAGTATAATACTGAGTAGTACACCAGTGTGTGCATGCCAGTTAGGTGTGTGCATGGTTTGTATGGATGGTGAGCGAGCGACTTAGTGTGTGAGTGAGTGAGTCAGTCAGTCAGTCAGCTGTTCACTGTCTGTCTGTCTGTCTGTGTGTGTGTCTGCCTGTCATGTACCATATACTGATCAGGTTATAAGTTATAATAACGTTGATTCCACGTCATAACACTGTCGGTTATATAAGTTTGTTCGTTGATGGTGTCGCCCTCTGGTGGTAATTTTATATTTATGTGTACGAATTTTATTAACTGCATTTACCCGCATGTTCTCTGCCTTACCTGCTATAAGCTGATAACAACAACAACAACAAGCGTAACAACAGCAGCAACAATAACAACAACAATCCTAGCAACAATGTAATTAATTAACAATAGTAGATAGATAGTTTAATGGGGTGTCAATAATTATTACGCTATTTCAAGTTGGACAATTGCGTAATGTTTTAATAATAATAATAATAATTTATTATTATTATTATTATCGTCTCCCATGTTATTCTTAATGTTTATTCTTCAGATAATCCCTCATAATGTATCAATATTTTGTAGTTTTTCGGACACTATGTGAGAGGGGAGGGTCGGGTGGTTGGTGAGGTAGAGGAACCTGGATGATGGGGGGAGGGGGGGGGTGATGGCAGCGGTTGTCCCGGATTATCAACGCCCGGCTGTCTAAAATCAATTACTAACAATGGCGTGTTGGAAGTGAGCGATATTTGAGCGATTTGTTGGTAGGATTGATAAGAGGGAGAGAATCGGCCGTTATTATCCTATCGATGATAGGGCTCGTTAATGTGGGGAGCGTAGCCCCACCTAAAAATCCACCCCCACACAAACTAGCCCGTCTACCCGCCACCCGTGTTAGAGACCAACCGGGCAAGTACACGCAAGCACGCCAACGATCAGGCTTCTCTCTTCTCTCTCTCTCTCTCTCTCTCTCTCATTACTGGTCACGTGATGAGGGCCGACTTCCGGTGAGAATTAGAGGAAGATAAAAATGGCGCCGATCGACCTGGAGCAGGTAAAAACCGGTCAAATGGTGGAATTATTCTAACGATTAGCTATTGATTTGTGTCGGGGGGTCGGCTTATTGTCCCAGTGTCCTCCTCCGTGACTTCAAAAGGTCTATCTCTCGCTCTCTCTCGCTCTCTCTCTCTCTGTGATGTCCATATTGATGTTACAACACCACACACACACACACACACACACACACACACTATCTATCTATCTATCTATCTATCCATATTGGGGTCGTTATGTGAACATCGTGAATTACAATAAAACTCCGTCAAGTGGAGGTCGTCCGGAGCTCAATAGATCCCTGGATGTGATCCGTGCTCCTTATCATGGATCAGCGATGGTTACATTAAGATCAAGGACACCTTTGTCCTAGTTCTGATTGGTAGTTGACGGCTTCTTGAGGTTAGCTGTGTTAGTCGTCTGGATCACCTTACTCAGTGTTTGACTGACTGGATGTCCAGTTAGTTAGTTTGTTTACGAAGTCTTATCAAAGATCATAATCTCACGGATACGGGTAACGCTGGGATTCGATCACACGGTCTAGCATTCCGTAGTACGGCGCCCTATCGACTTCGCAAGGAGTCTGTTTGGTCCGGATACTGACCAGTCGAGTCCCTCCGGCATCTGAGGTGAGTGAGGGAGGCTCTATTCTGGATACTCTCTGGCTGACAAATGTTTGACGTGAGAAAGTAAATATTGTACTTTAGAGCGGACTTTACTAAACCGAAATATTCCTAACAGGAGGAGAAATGTTAGTTTTAGAGCCGAGAGAGAAGCTACTTTTGGCTCAAACCTCTCTCTCTCTCTCCCTCTCTCTGCAGACTTCGACCTTGACACGAAAATGTTCCATAACCAAATAACAGATCCAGAGTGGAGCGTGTTTCTGTTTTAGCCAAATAGCGTTTCAGGCAAAAAATCGTCTACATTTGTCACTCTGACAGATTCTTATCTGCTGATCTCTGGATCTCTTTCTGGCTCTCACTCTTCCTCCTAGCACCACTCCCGTCTTCTCCGGCTACTGGCGTTGATACAGCCGTGACGCACGGATGTCTGACGTCACGGACACGAGACTCGTCTGGATCTAGTTCCGGATGGTCACATCGCGAACCGGAGACAGAGTCCTCGCCGATTCTGAATCGGAAAAGCAAAAATTATCCTCACCAACTATAAGTGACATGCGGGGGGGGGGGCGGTGGGTCTATTTCGATCGAGTAGAATATCCAGATTGTTTGACAAAGATTAACGATTGGTTGATGGTTTGTGTTCTTAGCGTGACCAATTGGTCAGTCAGTCAGTCAGTCAGTGAGAGAGAAAGAGCGTTCATATTGTGAGACCACTTCCCCCACAGGAGTAGAAAATGGTGGCGAAAATTACCGAATTCGTCATCAGTTTTTGTTGACTGACATGTGCGCGGCCGAATAGGCGAGTAAATAGAACATTTAGTGAGTGTATTGAGTTGTCTGATTACCAGTCATCAACAACCTTAATCTCTAGTCTACTGTGTGACACTCTCGGACGGGATGTTAATATCTGGGGACGATTGTTATTGGGCCGTTTGGTGGTAACAATAAAAAGACATTACTAATGATGACAAACGACGACGATGATGATGATGATGATGATGATGATGATGATATAAGAATTCTACAAATTTGATAATTTCTCAGTTGGAACATAATTTTTATTGATTTAACATCTTATCTCTCTTATGTGTTGCTGTTGTTGTTGCTGCTGCTGTTGCTGTTGTTGTTCATTGAAGACAATCTTGCCAGAAATATACCCCCTTCTCCCCTGTTCCACCTCGCCAAAGTTCATGATCTAAATACCTTCTGTCGCTTGAATAAAATTCATTACTTTATTCGGATGTTCATGCCACCAACTTTTACGTCACTGACTTCTATGCCATGACACATTCAGCTGGCATACTTCAGTGCCATCAACGTTCGTGCCATGGACTTCGATTTGGCGAACTTTCATGCTAATGAACCTTCGTGCCATCGGCTGTCACGTGACGGACGTTCTCCTCCTGACCTCAGCCACCATAAAACGGCAGACCAAAGCGCCACCTAGCGTCTGATCAGCTCATGTGATCATTTCATTGTGCTCCTGAGTTATCCTGGTTAGTTAATACTATAATGGCATTATATTATAGATACAGGTGATTGATATATTGATTGATCGATCGATTGATTGATTGTTCAGACGAATAGATCATACAATGTTTGAGTTAAATGGAGGCCATGTTATGACGTCATAGAATTGTTGTTCTGTATCTGGCGAGTGAGTGTGTTTCGGGGTGTTCGTACTTAAACTCCTGTTGTTTTTATTATTATTATTATTATTATTGTTTTTCATGATATTCTGTGACGCATACTTCACAATATTGTCACGGCTGTTACACACATTGTCACGGCTGTTACGGCTGTTATATCGCTGTCACAGTTGTCACGCAGTCGTGTTGGTTCAGAGCAAAATAAAATATTAAACATCATAACTATGTTGTTATTGTTTGAACTTGTGCAGGATGGGTACATGGATATATGTATGGCTCTCTCTCTCTCTCTCTCTCTCTCTCTCTCATCGTGTATGCGTGTGTGTGCGTGCGTGTGTGTGTTTTAGCTGTGTATAATAAGGCACAGAGAGACTCCAACCGTGAATTCTAACTCTGGACGTTTCTTCAGAGTGGCGACTTTTCTTGCTAATTTGAGCAAAATTCGCTTGACTTCAGCCAATTCTAATCGACTTTCAATTAGCTTCAGCCAACGTCGTCACATTTCAGCTGACTTCAGTCAGTAGCCACCCATTTCAGCCGACATCTAAATGACACAGGCTACTCCCTCGGAGACACGAAAAAGGCAAAATTGATGACACATCTTCAGCTGTTTGGTATCATCCGTCACCTCGCCACAACAGCTCAGAGACACTTACGTAATTTCAATAATTGATCACTTTACGTCCGAGATGGGTCGCCCAGATACTTCACCAGTCGACCATCTACCGTCGGAAACCTTTGATCCGGACACGCAGGGTGTCCGATGAGGATCCAGAAGAACAAAACAGATAAATATTGTTACGTGTGTTATCCCTGCTCCAGACTTTTATCACCAAACAGAGAGAGAGACAATTATATTAGGATAATGTAGCCGAAGACACCTGGGACATCTACAAATGGTGAAACTATTGGTGGGGCGAGGTAGGTAAAAGGCAAGCGGTTGGGTTAAGGTGACCTCCTACGGGGCACCCGACAAGACAATAGAAGGGCATAGCAAGTGGTACATGACATGTGACATACCGTAAATGGTACGTGGTAGATGCCATAAAACGGTTGAATCTGGAAGACAAGGCGGCAAACCACCATATCAGACACATGGCACGCTAATACGTGTGTCTAATAGACAGGGTACCTGCCACATGACGTTACTATATCACCTTCTAGTAGACAGCTCTTGTTATAGTATCGCACTGTCGAATAATATAGCTATTGCACTTTATTGAGCATATTGTTAGACGTAATTTATGGCTGTACATACCACAGTGTATTAGACATGGCACGTATGTTGCTGCGCAGAAGACATGATTGTGATAATTGATGTTTTGCGGCCACTTTTCTGCACATGGTAGGGTAAATGGGCCGAGCGACATCCAACGGTAATATGAAGCGAAGTCAAGGATGAAACACCCTTCAGATATCCCCAAGCCGAGATTCTAACTCAGATGGTAGTGATCTGTGGGCAAACGCGCTACCGACTAGACCACATAGGCGCCCCGCTGCGCTTAAGACATGGTACAACATTACATACCATCGATATGGTATAGATCATGGCATTGTATACCACCGTATAGTAGAAAGATTAAGCTTAAACTTATTTTTCACTGAGTAAGGAAAACATTAAGTATGACTGATATGGCACATGGCACCCAAGTGATTCCCATGCATGGCAGCCAACGCTTGCCATATGACACACGGTTGTTGGCATATGGCACACGACAGGGAGATGCCAGTTTATTGGATAGATGAGCCGACCCAGTTGGGAGGGAGGGGGGGGGGAAGGTCTATGATGGGACAGTGTAAATAATGTATAACTCTCTGTGCTAATGGGAAATGCCATTAGATTTAGCTAATATCCTGTATAATGGGCTACTGATCGTATGTAATATAGTTATCTTCTTATACTGGAAATAATATAAATATTGTAGATAAGACATGAAAATATAATGTTTATTTGTTTTTTTTTTTTTTTTGTTTGTTTGTGGCTATTTTTGTGGCTATTTTTGTGGCTGTTTGTGACTGATTTTGAGTCAGTCAACTTGTGTTGTGACTCAAACTGATACGTGTTTTTTTTAGGGTTACTTGTTACCATTATTGTGACTGCGTTTTCTGGTCGTAGGTATCTTTGTTTAGTTGTTTGTGACTGTTCGTGTCTGTTCTGTGACTATTGGTGACTGTTCGTGACTGTTCTGTGACTGTTATTGTGATTTTTCTAGCTGTGCATGGCTCATCTTGAGATTATGTTTGTGATCGTTTCTAATGTTTGTAGCCGTTTTGTGACATTTTATGTCGGATATTATTTGCTGTGTTAGTATTGTGTTTGTTTGTTGTTGTTTTTGGTTATTTTGACGTTGTTTTTCTGTCTGTTTGTTAGAGCTAATCTTGGTTGTTTGGTGAATAAACAAGAGCCCCCCCCCCTCCCTCCCCGCCATGACATAATGTTACCAATCTAAGATATATGTTGGTCTAAATGTATTGATATAATGTTGACATTTCGTTATATATGTTTGTTGATATAACTATATCTCTATATATAAGTGTGTGTGTGTGTGTGTGTGTATGTGTGTGTGTCTCTGTGTGTGTGTGCGTGCGCGGGCGTGTATGTGTGTGTATGCGCGCGTGTGTGTGTGGTGGCAGGAGAGCAGCGTATACAGCACATGTAGGTAAGAATATATAGGAATATACATGTAGGTAAGAAATGATCTGATAAGGTGACTGATTGGCAGGGAAACTAAAAGACAGACAGACAGACAGACAGACAGACAGACAGACAGACAGACAGACAGACAGACAGACAGACAGACAGACAGACAGACAGACAGACAGACAGACAGACAGACAGACAGACAGACAGACAGACAGACAAACAACAGACAGACAGACGACGGACGGACGGACGGACAGACAGACGGACAGATAGACAGAGCCTGATGACCAGACTGACAGACGCAACTGATGAAAAATTACACATCTCTGCCTGAAAAGTCTCACCCTTGGATTCAGCTCTTTGATGAATTATCTAGAAGCTTTATTTACGATTTTGATCCACGACCTGTGTAATCCGGTCACGATAAATAACACACACGGTTGGCCGGATTGCGGAGGTTCATCCGGGATCGGTCGTGGATCGTTTTGAAGTAGTTACTCGGAGCAACAACATATACGTAACAAATTTACAACCCCTCCATCCACCCTATTATACCGTGATATTATTTCAGTCATTCAATGAATTATCTATCACGGGGGAGGGGGGGGGCGGGAAGTTGAATCAGCGTGTGTGGTTGTGGTATTTAGGACGAACGGAAATATTGACTTTAGTCTGAAATTATATATTATAATATTATAACCAGATTATTGATTAGCTCTCCTGGTACATTCGGCGGAGCAGCAAGTAGGAAGATCGAATACTAGCATAAACAGTGTTTTTGTGGGATGCTTCATCCGTCAATGGTGATCTTGGGCCTAATTATTCACCCAAGGTATCTCGGCTATATATTCCAGTTGACACCAGCGCCAAAGCTAAACAAAATATCGGATCATTCTTACAGTTAATAATTGTTTGTTTGTTTAACAGGAATTTAAAAAAATATATTACTTCAAATAAGTAGAGTGAGAAAAGCCCTCATCTGACCTCTCAAACAACCGGCTACCAAACGGGTTCTATAGCAGTCTGGCTAATAGAGGTCCGACTGTAAGATGTTAGCGACTGCCAAAAATTAAACGGCATGCAGGATCTCTAAGGACTTAACTTCTTTATCTAAGGATGGATGGATGTTTGATGTTTTACCGTCATTTTGTACATAGAGTATGATAAATGGACCGAGTGTCCTCTAAAGGTAATGAGACGAAGTGAAAGATGAAACATCCTTCAGACATACCCACGCCGAGATTTGAACTATGCTACCGGTTACACCATGGAGAGACACCATCATCTTGACTAAGGACTTTGCCCCTTTTTGCACTCTGACCTCTTCCATGCGGTCATCGAAATGGTCCAGTTGAGAGACAGTCGACCCCTCCCCCCCCCCGAAAAGCCTACATTTTCACTGCCAATGAGAGCCACACGAGCCACACCAATAATCTATCCCCGTTCAACATCAGCCACACATTTATAGCAGATTGAACCAGGTTGATATAACACCAACGACTAGTGGGTTAATTCGAACAGAGAACCTCTCACTTTATAGCCACACCCACCCTGTTGATGAGCCATCAAAAGAAAGCTTCATCCTATTGACCTCTACTAATATAATTATTACAGAAAGTTTGTGTTTTTCATCAACAGCTCGGTTTGTCTTATTTTAAGAGACAGTCCACGGGACATTAACAGATTTTATTTATTTATTTATTAGGAAATCAACGTTGAGTTGAACTTGTCTGCCAATTATAGCCATCGTCTCTTCCCTCACCCCGGATCGCCCGGCTTCCGCCCCCCCCCCCTCCCACAGAAACAGATCCAACTTCCCCTAAAAAAAATAAACAACCGCTATGTAGAAGCTTCAAGGTAAAAAAAATGAATTAATTAAATGAAATTGGTGTTAATTAACTTGAGAGAATACCTCTAAAAGAGTATTATTATCTGATTGGTTATAGAGAGGTGGTCGGCTAAGATTGATTATGTTCCCGTTACCGAAGAATTTGTGAGGGTGGTGGGGTGATTAAGACATGTTTTACAGTTAAGACAGATATGTGTAGTAATGGTAGTAGTAGTAGTAGTAGTAGTAATAGTAATAATAATAATAATAATAATAATAATAATAATAATAATAATAATAATAATAGTAACAGTAGTAGTAATTGTTGTAGTAGTAGTAGTAGTAGTAGTAGTAACAGTAATAGTAGCAGTAGTAGTGTTAATGAAGAAGATGATGATTATAATGAAGATGATGATGGTAAGGAAAATGATGATGATGATGATTATGATGATGATGATGATGATGATGATTACCGCGCAGTAACAAGAGGCACGTTATCATTCCATAAACACACTAATATCTCTAGTAAAAACAATCAACCTACTCATCCCCTACTCATCCCCTACTCAGACGCTACTCAGACGCCGAATGTGGTCAGTCTGAAGTACTCACATCGATGAGTGTTTGACACGATCAGACGTACTTTAATGGACTTGAGTACAGTTTGAGTACCTTTATCAGTTAACTAAAACAAGTCAAATCTCTCACTAAACATGGCTGACGTCTGACTATCTATATAAATAATACGACAGAGGCCAGAAGAGGAGAATGAGGAGGGGGGGGGGGAGAGATGATGATGATGATGATGATGATGATGATGATTAAGACAAGCTTACATAAGTCGAAAATATATTTCTTGATAGGAAACGTTAAGTTGATTAAGTTGATATTGTTTGACTTTAGGTGATATTGTTTGACTTTAGGTGATATTGTTTGACTTTAGGTGATATTGTTTGACTGTTGATAATATTGTTTGACTTTAGATGATATTGTTTGACTTTAGGTGATATTGTTTGACTGTTGATAATATTGTTTGATTTTAGGTGATATTGTTTGACTTTAGGTGATATTGTTTGACTGTTGATGATATTGTTTGACTTTAGGTGATATTGTTTGACTTTAGGTGATATTATTTGACTGTTGATATATTGTTTGACTTTAGGTGATATTTTTGAATTGTACTTGATATTGTTTGACTTTAGGTGATATTGTTTGACTTTAGGTGATATTGTTTGACTGTTGATGATATTGTTTGACTTTAGGTGATATTGTTTGACTGTTGATGATATTGTTTGACTTTAGGTGATATTGTTTGACTTTAGGTGATATTGTTTGACTGTTGATGATATTGTTTGACTTTAAGTGATATTGTTTGACTTTAGGTGATATTGTTTGACTGTTGATGATATTGTTTGACTTTAGGTGATATTGTTTAATTGTACTTGATATTGTTTGACTGTTGGTGTAGGGAGTGGCTATAAATGATACTATATAACTGTTTGTGGTATTATATCACAGTAGGTGGTATTATATCACTATAGGTGATATTATTTTATAATGCCTACGGACAGTAGTTCCCATCAACACATCATATATTATATCATATATCTAGTCAGAATGATAATGAACCAGAAAATATTGTTTGTTTATTTGTCGACAAAACATTGAGAGCATTAGGATGTTCTGGGGCGGATACTACACCATCTAACGTTAGAGGGTGTGTGTGTGTGTGTGTGTGTGTGTGTGTGTGTGTGTGTGTGTGTGCGCGCGCGCGCGCGTGTGTGTATGTTGGCGTGCGTCTTGTACATACCAACACACACACACACACACAGAGAGAGAGAGAGAGCCCACCTGAGACCAGACATAGTGAGTTAGTTGAAGTCTAACATGACAGGAGAGCAGCAGGTGTTTATACTGGGTCAGGTCTACAATTAGCTAACAAAGGATGGGTTTACTCTACCAATATGACGACAGACAGACAGACAGACAGACGAAAGAAAAGACAGGGCGATAGGTAGACAGACGGACTAACAGACTAACTAACAGACTGACTAACTAACAGACTGACTAACTAACAGATTGACTGACTGACTGACTGACTGACACAATGATGACACCTTAACGACACTTGATATAGTCACTAAGCCTGCTGTAGAGTAAATAAAACTTAAACAAATATATGTATAACTTGTTGACATTTGTGGTTAAGTCTTTGTTGGGCTAGCTGTAGGTTATGTGTGTGTATGGGGGGGGGAAGGTTAAGATCCTCTATCACAGTGTATATGCGTGTGTGTGTGTGTGTGTGTGTGTGTGCGTCGTAATGCGATGCTCATATCTCAAGAGAGTTCCTATAACTAGCCATCAGGGCATATAAAAATTAAATAATCTCTAATATACATAAATTATCGACGTCAGACTACCAGAAAGGACTCGATATATATATATATATATATATATATATATATATATATAAGTCATGTGTGTCGTAGTAAGCATGAGAAACTGTGCCTGCGCCAGTTTATTAAAACTACCCGACAAATTCACGTATTTTCCACCGTGAGGATACCGGTATTTCAAAGGTATTCATATTCGTTCTCAGATTTCTGTAGATACCAAGTTTAAATAATATTCTACAGTATGTACACCATACAGCGTAACCTGTCTACACCGAAACCTGTCAAAACCGGAATATTGTGTAAACCGACGCAGATTTATATGGGAATATTTGATGTTTGATGATTGTTAACCAAAAGATAGACGTCTCCTTTGGCAAACGATTTATGTGTAGACAATACAAGGTACATCAACTTGGTAACAGGTAAGCTTCAAGCAGTTTGTGAACGTTAGCAAGGACATCGAAGATAGGTGTGAATTGTTTAAAATAAAATCTAATTTTTAAAATATTAACCAATATTCATAAATCGTTCTGTATATCTGAGGTCTAAACTTAGATACTCTGTCGTGGCGAAGATATTTGCAATAATTCGACACAACAAACTTTAAACTCTCTTAAATCGAATTGTTTCTGGTGAGCAGAAAGGTTTGTTATATAAGATGTAACTTTGGTTAACGAAGTTATCCTCCAGTCGGAAGGAAGAACACACACACACACGCGCCCGCGCGCGCGCACACACACACACATAGACACACATACACTGATCTAAATTGTTCGTCATATACTTTTCCTGTTAAACATATTATTATTCTATTTTCAAGACATGACAATACCAAAAATATGATAGCATCAACAGTAGTTACTAATAGATGCCGACAATATATACAGCAACAGACATTACAAGTTCCCACCCCATCTACTACCCTCATCTACCACCTCCTCGACCCCCCCCCTCCCATGGTTTCGGATGGGGGGTCTCTCAACCCCCCCCCCTATGGCCTAATGCTCCCATTATGAATGCTAACTATATGTGTCTCTATATTGATAAGAAAGCTTCGTCGATATCACGATCAACGATCACAGCAACAATATGGCGATCTACAATTGATTTCACTTTTCGCCATCTCACTAGATGTCGCTAGTGTATAATTTACGTGACGTCGTTTGTAATTTAATAAGCACATGGCGGATATATCTCTATTATCGCCCGCCTATAATGGTATAATACAATATGGTCGTTCGCTCTGTGTTTTAATATGGCGTCATATATATATATATATATATATATATATATATATATATATATATATATATATATATATATATATATTGGGAGTACATTATCGGTTAGTTGTCTGTTTCGTTTGCACGCACGGACGCATGCACGCACGACTGTGTGTGTGTGAGCGCTCATGCCTATATATATAGTTGTGGTGGTTGTGGTGGTTGTTGTGGTGACGGTGGTGGTAATAGTAGTTGGTCTATATAAAATTGTTGTTGTCGTCAGTAACATTGTAAACGTTGTTGTTTTAATGTCATTGTTGTTGCTGCTGTTGTTGTCGTTGCTGTTGTTGTTGTTGTTGAGTGGAGTCTGAAATCCACGGCTGGCATTCTGTATTTTGTCGTTTGAAGGTTATTTGACGTTAGACAGAGACACTTATAAACCATTAATAATAATACCCCATTTACCTTCACCATTCACCATTAACCGTCATCATTATCACTGGCCTGTGAGTACCACCAAGTCGACTCCATTACGTCACGGAGGGAGCTGACCCTTGGCCTGGGGTCACCTTTAGTGCGCGAGTCAGCGAACCGGCGACCTCCAGCCAGGAACCAGGTACAGTCCTCCTAGTGTCCTCACGGCATCCTCACGGCATCGTCACAGAGGGAGGCACACTATCCTCTGGTTATCCCACACAAAGGTAAACCTATCTACTGTCCAATGACCGTGAGTGTCAGAGGTCACCTAACAGAGGTCACGTGACAGAGGTCATTAGAAAGGCTGTTGTTAATATAATTATGACCGTTGCCATGGTGACGTCAGGTGTGACCGATCTAGTTAAAGACATTATTACTTAATGGTGTCGATTTTATTGTCCCAGTCCGGCGTCATAGCTCTAAGGACTTTCTAACATGGTTATGTCACAGGACATCTACCTGCCAATAGCACTATCTACCGGCCAGTATCACTATCTAGCTGCCAGTATCACCATCTACCTGCCAGTATCACTATTTACCTGCCAGTATCATCATCTACCTACCAGTATCATCATCTACCTGCCAGTATCACTATTTACCTGTTAATATTATCATCTACCTGCCAGTATCATCATCTACCTGCCAGTATCACTATTTACCTGTCAATATTATCATCTACTTGCCAGTATCATCATCTACCTGCCAGTCTCGTCATCTACCGGCCAGTATTACAGCGCCCTACAGGATATTTCACTCTAGCCTCTTATGAATCCAAGAACAACACCTATCACAACACTAACAACCAAACAACAACAACAATAACAACAAAGTATGAACAACAGTAACAACGTATTCTAAACAAACATAACAATACCAACACCAACAAACATACAACCACCACGACCATCAGCAACAACAACAACAACAGCAAACAAATAATAATAACAACAACAACAACATGACAATCTCGACAACAGCAGCATAATGCCGACCACAACAAAACGTTAACAATATAAACAACATTAACCATAACATTAACACTAACAACAACAACAATAACAACAATACTAACAACACAAACCACATGTTCCCCCCCCCTCCTCCCACCCCGGCCTACTGGGTTCGTATCCCTATATCTGTTTTATTGATATCAGTCAGTTTTGGCAAGATCCTATACCAATCATAATAATTTCATATTACTGATATTACTCACTCGATATCAGCGTCGATGTCAGTCCGGAGGACAAAATTAAACAAATTGTCGACAGATTCGGACAAATCGTGACAAAATGTCTACAAAAGTCGTCGGTTGAGGACACCGAAAACCGGAAATAGTCACAAAACGGAGATCTGATATACGTTAACTCCGTCACTTGAGAAAGTCATATGGTAAGTTGATAATGATGAATTCTCTCTTGGGCGGGGATGGTGTCATCTCCTGGACGACCGAGGGGCGGGGGAGGGGGGTGGCGGAGGACATAAGGACAGTTAGAGAGATACAGGGTGCGATAAAATAAAGGGTTTCTCTTAAATATGTCTGCTGAGTTTGTTTTTAGCGGAAACAGAAATATAATAAAATGTAAGACGAGAACAAATCTCTTTGACGACAATTACGAAATCTGAGCGTTCTTTAGTTAGCCATTTTTGTCAACAAATGTCGGTAAACTTCTCCAAACTATATTGCTACGAGCGGTAACATATTGTTTCGAAACACCCTGTACGATTGGCGTTGTTAACTCGGCGTTACAGCGGCCAGTCAAAAAGCGGGTCGTCATCAGTTCAAACCCATCGACTGGCTGGTCGACTCACACGTCTGCTCGGTCATAGATCGATGGATTACGGTGGATTACGGTGGGTACAATATATAATACGTAGCAGCTGAAAACTGGATACACATCGGGGAGTTGGTTTTGGCACCGAATTGTATTGGCGGATCCAGCATGATGGGTGGGCGTAAACGGGTAAGAGACCCGAGTAATACATATAATAATAACACGAACACAAATATGTCGAGTGAGTGAGTGAGTGAGTGAGTGAGTGAGTGAGTGAGTGAGTGAGTGAGTGAGTGAGTGAGTGAGTGAGTGAGTGAGTGAGTGAGTGAGTGAGTGAGTGGTTTCTTTAGACACGGCTATATTCATATGCCGTATGTCGTATTCTAGCTTTTTTCCTTTTTACAGCCTTGTTATTCTTCTTACATATTGTATGACTATAACTTTTACTAATGAGATGTGTAGAAACAAGCTTAGAAACATCTTAAATAGATGTTAATAAGACAAGATAGTGACATCCTGAAAATTTTCTATGCATGAATCACTTCTGGATTTATGGACAGCTCTGAGGGGGGAGGCTAAATCACTCTGAATAGGGCAGAAGGTCTTCCTACTTCGTATCAAACCCACCATCGCCATCATCATCATCATCATCATCATCATCAGCATCATCATCATCATCATCATAAGAGCTTCAGGGACTGATAAAACTTGGGTGATCTGATTTTCCGGATGCCGGTGTTTAGCAACATCACTGAACCGTGAAGGATGAGACAACCCGGATAAAAAGTAATTCAGGTCAACGAAACAAGGTCAGGTCATATTAATGAGATGACGTCAGTGATCGAGCTAATATCGTTAATGAGGGATGTCACAGCACCAAATGACAATAGATAACAGATAGGAGAGTGGTGATGGAGTGGTGAGGGAGTGGTGATGCTCAGATGAAGTAATGATAAAGTTGTTGTTGTTATTGATAATGATGATGATGATGATGGTGATGCAGCTCAGAATGAAAAGACGAGAAGGGGAGATATCTAGCGGGGGAGGGGGTGAGGGGGGGGGGGGGGTTCACCACAAAAACAAAGCACAAGATACACAACAACAGTTGGCCAATAAAGTAAAAGGCGGACTTCAGCCTAGAAGTTTGTTTTTCTTTCTTTCATTATTAATTAGAGTGAGATCCGCTTCCGGTCGGAATCGGCACGGCGGAACTGACCTCGTTCTGGAATCGTTCGTTGACGACGTGATCTGGGCGATAATAGGAGAGACAGACAACAAACAAATATCGCCATATTGATAGTACTGTCTTTGATTATATGACGTCCCTCCACCCTCCCCGCTCCGGACATACTATATATTTGGGAAGAATTCCTGGGCGGCAATAGTTTTGGGAAGGAGGGGGGATTTCCCGAGAGTTACATGACGAGGGTTAGGTGGGGTGGGGTGCGTCCCGAGGGGGAAGTGGTAATTTCCTAATGAGGAAACGTCCGATTAGGGAATGAATGGATAGAAAGGATAAATGATTTGCCTGAAGGGGGGTGGATGAATTTGTGGGGGGGGGATATTTGATGAATGTTGATCTCATTCTATCTTATGTTTTTTTTGTCATAAAGTGTCCATTTAACTCGACAATCGTGACAATAAATTTGGTGAACAATAGAAAAGACAATAGAGACACGTAAAATAAGAAGTGTCATCTTCAAAGACACGTAGGACAAGGTCAAGGTCATTAGTGTTTGATCAGAGAACGTTGATAGATGTCGGGTACGGTAAGATTGGGTTATATTATGGCAAGATGATGATGATGATGATGATAATGATAATGATAATAATAATAATAATAGTATAGCAATAATACTAGTTATTAAGATTTGGTATATAGCGATAACCTGCGGCAGGTATCATGTTTGTTGATGTTGACAAGATAACATTTGTTGATGGATCGTCATATAGTCAGCAAGCTAGAACAACAAATCTGAGTAACTATTATATCGAAGTCTCTCCTCTCTCTCTCTCTCTCTCTCTGTGTATGTGTATGCGTGTGCGTGCGTGTGGGTATGTATATGTATGTGTGCGCACGCGTGCGTGCGTATTATGATGACCTACTACAAAATATATTAATTAATAGTGCGCGCACGCACGCATGCACGCACGCACGCACCCCCCCCACACACACATGTAATTACTCGCCACGCATCAGAATAACATTACCATAACCAATTACGTCATATATATCATAACTAATAAATAACCTTATTGACATCCAACTTCCTCAAATAATATTTTATGTCTGGATTTATCTAAACCCAAAATTCCGGATATAACTCAACCAATCCACGCCTAGCTCCAGATCAAAGCTGATGTAGCCATGTCGACATGATCCGGAGATCGAGAATGGCAGTTCTGACAGCTCCGGAGACACTATCAGTCAGACCAGCCATCTCCCGGGATCACAGCAACCCTCTGTGACGGGATCCGCTCCAGAGAGATGTCTATAGCCTTATTGAGCATTATCTGGATTCATTACATATGGTTGTTATTTGGCGCGATAATAAGCCAGAGTCACTCAGTCTGCCCTACGGCGTCTCTGGATCAGCAAACCGCTGTATCCAGGAGGCAGACAGACCGAACTGAACAACGCTTACTCAGATTCCTGATAAAAACTGAAAGAGTATTTTAATCATTTTGTGACGGAGCACGCGGGATTAATTACAAGGAATCCGAATATTATAATCAGGTTTCTTGGATTATCGTATTTGGTAACCGGTTCGGTATTATTATCATCATCATCATCATCATCATCATTATCATCATTATCATCCGGGATCTTCTTCTGGATTCGGTTTACCAGACATCAACATCCATGCGATCTGTTATTGATTGTTGTACGTTAATAAAGCACGTTCCCACCTTCCCACAAACACTGTATCCGTTCTTTATTAACCGTTATTTCACTTTTTATCGGCAATGTCGAAATCCTGGTAAGATCCAGATAGTATAATTTGTATCCCTATTTACCTTTTTGACAACCCAGTGTGGCATATTAACAAATCATCCAGATATGACCTATCTGGTGCTGAATTAAACTCTTTTTTAAATTTAAAATAAGGATATCGGTAGGGTTTTAAGCCTTTATTTCCTGTTTGATAAATAATTCAGCAGACATTCAGTTAAGGCTGAATCAATCAATGAGATCAATAACCAGTTGATGCAATTGAACTCAGAATCTGGAACCTGCCGTTTTCTAGTTCGGCACTCTACCATCGAGCCACTATGGCCCACAGGTCAATTGGCTTACAAATAGCCATTGGATTAGTCAATTTTCGTGTTTTCACTCCGTGGAGACGAACAAAGGACAAACACCGTGATATCAGAGATATTAATTGACAATGAGATCAAACAATAACCCCAAGATGCCATTTTTATTGTTCGGGGTCAAGGTCACATCATCAATAGAAATATTGGCGAAGTGGGAATTCGATGTCCGGATACACTCGTTACTCAACAAATCTAGATTGGTTTCGGTGTGATTTATCATCTCTGTGACAAATATTTATAATCAACGATAATTGTATGTACGGGAGACGAATGGAGGTAATCATGTGACCACCCGGTGAGGCAGTAACAGTGACTACAGCCAACATAATAGAATGGCTTGAAATGGTTTTATGATCATTGGGTGAAATTTTCTCTCTCTCTCTCTCTCTCTCTCTCTCTCGTCTTCCAACACTTCTCCCACCCTCTCTCTCTTTCTCATCCATCCCCACCTCTCGTCACACCATCCTCTCTCTCTATCTATCTCTCTCTCTCTCATCTTTACTCTTCCTCCTCTCTCTCTCTCTCTCTTCTGTCCAACCCCTCCCTCATCACACCGTCCTCTCTCTCCCTCGTCCCTCCCTCCCCCCTCTCTTGTTCATCCCCCATCTAGTCACCTCCTCTCACTTTCGTTATTCAGTCAGACAACGCCCCCCCCCACTCCCTCTCTCTCTTTTTCACATCTCCCCCACACTCCCCCTCTCTCTCTTTCTTGTCGATCCCTCTCTCAGGTCACCCCCTCTCTCACGTCCTTCACACTCCACCCTCCCCCTATCACCATCTCAGTTCAAACTCCTCCTCTGTGGCCCATTCTCTCTCCCTCACTCAACCTGTCCCCAGAGAATGATTCCCTTTATCAACTAACAATCTTCAGGGGACATCAACAATCTACTTAATTAAGATAAACTCCGTGAATAATGACGTCACACGATCAGAGACAACCAAATCGGCGATCGTCGTCTGACGTCATATGACGTAACTCCCGTCTTTCACCGAGGGAGGCCCGTCTGATGACGTCACATAAAGGAGGATTTTCGTAGCTCGTCGGAAGAGATTGTCTAATCAAGTCCTGTCTCTCTAAAACAAATGTGTGAACCTGATTAGACGGAGCTCCTCTCCGAACCTTGAAACCTTAACTTTTATCATGACACCATGACTATCCGTGAGTGTTCGTTGGGGGTGTTCTGGGTTATATGTACAGTATGTGTGTTAAATAAAGAAATACTGGCATCCCAAGACTACCTGCATTAAGCGACAACTTATTTAAAAGACAACTAAAAGTACTCCCCCTTATACATTTCTGTAAGGAAAAACCTTTATTAATCGACCACATGACGTAATATCAGTTAAGAACGGTCCTGTAAGGCAGATTCCCTCTATTAGCTATTGCTTTAGCAATGCATCGATGCATCACTGGCGATGATGATGATGATCACACGGTGATTGGTGATGATAATCCCGAACGGGTGCTCTTGATCACTGACGATCACAAGATCTGCGATGATCATGTGATCCTAATCACTGTTCACTGACTGACTGACAGCATTACGTCATTATCGTTAGGTTAACAATGGCTGACCGACCACTTAAACTTGGTGATATCTACTTACACCATCGTCTCAATCGTTACAGCATTTAGTATCGCCGAGGAGGGGGGGTCTTGAGTGGGGGGGAACTGCCATGGCGAAGCTTTGTCCTTCTACACGTCATTTGTTCGTCTAATGGCCGACCAGATTTATGACAAACCGACAAAGACACGACGACTTTATTTCTGTCAGAACTTTGAAGCCAAAATAAATTGTTATTTTCACTTCTGATTTGAGATATTATTTGGCGTTTAGGCCAGATGTCGCCACTGTACAATAGGACAGCCGTGTTTATCGGTTTGATGGTAATTAGAGTCGATTTGTGGATCGTGAGGATGATGCAGGGAATCTGTCATGTAACAAGAGCACACACACACACACATACACACACACACACACACTCGCAGGCACGCTCTGTCTGTCTGTCTGTCTGTCTGTCTGTCGGTCTGTCTGTCGGTCCGTCTGTAGGTCTGTCTATGCGTGTGCGTTGGTGTGCCCGCGCGTGTGTGTCTCCGCTTTAGATTGAGTATCCCAATGAATGGTCTATAGGGTATATTCACGATCTGTAATTCTGTGATGCGCATACACCCATGCGCATACACAAACAGAGAGAGAGAGAGAGAGAGAGAGAGAGCACAGTCGCTGTACCAGCACGCACAATTCACGACGACATTTATTAATAACGCATTACCCCGGAGAGATAAAAGCCGACCCCCGGTGACCCGACCCCTGACCTATGACGTCACGTTGACACAATAACCGACGATCACGTGATCGAGCAACAGCTACGCGCCGCCAAGCGCTCCGGTAATTAGCTTAAATCATCTCGTCGCTGCTCGGAAAGCGAGAAAGAGAGACATTCAAGTCTCCGCGGATGAAACATTACGAGCCAGTGTTTAGCCATCACAGTGGGAACACCAGAGAACAGATGTTAGTCGTGATAATACAATCGTTGACTGTAGCTTTGTATCTGAACGACCTGTCAGAGTGAAAGCTGTTGACGCCGTTTAAACAAAACGATGAATAAAAATCGAAGGAAAATATGACCTTCATCGGGGACAAAGAGGAATACGGAGACACGCGTGGTTCGTGATGGCTCATCGGTATCGTGGCGTAGTAAAAAGTGTGAGGTTTTGGGTTCGAATCCATCAACTCGGTGCTGCCTTCTCGCTATCTCTGAACGACTGACCCTGTAACCGAGTGTCTGGTGTTGGGCAACGACGGATTATCGCGTAGTAACGAAGCTAGGTGCAGGATGTAACATCCCGCAGACACAGCCCGGTCGGGATTGGAATCCTCATGTTAAAAGTCAATTGTCAACTGAGCTATTGTTAAGACAATCAAGACGTACATTATGTGAGCGGAAGTGGAAGCTGTAAACCCAATAACCTCAGAGATGTCCAATTGTATAGATCCATACACGAGAGGACACACATACACACATACAGACACAAAACGTGTCTTAGCTAAAACGTCAAGTCCTTAGACTAGCGATGCAGGATTTAGCTTGTATTCATCAATAACAGGATAATACTCCACGGTCAGTCGAAATTGATCCACGATTGTACATTTCTATAAACCATTTCGATCAATAATAAACAAACAGTTCATTATAAATAATATCGATCGTTCAAATATCGAATTGGATTTGATACTTTTATACAGTATCTATGTTAAAGGCACTTTAGTATTATTATTATTATTATTATTATTATTATTGTTTTTTTGGTTGTTATTCTTATTGTTGTTATTAATTTTATTATTATTATTGTTGTTAGCTCGCTTCCTAGTTACTTTCCGAATAGATCAATGATCCAATCATCAACCGATCAAGCGATGAGCGGATTGATGAATTGATTGATATGTAAACAAGATCGCTAATTATATTATATTGTCAGTTAGTATTGTTAACTGATTGAGAAATATAACTATTTAAAAAATAGCCGCTTCACACACACCCGCGCGCGCGCACACGCACACACACCACACACACACACACACACACACGAACACACATACACGAACACACATACATACAAATACACACAAACACAAATTGACATTTAGACGCACGTGCGCACGCATGCAGATGCAGAGGGAGAGAGAGAGAGAGAGAGAGAGAGACCACAAACTCCCAATCAGGATTGAAACACCTTCAGCATGAGTTCTGCTGGGAATCTAACCCGATGTTCTACATCAGAAAAAAGATAACAAATTGTTGATGACAAGTTCGATGGCAGAACTAGGTTAATCAAAGAACGAATGTTATCAGCACACACACACACACACACACACACACACACACACACACACACACACACACACACACACACACACACACACACACACACACACACACAGGTGGTGAAACAGTACATAAAAGGTCACTTCTCTGGATTTAGTTTCAGTGTGAAATGTTCAAATATTGCTGTTTCAATTTCCTGATGAACCACCCACAGCTTGTAATCACCATTCGTCAGTCTTTGTGCCAACCTCATCCCACACCTATATGAATATCAAATGCACACACCCAAACAACATAGGTCTAAAACCTTCTATGGATTAAGTCTACGGTCTTTACTGGGATCCAAGGGCTTCTTTTATAAGGACTTGTCTATTATAACCACATAATCCACAATAATCCATTACAATCCATCATCAGCTATTTGTTTATGGCTAAGTCAACGAATTGGAGTGCATGAAATACAGTCATCAACACCTACTACAAACCGCCTATTACAGTCATCAAAACCTACTACCAACCACCTAATGTAGTCATCAACACCTACTACCAACCACCTAATACAGTCATCAACACCTACTACAAACCGCCTAATACAGTCACCAACACCTACTACCAACAACCTAATACAGTCACCAGCACCTACTACTAACAATCTAATACAGTCACCAACACCTACTACCAACAACCTAACCCAGTCACCAACACCTACTACCAACCACCTAATACAGTCATCAACACCTACTACCAACCGCCTAATACAGTCACCAACATCTACTACCAACAACCTAATACAGTCATCAACACCTACTACCAACAATCTAATAGAGTCACCAACACCTACTACTGACAACCTAATACAGTCACCAACACCTACTACGAACAAGCTGACACAGTTATCGACATCTACCAACACCACTGAACATAGTCATCAACACGTCCAACAACCACATAAAACAATCATCAACAACTACCAACAACCACTGAACATAGTCATCAACATCGTCTAACTACCACACAAAACAATCATTAACAACTACCAACACCAACAACCTAAAACCAACAACCTAACCCAGTCACCAACACCTACTACCAACAACCTAATACAGTCACCAACACCTACTACCAACCCACTACTAGCATCAACATGTCACCAGCAAACACTAACAATACCAACAACCATAAATATCAGTACACGTCCATCAACCACTAACAATCATAACAACTACCAACAACCTAATACAGTCACAACAACACAATCATACAATACCAACAACCCTACATACACGTCACCAACCACATAAACAATACACACTACGAACAAGCTGACACAGTTATCGACATCTACCAACAACCACTGAACAATAGTCATCAACATCGTCCAACAACCACATAAAACAATCATCAACAACTACCAACAACCACTGAACATAGTCATCAACATCGTCCAACAACCACATAAAACAATCATCAACAACTACCAACAACCACTGAACATTGTCATCAACATCGTCCAACAACCAGATAAAACAATCATCAACATCTACCAACAACCACTGAACAGAGTCATCAACATCGTCCAACAACCACATAAAACAATCATCAACAACTACCAACAACCACTGAACAGAGTCATCAACATCGTCCAACAACCACATAAAACAATCATCAACAACTACCAACAACCACTGAACATAGTCATCAACATCGTCCAACAACCACATAAAACAATCATCAACAACTACCAACAACCACTGAACATAGTCATCAACATCGTCTAACAACCACATAAAACAATCATCAACAACTACCAACAACCACATAACAGAATCATATCCATCGACATTAAGGTCACCAACAATTATACCTCGTGTCATTCACAAACCGAATTAACTGGAAAACACTTCTTCTGAAAACAGAACAGAAACTCTGGGGAATTCCCAGAGGTCTTTCTGCCGTTGACAGACTGTAAATTAGCAGAGAGAACCAAGATCGTTTCTCTTTAAAAGTCGACCCTTGTTCTATGACCTTTCCCCCACTGGAAGTTGGGATCATTTTGTGTATCAAGATCGTGATGACGTCAACTAAGTTATCTTAAGTATTACATTGATTGTTATATGACAACTGACTGAGTGGTTGTGTAAATGTATTGCTATATTTGAGTGAGTTAGTCGGTGAGTGAGTGAGTGAGTGAGTGAGTTACTTTGTTGTGTATGTATGTGTATGGTTTTCTGGGGGACGGTTCTTTGCAAGTTTTTTCTTTTCTTTTTAGATGCGTGTGAGTAGTGTTTGTTTGTGTGTGTGTGTGTTTGTGTGTGTGTGTGTGTGTGCGTGCGTGTGCGTGCGAGCGAGCATGTGTTTAGCTATGTGCTCAGAGTCACTGGGGCAGAGCAGCATGTAGACGGTTCATGAAGGGCTTTCGTTTCTGGAAAATCAACAATATCGTATTAATTCACAACATTTCACTTATGTCCGTGTCTCCTTCGGATGTGTTCGCTATTGTAGACAATCCTCAGCCTGTAAGCCGTGTGTGCGTGCGTGCGTGCGTGCGTGTGTGTATGTGTGTATGTGTTTGTGTGTGTGTGTGTGTCCCTAACAAGTGGACCATATATTTGTCAATCGGACCTCATTCCAAATTCTGAGCCACCAAAGGAACTGCCCCCTTCCCGCCTACCAAACGCTATCTCTTTGATGAATCTTCCACGATGTTTGACGGATAGAATTATATGTATAATAAATATACACCGAGTCCCAGCTCCGTATCTGGATACTCGACAGTTCTCTCACGGATTGGACATCTTTGTCGATTTGCCTCAAAACTCCTAATGACTGACTCTTATACCCTCATCCTGTATCCCTCGGTATTTCCCGATATCTTTCGATATCCCTTGACATTTCAATATTCCCTTTCATCCACCGTCCAGCCGACGTTTGCGCCGAGCCCGGTGGTCGTGTATTATTCATCGACGCAATCATCATCGCCGGGACCACGGAGAGGCGGTGGTCTTAAGCGACGCGACTGCGCATGCGCTAATCGGGGTCAGGCGGTGCGGCGGCGAGTCGGACGAGCGGCTCGCACTCGGCTGACTTCGGCAACATTAAAACGAACTTCAAACGGGATGGACGCCGTCTCCGGGTACGGGGAGTCGGCGTATAATGACGGCAGGCAGAAAGATGGAAGAGGCATCAGGAAGTAAAACGAGGACATCGACAATATGCTGGCTTTGTCATCTCCTGAAAGGCGAACTACTCGGCCTCTTAAAGCCGGGCGACGTCCACCGATCTGAACCCAGCATCACAATCGAGATGTTTAGCGGAAAGCGGATGAAAGCCTCCAGTCATATATATATATATATATATATATATATATGACAATCGCCCGGCTGTGTGCCTGGACCAATCAGAAGCCCCGCCGTTATTTTTATTGTTGTCGTGGTGCTACTGTCAATAGGGGGTGGTGCCGGTGGTGATGATGGTGTTGGTGGTGCCGGTGGCGGTGGTGATGGTGGTGTCGTTTGATGTAGTGTTCTGTATCAGAGCCAGTGACCTTGACAAAGCACTTGAGCTGTAGATTGTTTGGTAATCTGTTACTGTGTTAGAAAGCAGCTCCAGACGTTATAACTAGCTACTTATACCTACAAGTAGTGGTGTTATAAATGATCTGTTAGCTGTTGGGAGATAATTAACTAACTCGGGGGCTGAGACCGGGGAAGTCTCGGCTTCCCGACAACAACAATCTGCCCAGCTCACACAATATCCACCTCCTCACTCACACACACACACACACACACACACGCACACACACACACACACCGATTTGTAGAACGTTTATAGAGGAACAAATCGGTTTCTGGTTTCTGAAAAAATGGTGCCAATATTTTTTATTTGTGTATGAGCATATGTGTGTGTCAGTATGTGTGTGTGTGTGTGTGTGTATGTCAACGTGTTTTCGTGTGTGTGTATTTGTGTGAGTCAACGTGTGTGTGTCAACGTGTGTGTGTGTGTGTGTGTCAACGTGTGTGTGTGTGTCAACGTGTGTTCGTGTGTGTGTTTGTGTGTGTCAACATGAGTGTGTGTCAACGTGTGTGCTCAACGCATGTGTGTGTGCATGTGTGTGTGTCAACGTGTGTATGTGTGTGCATATATATATATATATATATATATATATGTGTGTGTGTGTGTGTGTGTGTGTGTGTGTGTCTGTCTGTTGGTAAGTAAGGTCTAAGTGGCCCCGACTGTCTGTGTTTTGGGTTCTGTGTACAAAACAGTGAATGTTGATCGCATCAGTCAGTTAGTCAACCAGTTGGTCTTTCAGTTAATCAGTCATTCATTCAGTTAATTAGTCATTTACTCTGACAACTTTCAATCGATCAATCTGTCGGTTAGTTAGTTAATCAGTTAGTTAGTCAGTCACTAAGTGGGTTAGTCAGTCAGTCAATAACTCATTCATTCATAAATTCATTCATTCAGTCATTCATTCAGTCAGTAAGTTATTCAGTTAATTAGTCAGTTAATTAGTCAATCGGTCAACAGTCAGTCAGTAAATCAATTAGTCAGTCAGGCAATCAGTTGATCGGTCATTCTTTTTCATTCATTCATTCATTCATTCATTCAGTGAGTCAGTGAGTCTATCATTCATTCATTCATTCATTCATTCAGTCAGTCAGTCAATCAGTCAGTCAGTCAGTCAGTCAGTCAGTCACTTAGTCAGTCAGTCAGTCAGTCAGTCAGTCAGTCAGTCAGTCAGTCACTTAGTCAGTCAGTCAGTCAGTCAGTCACTTAGTCAGTCAGTCAGTCAGTCAGTCAGTCAATAAGACTTACACCCTAACTCATGTTATTAAGCTTTTTTGTGATGACCAATTACCACTTGTCTAACTGAAGCCACCTGAACTAAGACCTTAGACTAACTCATCAATACACATCTATTACATAAACTGTCAACAAAAAGGCGTCCGGACTTTTCACGTAATCTCCCGGAGGTCCGGATCTGTGACAAATCTATCTGGATCACTTATGTCAAAACTAGCTATGTACCTGGTGGTGAGTCATCGTTCTTGGCAAATTAGCAAGCTAGTCAACCTATAGACCTGACTGATGAGGTAAACATGGTGTCAACAAATATACTCCCGGGTGTAAACATACTGTCAACAAATAGCCAACAAAGCCCAATACCTTAACTACCCAATATAAGTACGCGCCATATGCGAAAATTAATTGTCATCAACAACTACCTGGCTTCATAGTGTCAACATATACACCTTGTCATCGTCTCCTTATAAACAACCTATTTGGTGTAGACACGACATGGGCGTGGCTCTATTCGGTGACAGTGAAACACGTAAAGAGATAACAATTATATTGATGACACTCGGCCTAACTCGTCTATTATCTCTCGTTATTTCGGCAGATTTATCTCGAGACACGGACTTCTCCGGAAATCAACGATCGTTCAAGGCGAAGATTGGCGAAGATTTCAGCTGATTTGCCACCGTGTCAAGAAGGCCTGGACACATGTCGGAGGCCATTTTGTAGCAAACTTCTCTCGGATAAAAGGTGATTATTGGTGAGCTCTGATCTGACTCGGTTAATTGATGGACTGAGGTGCCTATATGAGGACAGAAACATACTAGACAACCTTAAAATAGACAGTCATGTAGACGGATAGACGGACAGTTACACTGACGTCTAGACAGCCGCTTAGCAGACGGCCATATAGACAGACAGACAGACAGACAGACAGACAGACAGACAGACAGACAGACAGACAGACAGACAGACAATGATTAAACAGAAGGCATGAGAGCTGCAAATATAGACGACCATTTAGACAGTTAGACAGACAATCAATAAAAAGTCGATTATTTAGACGAGTAGACACTAGATAGAAGCTGGTGTCTATGACCAAATAGAAGTTGAAGCAGACATACAACTAGACAGACAACCAGACAGACATCGAGACAGATGGTTTGATACCTTAAACAGTAAGACAGATAGCCAGACAGACAGAGGCATACATAACAATATACAGGTTTAGAGAGAGAGAGAGAGAGAGAGCGATATATATATATAAACGTCTGTCTTGGTGTATAGATGGCAAGAGTTCGTTAGACAGAAGATCAGACAGACAGAATAGTGGACTGTTAGACAGTCAGAAAAACAGAAATCATAGACAGTGGCACAAGCAAACAAACAAACACCATTAGTTGTCTGGGTCTCTGACCGGAGCAGTCAAATAAAGACCATTGGTCTTATGGGTCTCTGAGTGGAGCAGTCAAATAAAGACCACTGGGTCGCTGATTCAGACATATCTTTTATAAAGCCATTTACTGCCATTTTGTCGTCAGGAGACATAACAATGGCCGTCGTACACGATGTTTATGTCCTTCGAGAAGAGTTCCACTTCCATGACCCGCTTTAAGTATCATTACGAGAGAGTAATTGACGCTTATAGCCAACAGCAGGTCGGTGCGACATAATCCCATGCCACACTGCCCTGCAAACCCCTGCTAGCCTACCAAAATACTTATTCCCCTTGGGGTGCGGTGATGAGCGAGGTTTTCTCAACCCCCCCCCCGACCCTTCCGACATTAAATGACATTTTGCCTCGATGTGTCATCAAACTTAACTCACTGATTCGCTCGCTTATTCACTGATTCTATTCAAAATTCTAGCCATCTCGTCACATACCCTGCCTCCAATTGTAGATTGTGCCCTCCTGCTCTAGACCATGGTACAATATGTGGTACTTTACCACAGTCTCTGCCATCTTGCGATATTCCTTGCGACCCTACCTCGGTTATCTGACTGTCTCTACCCAAATCCCTGATCCCTACCACATTTTATATCATCCTAAAACAGACCCTGCTATTCTAAAACAAACCCTGCCATTCTAAAACAGACCCTGCTAACCCAACACAAACTCTGCTATCGTAACACAGGCTTTTGTAACCTGACAGACCCGGGTAACATAACATAGACTGTGTTATCCAACCATAGATCCTGTTATCCAAACATTGATTTGGCTATCTTAAGATAGACTCTGCTATAGTAACATAGACCCTGCTATCCCAAAAAGACCTTGTTATCCAAACATAAACGCTGTTATCGAAAAATACATAGAATTTGTTATCTTAATATAGACTCTGTAAAAGTAATATAGACCTACTATCCTAACATAGACCCTGCAATGCTAACATAGACCCTTCTATCTTAAACACGGCCATTCTGTTATAAAACTTCCCACATTCGTTGTCATCTTCACACCCTAGACTAGACCTTGCTACTCAAACTCAGATCCTGACATTTTATTAGATCCTGGCAGTGTTTCCAGTCTTCCTCCAGATGTCTCAATGAGAAGGACATCTTGTAGAGAAGACCTGGCTTTATGGATAACAATATGAATACTTTATTGACAAGATCTTGATTCTAATTGATCTCTCTCTCTCTCTCTCTCTCTCTCTCACTCTCTCTCTCTCTCTCTCTCTCTCTCTGTGTGTGTGTGTTTGAGTGTCTGTGTGTGTTGTAACATGTGTTCGTGCTTGGGTGGGTTAGTGAGTGCACGAGTGAGTGAGTGAGTGCACGAGTTAGTGAGTGAGTGAGTGCACGAGTGAGTGAGTGAGTCAGTCATTCAGTCAGTCAATAAATGAGTGAGTGAGTGATGGTAGAATTTAACAAATGATGACGATAGCCAACGGAAGTCTTCCTAATTACTGGGCCATAACGGCTGCTAGTCACGTGATCTTCTTTATAGATGGCAGCATTGTTCACGTCAATCCTTAGTATAGACAATTGTATAGTTTCCTGAGAGGACTCGGGATCTACAAACAAAGGTCATCATGACCTTTTAATCCCTCTACTAATGCCTGAGATCAGGATAATACAGGAAATAGCGGCCACTTCTTGATATTAATGGGATTGATCCAGAGAGAAGGATTTTACTGGATTTGAACCTGATCCAGACTAATAATGTAATCATGGCGAATTGTGAAGCTAGGAGGATAAATCTAACCAGATATATATAAGAATATATGGAATATTAATTGAACTGCATTATTTCTTTGCCCTACAACTGACTGACTGACTGACTGACTGACTGGCTGACTGCCCTATCATCCGGCCAACCAACTCTTCAACCAACTAACCAACCAACCATACAACCAACTCTCCAACAAACCAACCAACTAATCAACCAGCTAACCAACCAACTGTCCAACAAATCAACCAACCAATCAGTCAACAAATCAACCAATCAACCAACCAACTGTCCAATCAATCAGCAATCAACAAACCAAATCTCCCAATCAAGCATCCAACCGACTGTCCAATCAATTGTCCAACTAATCAACCAACCAATCATTCAACCAACCAACCAACCAACCAACCAACTGTCCAACCAATCAACCAACCAATCAATCAACTAGAATCCTTTCAACTAACCAAGCAACCAACCAACTGTCCAACTAACTAATCAACCAACTAACTGTCATACCAATCAACTGGAATCCTTTCAACTAACTATTCAACCAACCAACCAATCAACCAACTAACTGTCCAACTAACTAATCAACCAACTAACTGTCATACCAATCAACTAGAATCCATTCAATTAACAAATCAACCAACCAATCAACCAACCAACTGTCCAACCAATCAACTAATCAACAAACCAATCAGTCAACCAATAAACTGTCAACTATCAAACCAATCAACCAACGAACCAACGAACCAACCAACCCAATAATCAACCAACCAAACAATCAAATAATCGATCAAAGAACAAATCGACCAAGGAAACATCCAATCAACTAACAGTCCAACCAACTAATCAACCAAGCAACCAACTGCGCAATTAACCAACCAACCAACCAATCAATCAATCAATCAATCATCCATTCAACCAACCAATCATCCAACCAACTGTGCAACTAACTAATCAATCAACCAACTGTCCAACCAATCAACCAACTAATCAACCAACCATCCATTCAACCAACCAATCAACCAATCAACGAATCAACTGTCCAACCAACCAAGCAATCGTCCAACCAATCAAGCAACCAACCAACCGTCCAACTAACCAACCAATGAACGACATAACCTATCAAATAACCCATCAGAGAAGTGACAATAATATTATTAAGCCAAGAAGCCATTTACCAATATCTTATTGTAGCAGGCGGCCTCTATCAAGGATTAATTGTTATCTGAAACAATACAAAACACTTGATCCGGACATCATGGTCCGTGTTTATATCAGGTGTAGGACAAGGGAACGGTATCTAGAATGGCCTCTCTGTGGTAATCAATTCTACTCGAAGGAATCCAGATATTCAACCAGGTAATAATATCCTGTTCTGGATAGCTAGTATACTAACATGTCGGATTAGGGATATATAATATCAATTGTTCCACAGTATATTGAGAATATCGATGTGGCAGTTGTAGGGAGTACTAAAGTAAACAGAGTACACTGAGCTAGTAGTACCACAAGGGGCAGAATATCTTAGGATGGTAGTAGCTGCTGTACCGCAAAAGAGAGTTGCATAGGTTTATGTGTATCATGGGATACAGCATTCAAAGAGACGATATATGCTTGAGAATCATAAGCCATTCTTGGGTGGGGGGGGGTGGACGGTTGGGGGTTCACCGACCCCCACATCTTCCAGATTCCACGCCCCTGACAATGGACAAAGTACACCAGTCTGATAGGGGGGAGGTGATGTCAGCTGTTGTACTCAGTTTTGTACAAACCATTCTGCCATATTATATTGGGGGGAGGGGGTGGTAGGAGGTGATGGGTTATTTGTGGTCAGTATAATACACGTGTAATACACGTGAAAGTAATATACTGGGAAGGTGTGGGTACTGTTGAACCCCCCCCCCGGAACAGGTGTGGCGAAATTTGGTCTGTTGTGAACCTGAACTGGTCATATCATGCCAGTATACTCTCTCTCTCTCTCACACACACACTAACACACACACTAACACACACATACACACGCACGCACGCACGCACGCACGCACACACAGAGAGAGAGAGACACACACACACACACATAGCCACCCGGTAAGTATATGCTTACTCATATCATCGCCCATGACGGGCTGCTGTCACCAGGGATGCCATGCTGTCAAAAGTCTCGAATCCCCATCAGACGGCGATACAACTTACCAACGGCCGTACGGAAACGGATCCAGTACTATCCAGGTGACGATCCCGATAAAGCTCTCCCTAATACACCGGCCACTCACCAAGGATTAATACCCTTTATCCACAAATAAAGCCATTCCCCTATCAGAAATTCCCACGTATAAATCTTTTATAACCTTCGTGCTAATTCGGGATACCATTTTCTTTCACAGAGTAATGGACACTCGGCGCAGGAGTATATTTTCTCATCCCTGTACCCGCTCCAGAACCGGTCCCGACTTAATCTTCTTGTGAATTCCCGGCGAGGAGCAGGTGGATCGTCTCCGGGGAGAGTCCGGATACTTAGCTGTCTGGAGTTGATAAAATAAAAGGATGATAATCCGGAATAAATGTCGTTGTCTTTCGAGTTACTTCCACGTTGACAACACGTATATCGGTATCTGGGTGTTGGGTGTTGAACCACTGGGATGGAGGTGGGTGAACCTAGAATACAGAAGCTTAATTTAGCAATTTTTGACGCATAAATATGGAGTGTAGCTCAAGTTTGGATTGTGTTAGGTGTTAGGTTAGCTGACAATAATGTTAGCTTCTGCTGGTGTTAGGTTGGCTGACAACTGTGTTAAGTTATTATTATTATTATTATTATATTATCATCATCATCATCACCATCATCTGGACATGCATACTATGGTAATATACATGTTTACATTGTATGCCCACCTCACATCACTGCATGTGCACAAATCAGTAAATGTTTATCTATACGTTTGTGAGTGTATGTCTTTCTCTTTCTGTTTGTGTGTGTTGGGACTTTGTGTGTGTGCGCGCGAGCGTGTGTGCGCGCGCGCGTGTGTGTATGTAGGGGCTCGTATTAGCCATGCCCAAGGTCATATATATATATATATATATATATATATACACACCGATCCCTAAATGAGACGTGCGACGTGACACCAAATGACGTCAGGTAAACTAATTAAAATGTGAAGCGTATTTCTCGTAAGGGATCATCCGGATCAAGAGAGCGAATAATGCCATTCTTCCGGATTACCCGCTCATCATATTAACTATCCCAGTTCTCTTCATTTATCCCATTAATTACTAATTATAACATGGAGTTAGGATTACTTGGGTGAGAAACTCTGAAATTGTAACTGATTATAGAACGATTGGGTTAATGTGTGTGTGTGTGTGCGTGTGTGTGTGTGTGTGTGTGTGTTAGTGTGTGTGTGCGTATTAGTGTGTGTGCGTGCGTATTAGTGTGTGTGTGTGTGTGTATTAGTGTGTGTGTGTGTGTGTGTGTTATGATGATCCCGATTCCAACATCCGGCGTCTAAATTCCGAAGAGAAACTTTTCCTTCTAACTGACATGTTATATCTTATCAGTCTCTAAGTCATGATGTCTTGGTAGTGAGTGAGTGAGTGAGTGAGTGAGTGAGTGAGTGAGTGAGTGAGTGCAGTCAGTCAGTCAGTCAGTCAGTCAGTCAGTCACAATCAGTCAGGGTATCAGTGAATCAGTGATTGAGTGGTTATCTTCAAAATCCCCCCCCCTCCTCGACCGAACACCATCCCATTACCACCAAATGGATGTAACGTAATGCACAGAAATAAATCAGATCCAGATGGTGCCAATATTTTAAAGTATCCGGAATGCAAAAATGTTAAAACTAAAAAGGAGCCGACAACAACAACAATAACAAAAAGAACACCCCCCCCCCTCACCAAAACCTAACCCACAAACATCGTCTACGTCAATATATCCCGGAAGAAGAAAGCAAAAAGTATCCATTACTCGTCCCTTTCCTGGGTATCTCGATCAGGCCCCCCCCCCCTACACACCCCACCCATAGCCACCCTATCCACCCCTCCCTGGTCCCTATCAGCACCCAAACACCCACCCACCCCAACGTCCCGCCCTCAGAACAGCGGCGACATAAAACAAAACCCAAACGATCCCAGATCCCGTACGAGATCGGCTCCGGTCGTACATCAAGTCGCCAGTGTTCGGCCATTTCCGGAGTCAGTCGGCTCGACGAAGCGCCATCTATGATGGCCATAAAAACGGACGAGTGTCGGGACGGAGGCCGAGCCAGAACGAGACTCCAGGGAGTGATCTCTGATAGTGCGCCTCCTCCTTATCTCGGCTCGGCACGAGATCCAGACAGGAAAAGATTGGATATTGTCTCCGCGTGGACGGTCTGGCTAGCTGACCGGCCACACTAACAGCTCGGCTAACATAGGGTGGTCAGGTGACCGGAAGTGGACGGTAGAGGGTGGGGGTTGCCGTACGATCCTGACTCCTTCTACGTCAGGGGGCGCTTTGTATATTGTGTCGGAGGAAGACAAGAGAGATCAGAATTGTCCAGGGATTTCGGGATATCAGTCTGAGTGTATATGAGAGCGCGTGCGTGTGCGTATGCATGTATGAATATATGTATGTATGTGTGCGTGTGGGCTTGTGTGTGTGCTTGTTTACACGACTGGATGTGTGTATGTGCGTGTATGTGCTTGTTAGTGATTGTATGTGACAGTGCGTGAAAAGGCACTGGCATAGAGAATCACTAATTAATAGGGAATACAACTTGCTGACGATTCATCGTAAGACTGATTCCTGAACAACCATTGCATGCGAATTTGTGTGTGTGTGTGCGAGGGAAGGAAGCGCGCGCGTGAGCTTACGTGCCTAGGCATGCGTCTGCTCACACGTACGCACGTACGTACGTACGTGCGTGACTCACAAGCCAGCATTGTGATACAGCAAGCCCGCAATCAGCGCTTCACATCTACCAACAAATGCAAATCTCTTTATATCGTTCACAATCTGCCAGTATCGCCACCGCATAACACAGCCGCACCTCCCCCGTCTCCCCGCCGCCCGCACACCTCCCCACCGACCCCGGATCAGTTCCCACAGAACTAGCTACAGTAGGACTCTCGACTTAGCCCTCAGTACGACCGTTTCGACATAATGGACGTCTAACATGCATGTTAATAGCTGTTTGTTTGGTGTCCAGAGAAGAATTATACCTCAAAACCTGATCTGATTTCCATAAGTAGAGCCTCCGCTGATTGGCCGATCGTTAGCCGGGTACGAAACGTCGCCGAGGACGAGCTGACAGGGGACGACGTGATAAGGGACGAGCTGGGATCAATGGCGGTTATATTGTGGCAAACGAGCTGTTAATCTGGATCGGTTGCGTTCCGGAAGAGGCCGTTGGTGGCCGACGGGTAGGAGGCAGCCTCGGCGTGGAATTGTCTCCCGGTGCCCGGATGTTGGTGGGCCGGTGGGCTGTGGGCCCATCCAGCAGGCGGAGAATTAACAACGGCAATTAGGATAACAACAACAACAACAGCAATAATAATAATAATAATAATAATAATAATAATAATAATACTGACAACAAGAAATATGAACAAACAACAAAAGATAAACAACAACAAAAACAACAGCAACAACAGGATTTTCACGACATTCTCCAACAAAACACGTGACAAGATGTCTCCATGACGTTCCGTCAACATTCCGATAATTCTCTCTCCTTCTCGCTACTCTTCCTCTACCAACTCAACACCCCCCCCCCCGCCCCCCCCCCCCTCCGTCCCCCGTCTCTCTGTATCTCTACCCTCAGATATTTAGCGTCAATAAACGATCAACTTATATCAAGAGCTTCCATATGCTAGCAGAGCCCAAGTGGGCACACAGACCTGGCCGTCAAGTGCCCAGCACATGTTGTGCCCATATGTGGACACCTGGTCGGGGTACGTATATCATCAGGTGAGAGGCCAATAATGTGGGAACACTTTCGGACACTTTTCGACGTTTGGTAGCGGTGTCAAGTGTACTCCACATTGGCTGGTACACCGTATGTAGACACAGGCCAATGGGAGTACTACTCTGTTGGTACACACACCTGTAGGCACTTGTCAGTGGTATATTAGTCAACATCGGGGTTTAAAGGCTGGATACTAGAGACCCTTACATTCCTGGAGGGGGTTGGTTGACGCTCATATTGTAGTCGTTGATGGCTCAGTAGTAATATGGCGGGTTAAAAACGAGGTTTCTCTATTCGAATCCACCAAATTGATCGCTCACATACACACGCGCGCGGGCGCTCGCGCACACACACACACACACCTCTAAACAATACCTAATGTATCAACATCTTTTCATCCCCTTTCTATATAAAACCTCAGATAGTGAATATGAGTGGATTTAATACCATATATAACGACATCTAATACATGGTATTTAGTATCATGTATAATTATACAATATCATGTATACCAATAGCTATAAAAACTCCACATATCTCAACCTATACAATACCATACATATCAACATCTTTATATTACCATATATTGTAACATCTATAAAACATCATACTTACCTATGTAGATACCATACTATATATACCAACACCTAAACAATACAGTACATACCAGCACATATACAATACCATGCATACCGATTCTAAGTCGACTTAATACTATTATGCCATCACTCATTATCGGCGACAAGATTACAAATCATGTGACCTATGACGTACGGCTGGTGAGCCTCGGTCTCATAAAAGGCGCTATATTTCTTGCCATAAATCACCGCACGTGGTAGAGTGGAAATCTGGGATAGAAATGAGGAACATTGTGGCCAGTTTAGGCGATATTGAGGCAGGTTTGTAAGTGAAACAGTGTAAAAGTGGTCATTTGAGTAGATCTGGGGCCAATATGGCGACTTGGCCTCATAACTTATTGGTTATTGGACTGGATATAACATAACCAACCCCCCTCTGTGTGTGCGCGCGCGCACCTATCTGTCTGTTTCTTTTATTGCTATCTCTGTCTGTCTGTCTGTCTGTCTGTCTGTCTGTCTGTCTGTAAATCAGTGAGTGAGCCAGTCAGTCAGTAATCCTTTTGTCGTTCGTTTATCCGTGTGTCCATTTTTTGGCCTGTATCTCTGTCTGTCCGTCCGTCTGTCTTTGATCTAAACAAACGGTCGACAAGAAGCTAATAACAGGGGGAGCCACTGACACCTAGAGAAGACACTAGGTGTCAATGTGTCCCGGTTGTATATAACTAGAACTGACCTACCTGGTACCATCATGCAGATATCACACATACGCAAAATGACTATCAGATAACAAAAAGGCCGACCTGTCAGGGTATTGTGGCCTGACACGACCATCTAGAGCCCTGTCAGGCTGTCCTATTAGACTGTTGTGTTTGAATCATGTCATACGTCGCACAGAGTACTATGCTATGACCGTGCTGTAGATAGATCTGTCAGGCTAGCCTGTCAGACTGGCCTGTCAGTGTATTGTGCTATAACATCATTACCTACAGACCTATCAGGCTGCCCTGACAGGGTACTGTATCATGACAGTGTTATACAGCCCAATCCCTATATAGTACTTCAGGGACAAATGTAACACTATTTTTATCATTATAACTCCCGGTCTATATCAGTTATGTAGACCGGGCTGCTAGGACTGGGGTGATGGGGTTGGGGTGATGGGATTAGGGTAAAGATGTCTAGGTCTCTTTGTCTATAGCTAAGGCCCCCCCCCCCGGTCTATAGGCCAGACCACTTCGTCTATAATTTAGGTCCTTCAGTCAATAAACTAGACCCCTTTATCTATGAGTTAGATCTCTCAGTCTATAGACTAGGCCTATAGCTAGATCCCTCAGTCTATAGACTAGGTTTATAGCTAGATCTCTCAGTCTATAGAGTAGGCCGCTTTGTCTATATACCAGGTCCCTATGTCTATGTCTTCATTCTATAGATTAACCCGGGTATGTAAGCTGAGTCTCTGAGTCTATATAGGCCAGGCCTCACGATATATTCTAGGTCTCTCGGTCTATAGCTTATACCTATAGATCCCCAATGTATACACTAAGTCCTATGGTCCATATGCCAGTCTACTCGATCTCAGCCTATAGGCTAGACCTCGGCCTATGGAGTAGACCTGTTGGTTTGTAGGCTAGGTCCGTCAGTCTCCCGGGTTAGTGACGGGTTTATTGTCGTGTCGAGGTCAAGGTAAGATGACACAAAGATTGTCATAACGACACAAAGGATGATCCCAGACTTGTCTACATCAAAGTCGAGCCTCGGTCAGATCAAAGGTCTTAATTATATCATGGTTAGGGTGGGGAATGGCTCAGAAGACCTGGTCTAGGTAACAATACGAGACAAGAACATCGAGTGACCTCTAAGGTCTTAATAAAATATAGCATATTGTCAAATAGAAAGGTGATATGTGTCGGTCTCGATGGCTGAGTCAGTAAGGTGACGGACTCGAAGGCGGGGCTTCTGGGTTTAAATCCAACAACTGGCAACTTGGTTTGTAAACAGCTGATGATGGGTTATTGTGGACTATGTGGCTGTAATTGACGATTAGTAATTGTATACACCAATATAATAAGCCAGCGCAAAGTAGCGTTAGTCATAATCTAAATGTAAAGTTCTTAGAGTACGAGCTTTGTGCATACAATAGAGTAGCATCCTGTTTTCACAAACATTAAATGCAACATTTTGCTATTATACAAACATAAGATTTATCGTTGCTCTGTACACAGAATATCGACTGTACACATAGTACTCCACGCAAACAACATGCAACATGTACACAGATCACAGACTTTCCACAACGTACGCCATGTAAACAAAACAGACCATGTATACAGGATTTAGCCTGTATGTAGCATACACATAATACAAACTCTGCATCGAATAAAGTTTGCGCGCGCACACATACCGTAAACATAATACACCACGTGTACATAACACGCCCTGTTGACATACCATGTATAAATATCAAGCACTGTACACAGACTACAACATTTACATAGAACATAGAATTTGTACATCAATCGCAGTATGTACATAGAATATATCACGTACACAGAAAACACCACGTACATAGAAGACATCGTGTCCCGTGACATCGAGATATTACGTCAGTTATTGTAAACAGAAGACGAAGTTTGTACACCGATCACAGTCTTTACACAGAACATCTGATGTACTCAGAACACCGTGTACATAGAAGACCGTGACGTCGAGAGATCACGTGGGTTATCGTGTCAAGATGGCGGCGGTACTCATACGATATTCCGCATTTCTATAAAACCGGTCAATATGACGAACGAATGAGGCATATTGTGTCCCAGACTTCAATTGCCTTTAATGTTTTCTAATAGAGAACGAACGATGATGGTTGGGGCAGAGAAAGGACAATAGATTCCATAATGTCTCACTTCTGGTAGGAGAAGATCGTGTCTTCCGGTTTGTTGGGCCTCAAAATGACATCAAACTTCAGTAATCCGACCATATTGTGGCCCATAGAGCGTGGATAATAGGACACGGATAGCATGTGCGTGTCTGTGTGTGTTTGTGTGCGTGCGTGTGTTCGTATATGTGTGTGCCTACGTGCGTGCGTATGGGTACCATTATGTGGTGAAGTTATACACCTGATTGTCCACGCACAGTACTACAGTCACGTGACATGTCCCCCTATGCATACGTCACTAACCCTGCCATCGCCTGATTGGTCAACGTTCCACTGTTATCTCTGACAGACAGCGATTTATCTCAAGGTCTCGTCTCATATCTCACGAATACCTTTATATTCTTCTTGTACTTCAAACCCTGCCATTAACCAAAACCCTGCGTACGGTTGCTGTTGACCCTGCCATTGCCTCAGACTTTGTCACTAACACATATACTGTTGATGTCTCAGACCCTGCCACTTTTTCAGATCATGACACTGTTTTAGACCCCGTCACTACTTCAAGCCCTTTGATAAACTCAGATCTTATCTCTCTTTCAGACCCTGCCACTACCTCAGACCCTTCCACTGCCTTAGACCCTGCCACCGCCTCAGACCCTGCCACTGCTACTGCCTCAGGCGCTGCCGATGGCTCACAGTCTGCCTCATTATCCCGGTAGCACTGTCTCGCAGACAATGTCCTGGATCAGTCTATGTGGATATATGGGAGTGCAAGGATCAAAACATTTGGGTATCAATGGGTATTGTTAGGTATGGATCGGTATGTCGTTTAATACAGATATATGTGGCTGAATATTGGTGGATATGGTCGACTAGGTTGCATTGGGTATGCATGCGTATATGGATGAAGATTATAGGGTATTATAACTCTTCATAAGTGGGCACGGGTAGGTATGTATGACTGCATACAGATGGGTGTAGAGGCCTAATTGAAATGGGTATGGGTGACTCGGTATAGGTTGGTATGGGTGGCTGGGTACGGTTGGGTATGACCAGCAATTTATAGTACTAAGCCCCATTATAATCTCAATAATTGACATTCTCACTTCCTCTAGGACCTTTTAAGCGACGTTTGTCGATAGATCTGCTCCTATGACGTCACCGGAACAACTTACCGACGGCGATAACAAACACGTTGATGACGTCACATTACTGAGGCGGTGAATGGCTAAAATAAACAGATCAGTATCGATCAACTGGATATCGATCATTCTGAAATCACGTGACACGCTCAGGTGATTCTCTAGGCGGCCGATTAAGCGAGCGATGAGAAGGGCGCCACCTAGCGGGTAATGACTTACGTCAGCGGGAGTACTGTCATCATCTGGAGTATCAAACATAACGGTATGTGTGGAGTATCACTACAGGAGTATCTGTATCATGGAGTATTGTCACTATTCAGGGATACAATCTGTTCGAGAGTATCATCATCATCATCATCAAGGTCAATCATCATCATCATCATCATTATCATCATCTTCATCATCACAGAGTATAACTATTATGGAGTATCATTATCATAGGAGTAGATAGAAGTATAATTATTAGGAATATTATCATTATAAGTTACCGCAATAAGTGACAAGAGTATCACCACTAAAGAATAAAATGATCATACAGTATCATCATCATCGTCATCATCATCATCATCATCGTATTCATCATCAGGGAGTAACATTAACATATAATAATATCATCAGGGAGTATCGCCATCAGAGAGTATCACCATCTCGAGAAGTACAACTAAGAGTATCGCTATGAAGCACATTTAGATTGTGACACCGATGATATCTGATGTCACATTGTAGATGGCGCCGTGACGTCAATCATCAGCCAATCATCATCGTTGTAGTAAAGAGACAGCGACATCTGGTGATTGTTGCCGTATTCCACGTACGCCATATATCACATGACGTAGTCTCGGCGTGGTTAATGAAGAGTGAAGCTGATAGTATGCTGGCTCACACAAAACCCTGCTCACTAACCTCATGGTGGCTCACCACAAAGCTGGTGCTCACTAACCTCATGGTGGCTCACCAGAAAGCTGGTGCTCACTAACCTCATGGTGGCTCACCAGAAAGCTGGTGCTCACTAACCTCATGGTGGCTCACCAGAAAGCTGGTGCTCACTAACCTCATGGTGGCTCACCAGAAAGCTGGTGCTCACTAACCTCATGGTGGCTCACCAGAAAGCTGGTGCTCACTAACCTCATGGTGGCTCATTAGAAGTAGCACTCACTCACCTCATGGTGGCTCACCAGAAATAGTACTCACTAACATCATGGTGGCTCACAAACTACCAAACACCGCTAATAAACCACATAAACATGGCTCACAAACAACCTAACACCGATCACAAACCGCCTAACACCGATCACAAACCGCCTAACACCGTTCATTAACCGCCTAAAACCGTTTACAAACCGCCTAACACCGTTCACAAACCGCCTAAAACCGATCACAAACCGCCTAACACCGTTCACAAACCGCCTAACACCGCTCACAAACTACTAAACAATGCTCATAAACCATCAAATAAAGCTCATTCAATATTATGCCCAGACAAGTTGCGCACTAACCATTATTTATCGGTCAATTTAAGTTAGAAACCCATAAACCCCCCCCCCGTCCACCCTCCTACTCCATATCTCCCATCAGCGGTAAAAAATCTAAGGACTTTATATAACAAAACTGTGAGGTGGTCCAACTGGGCAAGTTGGGCACGTCTTGAGCCAGGTATATAGTTGGGTACAAAAACGATTCTACGTTTTGCGACATATGACATGTGCTAGTGGCCCAGTCGGTACAATGGCGGAATACTGAACAAAATCGAGGAGGTTCTCGGTTCGAATCCGCTAATTAGCTATATGAGAACTAAGTACTTAGCGATGGATTAGTGTGAATTATGTGCCTATATTTGGCGGTTTGATATGTTATACTGGAGGAGGATTTGAGGACAGTCCTGGATTGTACTGGTCTATAATAGAAGCGTTGAGTACAGACGAATAGAATTGTTGAACTTATCCGAAATAAAACATTCTTGGAAAAGTGAAGATCGTGTCTGACTACAAATAAATAAATTACGGCAGAATTATTGCTAATTCACTTTCACAAATCTAAACATTCACGACGTCTATTTTTTTCTCTATTTAAAAATAAAGCTTTGAAAATATTTGAACCTTTTAGAGAAGCCATTTTATCTACAATGTATAGTTGGTTATAAAGCGGTAAACCTCGAGGGTGTGTTCGTTTAGAATATAGTCAACATCTCGACAGATAATTATCACAACGAGGCTACCTCCGCCGGTAAAGGAGCGACATCTGACGGAGATTAATTCTACCGACTGGAGAACAATACGATCGGCGTTCGTACCTGTCACGTGACTGTCGGAACTAGCCCGAGTGGGCTCATCCGGGCAATACGAGAACATCGCGATCTTCCTGACCGGAAATTACCCCATCATCATGTGACTTGGGCGAGAAATCATCTGTCTGGAGCCTCAAATTGATATTAACCCGCGTTTTGTTGGCCGATCGTGAATTAGGATGACGGGATGGCTACGATGATCTAAGGATATTCTAATGTTATCCAGAGTTATTGAGGGCTATTCCAGATTATCCAGGCCTATCCAGGGCTATTCGGGATTTTATTACGTCATTCACGACTATCCACGATTATCGCCCGATTTATAGAACAATCGACGGCTGATCTGAGCTATTTAAGACCTTACAAGGTTATCCAGAGCTGTTCAGCAATACTCAGAACCATTCAGGACCATTCACAGTCAGCTAACGCTAGCCAGAACTATCCAGGGTTACCAAAGCCCATTTAGTTATTCAGAATTAAACGGGGATATTCGGATAATCAGAAATATCCAGAGTATTTCTAGAATATTTAGAGCTGTCCTATGTAAGAGAAATCTGTTCGAGAATTTAGCAGAAGTGATCCAGAAATATTCAGACTAATTCAATCCTATTCAGAGCTGTCGTAGATGATCAGGGTATTTAGATATTCTCTTCTATTCTATAACTATTCACAACAATGATATCCAGGGTTAATAATTGCGAGAGATCGTAAGAGACCCCTCTCACTCCCCCCTCCCCTCTCCTCCCCCTTCAGCCTCTCTCCCCCCCCTCCCTCTACCCCTCTAATATTCGCTCCAATCAATGACAAACCAAGGACATAATGATTTTAGCCATTTTATACCGAGACTGGCCAAATCAACTTCCGGTCTTCTTGAGACAAATAGACGCCTCCTAGTGACGGATTATTACCGACAGAAGAGGCTCATTTCCTGGATATGAATAAGTAAAAGTTTCGAATAACGCCATGACGGAGAGCAACAGATTCTGAAGTGGGAGGAAATGAGGGGGGCGCTGTCCGGACATTTTTCTGTGCGAACATAATTCATCCTGTACGGGATCCTGACAAGAAACTTCCTCAGACCATGACATCTCCGGATATAGGGGGGGGGGATCTAATGATAAGGACGATAATGAGAGATAGATAGATAGATAGATAGATAGATAAATAGATAGATAGGGGGATATATATATATATATATATATATATAGGTAGATAGATAAATAGATGGATAGATAGATAGATAGATAGATAGATAGATAGATAGATAGGTAGATAGGGGGGGGAGAAGAGAGAGAGAGAGAGAGAGAGAGAGAGAGAGAGAGAGAGAGAGAGAGAGAGAATCAACTAACAACAAACTGGGGTCGAATAATTAAACTCCAGAAGGGAGCTCCAGATTGGCAGCTCATTAATTTTTTAACGGGGACAAGCTCCAAGTTGTCAATTCTAGATCCTGGCCTCGCACTCGCCTCCGGCATCCCCCAATACAACTGGTTGATGTCGCCATGACTCTGACGTCATCCTTCACGTGACCAGCTATGCCGACAGGTGAGTTGGCCAATAACCGGAAGTCGCCCTGCCTACATCACGTGATCTCACAGGATGGCACATGACAATTAGTAGAGGGAACTTGGAACGACTTGGATGGCGTGTTCCGGATCTTGACATATATATTTATGTGATCTGTGATGGCCAGCTCTCTGGATCATAGAGATAACTGGTTTACAAAATGGCGGAATAAACACTGCCAAACACAACGAAACACTAATAAACACTATCCAACACTGAAAAATACTAACAAACATTACTAAATACAAGCAAACATTGTCAAATATTGCTAAGCACTAACAATCATGACTAAACACTATCAAATACTATCAAAACAATGCCAAACACTAAAAATAAACACTATTAAACACTACCAAACACTATTAATCATGACAAGATACTGTCAAATAAAATATATATGTCCTATTGTATATATAAAAGATAGAGATGACTTTTAATAATAATAATAATAATAATAATAATAATAATAATAATAATAATAATAATATCAATAGTATTACTATTATTACTACTAGTGGTAGTAGTAGTAGTAATATTATTATTATTAGTAGTAGTAGTAGTAAGAGTAGTAGTAGCAGTAATAATAATAGTAGTGGTAGTAACGGCAAAAAGGGAAAACAAAGCAACACACACACACACACACAGTGACCTAACATAGGACGTCTAATGTTGATATTCCTCTATCCTTAGTCAAAGATATAATCCAAAAAGCAAACGTTAGAAACAACGTCAGGACATGGGGCCATTATAATGATTTATACATGGGGGAGAGCTTTTAATGGGAAGCAATATTACTGGGACCATTAGGTAACTCTCTCTCTCTCTCCCCCCCCCTCTCTCTCTCTCTCTGTGTGTGTCTCTCTCTCTCTTCATCCAATTCTTTCTCTGTTCTACTGATTAACATAATAATAATTATTATTATTACTCACTCACTCACTCACCGACTCATTCATTTATTCATTCATTCATCAACTGTTTATTCTCCTACATTTCCCTCTCTCCTTATCTCACCCTCTCTACTCATCTCACCAAACGCATGTTCTTTCCAGATGGTATATGGTTTATAGTATATAGTATATACATATTTATATATATATATATATATATATATATATATATATATATATATATACATATGATATTTGGCATGCAAAAATAATATGAAACTTAGCAGGCGTCTAACATCCAGAATATATTTGGCATCCAGATGGTAGCATGTGTCCAGGTTGTATATGGTAGCTGGGTGGCACACATTACCTCAATGGTACATGGCATCTACATGGTAAGTGATGTCCAGATAGAGTTCACCCTGTTCACAATTTCTGGCAACAAATGACCCAGTTATGACGTCATCTCTCCGTCGATGATGACGCTAAATGTTCCAGTAATCCTGACGTCAGACGTCACACTGTTATCTGATCAGAATTTATGTCTGTAGAACATTAATAATAATTATTGTTAATCTGAGGGGGGTTACATGCTAATATTGTGTCTGTGTGGGGGGTGTTGTGTATGTGTATATGTGCGTGTGAGCGCGCGCGTGTGTGGGTGTGTGAGCGCCTGTCTGTCTGTCTGTCTGTCTGTCTGTCTGTGTACATGTATCTATCTGCCTTGACTCACTTCCTATCTGAAGTTTTTTCGCATCTGCCTATATATCTGTAAGCACATGTTTGTTAGACTTTTCGTCTATCTGTCTGTCTGTCTGTCTGTCTGTCCACCTTTCTACCATCCTTCTTGTTAGCCTGTCTGCCTGTATGAATTCCTGTCCGTCTGTGTATCATCTGTCTGTCTCAGCCTGCCTATCTTCCCGCCCGCCTGTCTGACTCTACCGCCCAGCCGAATCCAGCCCTAGAAAGCCCACTTTCATATTAGCTCCACATATAATCCATTAGTGACCAATGTTTATCTCTGTACGACACATTACTATTACCTGGTTATAGAGAAGAGCGAGGATGGTGAGCGATAAATGAGGATTGGCTCGAGGACAGCATGACCTTGATGAAGGTCGTTGATCTATTGTTATGACGTTATTAAGGAACAAGTGGAGCCGATTGTCACTGAATTACTTGTTTATATGGCAGAGGGGTATGGGAAAAAAGGATTGATAAGGGGAAAGGTATGGAGGTTTTCGTGTGTGTGTGTGTGTGTGTGTGTGTGACTATCTATACTCCACCCCCCACCTCTCTCTCTCTCTCTCTCTTTATATATATATATATATATATATATATATAGTCTCAGTGTGACTGCTATGCGAGCCGAGTTTGTGGGAACTATCTAGATTCTAGCTTTGATAATCTAATCATAGATATGAAAATAATTATTAAACATATATCTGCAGATTAATTCATTTCATGTGACATCTTCAAGGATAGGAATTCTTTTTCAATGTCATCAATATATGTCACGAATTTCTGAACCAGCACTGGCTCAGAAAATACACCCATCACCGTCTGTCGACAGATTGTCATAAAGTAGTCCACTTCAACACGTGACAATATACTAATCGTGTAAAAGTCACGTGACAAGACGTCGGTTATAAAGTGTACAGAATCTTTTTTTATTTTGTTCCTTTTATTATGTGATCGTTTGTTTACTTGTTTGTTTGTTTGTTTCTTTAATTGTTTGTTTGTTTATTTTGTTTGTTTAAAAAATTGTGTGTTTGTTCGTTTCTTTGTTTATTTCCATACTTGATTGCGTAAGTGCACATTCTAGATTGTATTCATTTCTTATCGTATATCGATGTAAACAATCTAAGATCTGTTATCCTTCGTGGCTCCGCAGTAAAGTGCTGAACTCGATAGTTTGACAACCTCGGCTCGAAACCACCAACTGGCTGTTATCGATTTCACGCGCTCCGGCTGCTTGATACGACTACACCTTATGTGGATCGAGAATAACCATTGTCTGCTGTCTCCTTATAATTGGCAGCAACTAGACACGGGCTACTCCTCGGGCAGTTTATTTTAGGGCCGGACGGTACAGTTCCATAAACCAGGGAGCAGAAGTGAGAGGACAAATTTCACACAACAAGTAATGCCCATTAACAATAATGTATCCCTCTCCATCATTCACCCCCCCCCCTCCACCCTAGGGCCTCCGGGTCTCACCATAGACAAATGGCCCCATTCACAACCAACTAGCTAGAATGGCCCACTAGACACCATTCACCTTTGTGGCACGGCATGCCGTACATAGCCCAGTCGGGCAATGGTATCTGGGCTGGGCACGACGTATATGTGTGTGTGAGCTGTGTGTTGGGCGCGATGATTGGACAAATAGGTGGGAGGATGACGGATGGGCCGCTCGGTGTTGGGTGCCGCTATAAGTACGGAGGATAGAGTGGAAGGTCAACCGGAGGCAGATGGCGCCACTGTGACAATGGGGAGACATCGGGGAAGCGCTGATGGAATTGACCAAGAGACATCAAGAAGGAGAATGGCCCAGCGAGACTTTGGCTTATGATGTGTTTGTTAGATGGCGGCAAATGGTCCCCTACCTGATAGTGTGTGGCTGGCTGACGTGTGGCACCCAAATGAAGGGGTTATGTGGTATGGCTTGTCACGGCCTGCGGAGTAATGTGGTATGCCTTGGCTCGGTTTGATGTGGTACGATGTGGTTGGTCGATGTGGTAAGTCTGTTGCCTTACGTTGGCAGCCAGCACTGCTGACATTGGATGGTCATGAATGATGCATGAATGGAAAAATGGCTAAAAGACACGCACGTGCACATGCATAGAATCATACACTTTGTGTGTGTGTGTGTGTGTGTGTGTGTGTGTGTGTGTGCGTGCGTGTGTAGAGGGAGGGGGGAATTTACAGCAGCAGCCGCCATATATTAATGAACCATATACAGACAGACCGAGAGGCAGACAGACAGACAGACAGACAGATAGATAGACAGACAGACAGACAGACAAACAAACAGACATACAGAGCAATATATTTAACAGTGATAACAGATCATTGACTTTGATGCATCTCTCTGGCATCTTATTCTTTGATCTATAACAACTTAGACAATGACACAATGTTCCCTCAGACTGACTGATTCACCTTATAAGCTGGTTCATCTTATTGACTGATCCACCTTATTGGCTGGTCCATCAGACTGGCTGGTCAATCTTATTGATTAATCCATCGGAATGGCTGGTCCAACATATTGACTGGTCCAGGTTATTGGATGGTCCATCACATTGGCTGGTCCGGTACCACAGATCATACCTTACTCATTTCGCGTAAAGTCTCCAAATATTGGCGTCAGTCAGTGTATCAACAGCCAAAGACCACCTATTAACGACCAACGACATCCGAAAAGCGACACCTTCCGGACATTTTATAAATCATCTGCTTATCAACTTCTAATGCAATGCATTATCACGTGACATGCACGGCTGGCCCACAACTTAGAACATTTGGGAACACTGGGAACAATATCTACAAAGAAGTGGGAACATCAATATAACAAACATTGTTAATAAGAGAACAACTAGAACACGACAAGAAACGAAAAACAATTTATTTCCTCTTTATCATATGAGAACACGGATAATAAGAAGGAACATGAGAAGGTAAAGAATAGTAAATTGTTTTCTCTGTTCTCTATTGGGAACATCTTTGTTCTCTATTGGGAACATCTCTGTTCTTTATTGGGAACATCAAGAGAAACAAAAAACAAACGTGTAACATTAAAACCGGAACAATATGATCACCAATACTGACGGACGGGGGGGGGGGGAGTCTAGATGACACGAGGAATGGAGGACGAGAGATTATTATTTTAATATTTTAGACAAAATGACGGCATGACAACCGTCTGTGAATGACACTTGACTGACGTCTGCCAGTCAATAATTGACGAGTTGTGTCTGGCTGAATTGGCAATAACACAGTCACATCAGCTACACATGTGTTATAGAGGCATAAGTTCGCCGGCGCTCAAAGTACACACAGGTGGTAAACACAGGCACCACAGGGACAGAGATAACTCAAGTACACAAGTACCTCAGGTATTTCAGACGGACGACTACCTCAAATATGCAGGTACCTCACAGCACTAGTACCTCGCTGAACAGGTACGCAAATACATCTGCCATACAAATTACGTGTGATAAACATACGTGTATACACAAATATGCCCAGGAGGTACAGAGGTAGCTCCAGCAGAAATTTGCCTCGTCCACACAGGTACCCCCTATACACAAGCACCACAGCCCCGTCACCAGTGCAGCATACCATGTTTTCTAATATCTAATAAATTATCAAGTTAACATTGGCTTTCGAATTATGTGCTATTAATCCCCTAGGTGTCAGTTTAAACCGACACATAATCCGGTCTGTGGCCTCGCAAGTACATGGGCAAGTATCCATCGTCCCCATCATACATCTCTGAGGCGTGTGTGTGTGTGTGTGTGTGTGTGCGTGCGTTGGGGGGGGGGGGTAGCCATGAGGACCAAAGGGTAGTCTAACTGAGATTATTGTGAGAAGAATAACAAATAAACCGATATCATAGTGAGGATATAACATATATCCGGATGGATTAGAGCTCTGATCCGGAATGTACCATGGTAATAATCCCCGTACACAGCGGGATAATCCACACTCTCAAAGACAGAACAACTGTCTCTATGGTAGCAGCTAACATCTGAGCTCTTTATATATATATATATATATACTGACCCACTGTAACATGATATTTGTATACTTACTATTCCAATCAATCAATAAAATAACAAAATGAAAAACAAACAAATTGATAGATAACCAGGAACGGTCTGCGAGCGCGGGCGAGTGCACGCACGCACGCACACATGCACTCGCACGCACACACACGCACACACAAATACCCACGCATGCACGCACGCTCGCACACATTATAACTGATTTATAATATAAGGACTTCGTTGCGGGGTCAAGAAACAGGATTAGAAGCCCTTCCCCCTCTCCCCCCATCCATCCATCCCCAAAACCGAGTCCACGCAATGATAATCTAACAAGTCTGATTAGATCTCGATCACACACACACACACTCTCTCTCTCTCTCTCTATATATATATATATATATATATATACCACCCAGACCCCACAGATAGGTGTGAGCCCTATAACTAACCCTTGATTACTCTAACATTGATGCTCCAATTATCATCAATAATCCAATAATAAAGACGATCACGTCGAACAAACATCCATCAAATGTTAGATTATAATCATCTATCTTATCACACCTCACGTCCATAATACAATTATCATACCACCGAGTCAGGCAATACAGGAGAACCTGGTTTAACAGACTACCACTGGGTGGGGGGGTCTCTAAACAGAGGTGGTCTTATAATGAAGACATTTTCTCCATCTGACCATGTAAACGGTGGTTGGTGGTCCGTGGTTTAGAACGGTGACAATTCGTGACGAAAGACCACTCAGGTATTATCCCTGCAGACCTCCCCCCCCCCCAGGTGAAGGATCTCCCCTCTCTCGAAGTAAGGCATCTCCTAATATTGAGACGATATAAAATATTAATAATGATGTGTAGCTAACCCGTATCATGTTAGTGTGTATAGTGTATTGCGTTTGATGGTAAATTCTTTTAACCAGTTACGTGTTTTATCATTGTCTAACGTGTTACAACGATACACGTGAGCTATACCAGGATATGTATGCTGGTTTGGATCTATACTATATCATGACTGAGTTGTATAATTGTGTATGTTTCCAGTTATGCGCCATCAACTTTTATATAATAATAATAATAATAACAAAAACAACAACAACAACAACAGGTATGAAGGCGTCTCCAAAGCCTAAGTATAAGCGTGGTTGGCCACACAGACTTCTAACACCAAGTTTCAAACCCCAGACAGGTGATATCTGAAGGATGTTTCAGCTTTCACTTTCCCTCGTTACCTTTATGAGATCCTTTCATCGTGTTTAGCCGACACAAAATAGTCCATAAATAACAATATTTAATATTTTGTCAAATAAAAAACATTCGATGTTACGTAGAGTAAAGCTTTTACTGACGGATGAAACATCCTATTGAGCCAGGTAGCACCGTCATTCAAGCCGACGACCCTCTCTACAGTTGTAGGGCGACATAAGCTGTATCGTGACAGCGCTTTTGAATGTTATTAGTTTATTTTGTAATGCTCTTTAGAGCGGGTGTTCTGTTAGGGTAGACTGGGATACGGGGGTTCCGCTGTGCATACGTGCACGTACAGACACTGACGCGCTGAAGTGAGCGCGTACGGACATAGACACACGCACACAACAGCGTCAGTCAGTCAGTCAAAAAGCGGACAGAATCAATTTAATCCTGGTGTCCATCCATAACACCCCCCCACCCGGTCAATGATGCCTGTTACACACAGGTACATCGTATCTAATAATCCTCCGGGACCCCCCCACCCCCGTGGTACAGGTAAGTGACGTCATTTTGTCATGACAACAAGACGCCACAGCCGGAGACAGAGAGACTAGATGGAGACACGATGAGCTGAGATCGTTTATTGATATTGTCCATTATACAAATGACCTACCGGGCTGTTAATTGTGTGTGTGTCTGTGTGTGTGTGTGTGTGTGTGTGTCGCTCACCTGCATTCACCTGTATCCTCGGGGAAGATCGGCGGGGGGGTGGTTGGTGTCGGAAGTTCTCTTGTAGCCATTACACATGTCTTCTGCTATCACACACCTGACATCTCTCTATAGCCAGGTAAGCGGTATTAATCCTTACTATATGTCTCCCCGATGGTAGACCCTCCCCTGGGTCCGCTCGTCCAACCCGCGACTCCGCCCTCGCCCTTCCCCACAACAATACCCCCAACCGAAAATCACCCCCCTCCAACACCCCCCCCCTCGTCGTCTCTTCTCAACAGGTATAATAAGCTCTGACTTATAATGATCACCTTTGGAGGGGGAGAGCATGATAGTCATGACGTTGTTTGGCCATAATGGGGGATGACACAAAGGACAACTGTCTGATGACACAAGGGACACCTCTCCGATGAAACATGGGACACCAGTCTGGTGGTGTCCCATGTATGATGATACGACGTGCACCTGTTTGATGATGACACAAGGATCACCCATTTGATGGATATTCGAGACACAAATATGATGAAACGAAGGACAAATGTCTGATGACACAAGAGACACCTGTCAGATGTCATAAGAGACACTTGACGCAACAGAGGCCTAGCACAAAAAAACAGCTGTCACAAGAGACACCTGTCTGACGTCACGACGGACACATGACACAACAAAAGTTTTCGCTCATCCAAAAGTGATACCTTTGAGGATTTCCACTGTTGGTGTCGTCATGGTAACCAAACAGGCGCTAACCCCTTAGACAGGAAGTTAGACATGTCAGTAGCTCCTATAACCGGAGGCTAATTAAGGATTACAAAGACAATACCTGGTCTAGGTAACATGGTACGAGTCGACACACACTCACAGACACACACACACACGTTTCTTAGAACAAATTATTATTAGGATTCGGAACCCTGGTTAATCGTCTACATGATGGAATCAAGTTTTTTAACTCTCATAGAGAGCGTTTCCACTCACTGCTAACAAACAAACAAACAAACAAACAAACAAACAAACAAACAAACAAACCAAAAAACAAACATACATACAAACAAACATACAAATACATTTACACATTATAGGATTAAGAAAAGAGTAAAAAGTCGAAAATGATAGTGTGTGTGTGCGCGCGTGTGTATGCGTGCGTCCGTGCACATATATATATATGTGTGTGTGTATATATATATATATATATATATATATATGTGTGTGTGTGTGTGTGTCACCCCCCACATTTTGTGTTCATTCGTCATTAAATAGCGCAGCCATGTATCAACTTTGTCTGTGGGATGTTTCATCAGTAGCCGCCGATATTGGATGAGACACGTTTCTGGTGAGAGAGAGCAGCGCCGAGGACAAACAAAACACAACCACCTGTTCACTAAATGACCACAATAACAACAGCAGCAACATATCGGAAATGATAGAGACGGCTAATTAAATCGTAGAGAGGTCAGCTAGTATGTCTCAACGATACAAGCATGAGGAGGTTCGTTTGTCAGCCCTGGTTCGTCGTTCCGATGCTTGTTGTTAGCTATCGAGGACTGGATCGGGGTGGAGTTATCTTTAGGTCTAGATCGTTGTCTCTTACTGGGGGGGGGGGGGTCAATGGTACACACAGGAGATAACCTATGGTAACTACTACTACTACTTCTACTACTAATATTATTATTACTACTACTACTACTACTACCTCTACTACTAATAATAATAGTAATATAACCAAATGTAAAAGCTACTGTTTTATTGCTATTTCCTGCCGACGTTAGGTTAAATGGGTCAAGCGCCCTCCCGTGGGAAAAAAAGAGGAGAAATACAAAAATGATATAATCTTTAGACATTGCCCGGCCGAGGTCTGAAACCAGATGGTAGAAGTTTATGGCCGACTACGCTACCATTTTCGCCACCGAGTTCGTTCTTTCCCCTAACCCCCCCCCCCTCCCATCGAGTGACAGACGGGCTATTTGTTCATTCCGGATTCCGGTCAGATTTGGTGAAGGAAATTGAAGGTGTACTGAAGCGTGATCAATGGCGATAGTGGCACAAATTGGAACCGCCGCCGCACACTGTCTACGTCACAATCTGGATCAGCAGCCATCTGAATCCGATCCGGTACAGTGTGGATGTCACACCTATGACAGCATCACCTGCCACGATGTGGTCGTCACGTGATCGTATAAGTGAGGTTGATCATCTTTTGATCTGTCTAGAATCGTCATCTCTGGTCATCGATGGGGGTCATAATAGGTCATTAATAGGGTCACCTTTAAGATCATCTAAAGGGTCATCTAAAGGTCATTTTGGTACATATATGTCTCGTTGGTAAGATAGGATGACATATAGGTCCAAATACGGGGTCATCTATATATCATCTATTGGGTCATTTATACTACTATTTGTATCTAATTGTATATGGGGTCATCTATAGAGTATTCAATGGTGATCATCTATGGGGTCGTCAAAGGGATCATCGTTAGAGTACTACATAATACACAAGGTTATCATATGGTTATCATTGATAACCATTTTACTTAAGATCTGGTGATGACTCACCAACAGGGCTACGTATATTGTCTATGGAGTTATAAACAGGGTCATCTTGCAAAAATATTTTCTAGGGAACAGTAAATTGAGTCAGCTATGGATTCACACACACACACACACACACACACACACACACACACACACACACACACACACACATATATATATATATATATATATATACTCATCAGCAATGCGATACTATGGGTAACTAAAAGTTATAGAGTGAGTCACCTGGAGAATTGCCTTATTGAGTTATTGTACATCGAGTCACCTGGAGTGATATCCATAAACTGGAAATTGTCTTATCTCTCACATAAAGCCACTCACCGACGACGAAATGTAACTCCATTACTTGAATCACTGAGTTATTTACGTGTTTAGAATGTCACAATGGCATTACTTTGTACGTTGTAGCTTAGGCGTTCCGGTGGTGCAGTGGTTCAAGCGTAGCTCTATAAACCTCTAGGTTCTGGGTTCGAATCCACTCTTAGCTGGATTCAGCTTCCTACAGACATCACCTGCGTGGGGTTTGTAACTTGGTGTTAGAGGTTTGTAAACAACCACGCTTGTAGTTAGGCTTTGGAGACGCCTTCTTTCCTGTTGTTGTTGTTATTATCATTAGTAGAAGTAGTAGTAGTAGCAGTTGTTGTTGTTGTTGTTGTTGTTGTAATAGTAGTAGTGATAGTAATATTACCATTTTAAATATCATGCATATATTAACCTTTTATAAATGTATGCTTTCTTATAATAATTATAATGTCAACAATCAGTCATTTAGATTAAGATTATATATATCTCCCAAATCTGCACTAATCAGTCATATCTATCAGTCATATATATCAGTCAGATCTATCAGTCATATATATCAGTCAGATCTATCAGTCAGATATATCAGTCATATATATCAGTCATATATATCAGTCAGATCTATCAGTCATATATATCAGTCATATATATCAGTCATATATATCAGTCATATATATCAGTCATATATATCAGTCATATATATCAGTCATATCTATCAGTCACATATATCAGTCAGATATATCAGTCATATATATCAGTCATATATATATCAGTCATATATATCAGTCATATCTATCAGTCATACAGTCAATTCAGCCACAGATTTCTACCAATCAAGTAGTCATGCACTAGTCACCTGTAATTTAGAATGTCACACCCCCTATTTCACTCATATACTGTGTCACATGGCCACCCTAAACACGTCGGGTATACGGTGTCACTTGTACAATGTCATCTGTATATTGTCACATGTACAATACGCCCCCCCCTCCGGTAGACTTGTGTATTAAATAAAAGACAACTATCTGACTGAGTGACTCAATGACTCAGTGACTGCGTGATTCTCTTTTAATATTATTTCCAGTCGAGTAACACGGAAGCTATGATCTCCCCCAGTCACGTGACATTAACGTGTTATCAGTGCGCGCCCTACTGCGCAGGTCACCTGACCTATTGATCTGTACGCCATCATGACGTCACTAACCAACCGATAATAATCCTTGATATGTGTGAGACATAATGTGTTGGAGACACAGTGTGTGTGAGACATAGTGTGTTGGAGACACAAAGTGTGTGAAACATAATGTGTTGGAGACACAATGTGTGTGAGACATAATGTGTTGGATACATAACGTGTTGGATACATAACGTGGATGAGACATAGTGTTGAAGACACAACGTGGGTGAGACATAATCTGTTAAAGACACAACGTGTGTGAGACATAATGTGTTGGAGACACAATGTGTTTGAGACATAATGTGTTGGAATCACAATGTGTGTGAGACATAATGTGTTGAAGACACAACGTGTGTGAGACATAATCTGTTAAAGACACAACGTGTGTGAGACATAATGTGTTGGAGACACAATGTGTTTGAGACATAATGTGTTGAAGACACAAAGTGTGTGAGACATAATGTGTATTAGATATGATATGTTGGAGATATGACGTACCCGCTACATACTATATGGCAGACATATTGTTTGGTGGATAAAATGTCTGGAACACTTAATGTTTGGGTGATACATAACATATATAGAATAATATGTGTATAGGATTAAAATATAGTGCAATGGAAATATGTTATGTTTGCCAATGGAACATAATATTTATGGGATATAATGTGCGAAAGATATACTGTTTGGAGAAAGAATTGATATGTGAAGTACATATTGTGTAAAATACATAATATGTAAGGTACATAATCTGTGAGGTACATAATGTATAAGGTACATAATGCCTGTTGGTGACATGTCCATGACCTCCTAAAGCCTTATGTTGTCATCATAATAAGTAGATTATGTGTCTACTCTATATCCTCAAGCTATAAGCTAATGAATATCATACAGTGTGTGTGTGTGCGTGCGTGTGTGTGTGTGCGTGTGTGTTTGCGTGTGTGTGTGCGTGTGTGTTTGCGTGTGCGCGCCACCCAACCAGTCAGTTACCCAACGATCCAACTAACCAACCAGCCAATATAATACCTGTCTGATCATTATCTACATTCCCCATCTTCCTATAATTAACAATATTTTTGATTAGCGGCCATCTTCCTGCTATAATACGTCACCAGGAAATGGCTTCCGGGCAATATTTCCCGGAACATGACGACGATAATTTGTTGATGTTAGTCTATAACTCATACACCGAGCTAATAACAGAGAGAGGGGGAGAGAGGAGCGGACAGGGAGGGGTTCCGGTGTCACGATGGCACAGCGGTATGGCGCAAGGTTAGGAAACAAAGACTTCTCGGTTCGAAACTAATGACCAGTTGTTGGTTTGTCACGCACCCTATGGGCCCGTAGTATACGTGGCTCTTATTTGCGGCTAGAAAGAGTATACAAACCAATAATACTAACCATGTACGGTTTATTCGGACAAGGCGTAAATTGTCAAACTGATTAAAAAAATTTAAAAACAAAAACCGGGCAAAATAAAACAAGGATAAACAATTGGGAAAACCAAATTTTCATCCTTTAAATTGGTGTTTGGGTTTTTTTTGGGGGGGGTGTTTGGGGGGGGTTTGGTTTGGTGGTAAACGCCGCCGCGCCGCGCCCGTGGGGTTGGGCTGTGATTTTTTTCTGCCAGGATATAGCTCACATAATATATCAACAGCAGTACACGTGTTGGCCAACATAATTAATTCATAATGACCCTAATATTATCGTTGATAATTCCGTCCTAATATGATCTATTTTAATCCACAATAATCACTTTAATTCGTCTCTGGCGCCTCTCATGGTGGCAGAGTAATTTATTTTATTTCGAGAGCAAAAAATAAATTTAATAAAAAATTTATAATTTGCCGAAATGACTACGTTAATTGGGGACATTAAGAGTCAGTGACTCGTTTTATTCAACGAAAGTACCTTCTATTTGTGTTTCATTTTGTGGGTTGTTGTATTTGTTTTTTAAGCCAGCTATCGGTGTTTTTATTCACATATTGCTTTTTATCTTTCAAATTTTATTTTTTAATTAAAGTGTCATTCCTTTATCCGATGTTAATGAACAAACTTTTATAATATATATATATATATATATATATATATATATATATATATATATATATATATATAACACACACACACACACGAAACGGGAATAAACCACATAGACCTCAAGTCAAAGAAAACTCCATTTTGTTTTTTAGAACAAAGGAAACTCCCTGAATCCCGCCGTTGGATTTTAGTCCTTTGACCTTGACCCTGAAGTCGTAAGTGAAAATTTGATAACTCGAAGAGGCCAGACTTACGGATTATGGTGGGAGAGCGACCACGATCTGCCGCTAACTGGGCAAACAAAGGCACCTGGCTTATGGACTAGAAACTATCCTAGGCGACCACTAAATCTAACGATATCAACTGTCTCTAGTTACAGACTGCTGGTCGCTTGAAAGAAAGAGAAGACGGAGACAGAGACTAATGTTGATCAAAACTCTTACTACACGACACTGAGACCCCCGGAGATGGAGCCCGGGGGTGGGTGTGGGGTGAACGGAAGGGAGGGCGGGGACTTATGATGATAAAGCGACCAGAAAGTTTCACACAAACAATTTCTGTTAATGGAACTGATGAGACTGATTATAGTGGTGTCAAGTTATCTTATAATGGGGAATTCCTGGTTAGTTGGTGAGGTATCTGTGGTTAGTTGGTGAGGTATATGTGGTTAGTTGGTGAAGTATATGTGCTTGGTTGGTAAGGTATCTGTGGTTAGTTGGTGAAGTATATGTGGTTAGTTGGTGAGGTATCTGTGGTTAGTTGATGAAGTATATGTGGTTAGTTGGTGAGGTATCTGTGGTCAGTTGGTGAAGTATTTGTGGTTAGTTGGTGAAGTACATGTGGTTAGTTGGTGAAGCATATGTGGTTAGTTGGTGAAGTAGATGTGGTTATTTGGTGAAGTATATATGCGAAGTTGGTAAGGTATCTCTGGTTAGTTGGTGAGATATATGTGGTTAGTTGGTGAGGTATATGTGGTTATATGGCAAAGTATATGTGATTAATTGGTTAGGTATCTGTGGTTAGTTGGGAAGTATATGTGCTTAGTTGGTGAAGTATTTGTGGTTAGTTGGTGAATTATATGTGGTTAGTTGGTGTGGTATATGTGGTTAGTTGGTGAGGTATATGTGGTTAGTTGGTAAAATATATATGCTTAGTGGGTGATGTATCTGTTGTTATTTGGTGAAGTATATATGCGAAGTTGGTGAGGTATCTCTGGTTAGTTGGTGAAGTATATGTGGTTAGTTGGTGAGGTATATGTGGTTAGTTGGTGAAATATATATGCTTAGTGGGTGATGTATCTGTGGTTAGTTGGTAAAGTGTTTTTTTAAAGATTTAATGCCCAATAATAAGCCAGATAATGATTCATTAGTGTTGTGTTTATATCCAGATACTTTTAACCATCAAGTTTGTGTTTATAACTCAGTACTCAGGATCAAATAAATACATAACAGAATAATCAAGAAGATACTCAACCGCATACTCAGATATTGATGTCGGTGATTATATATTTACAATGTATAGTCGGTGATATACTCATTTCTATACTCAGCTCTTTACTCAACTTCTACTCAACTCATATTTACGGCCGGATACTCAGCTAGTCAGACAGCGCACTCCATCAAAAGCCTCATTACTGTCCATAAGCTGTCATCTGCTTACTGTCTGTCTACATACCGATAGTTTGTCAAATCACCCCCCCCACACACACACACACATCTTGTTAATGACCTATATACATCACCTTACTGATCCAGCCATATGTCTACACTATAGGACAGATCTATATCAAGTTACCTGTGAAGATGGTGGCCAATTTGATTTCAGATTCTAACTAGATCCACTTGTAACCGGACCCCTAAGTTTATGCTACATCTGCTGTTGCTGTTCGTTTTGGTGACATTGCTGTTGCTGCTGCTGCAAATGATATCATTGTTAATTTGTTCACTGCAATTACTGTTGTTGTTGTTGTTTTGGCGAGAATTATTGGATTTAATTTGATTTCACCTCGTAACTAGACCCACTTGTAACCAATTTCTTGTGTAGTTGGTGCTGTTATCATTGATGTTGTTATTGCTGTTGTCATTGTTGTTGTTATTGTTGTTGTTATCATTGTTGTTGTCATTGTTAGTGCTGTTTCTGGTGTTATTAAGAGAACAATGGTTTGGGTTATAATACAAATGTCAAGTTAAAGCAGTACCTATGTTAGACACAGACACACAGCGCCATCTGTCGGACTAAGATGACTTTAGTCTCCCATTATAATATTATTATGTTATTGAACCGTGACTATTGGACTATAGAGAGGATTGACAGGAAAATGTGGAAAGGGTGGGGACGGAGGGAAAGGAACAGAGAAAAGGAAAGGTCTAGAAAGATAATCTAAAAATGGGAAGATGCACGGACAGAGATAAGTAGAAAGGCAGAGAAGAGAAAGTTGGAGATGGTACATAGCGGTGGAAAGGGCTGAAGGGGGAAAGGGTGGAAAAGGCAGAGAAAGTATTGGGCGAGAAATGTGGAGAAAGGAAGAGAAAATGGAAATAGAAGTAAAATGGAGGTCGCAAGATTTGAGGGGGAGAAGGGATAAAGAGGTTGAGTAGGAAGCAATATTGGATATTTTAGGAAAACAAATAAATACGTGTATATGTCCTAATTGTCACAATGCCTGTATGTGTGTATATGGGCTACGGATAAACATGCATTGTATTATAACACACATACACACACAGAGAGAGAGAGACACACACAGAGAGAGAGAGAGAGAGAGAGAGACACACACACACACACACACAGGAGAGAGAGAGAGAGAGAGAGAGATCAAGGCGTCACCTGTTATATTTACCTAAATCAAACAAACTTATAAGCCAGACTTCGGAAATACGAGAAAAGTAAGATCTGTTTGAAGAGAAGGTTATATAGACATACACAGAGAACATACCTACACAACAACCACAACAACAACAACAACAACAACAACAACAATAATAACAACAACAATGAAGATGATAACAACAAAGCAATGAGAACATTTGTCAAGAATACAACAAAGTTAAATCTCTTTGTATATTAATATTTCGAGTGCCATTTTGGTGAGTTTGTTGTCGGCGACGAAGGAACAACAGCAACATACCGTTTATCTGGCGGCCACAAAACATTCCGGATCTTCGGGATCCTCTTTGAAGCGATATCCAAAGTGCAGAGGAGTTCTCCTATTTGTAATCCCCCTCTTTCACACACCCCCCTCCCCGATAACAACAGACGATAGCTAATAAGAAGAAAGGTCTCCGGACCATTAGCCAACCATCTCAGTGCTTCCTTTAGCCCGGAGCTATCCAGAAGAGCGCGCACTCTCTCTCTCACTCTTCACATATCAATACCCGGATCAGTGACTTCCGTTCAGGATGCTCCTCGGGGTGTTTGGTCGGCGGCGCCCAGTCCCATTGCTGCCACCGATAGACCATCATTCCCATGATGCGCCGGTCATCCATTAGCCTCGTCTGATGGTAGGTGGCGCCCCCTTTCGCGTAGCCGATAGAGACGGGCACCGGCTAAAAACCATCCGGAGATTCGGTCTGCCCTTCTGGATTTCGCAGGGTTGTCCGACACCTGGATAAATAACGGGCTTTTTTCTCGGAAGCCTTTTCCAAAGAACACCAAAACCATCAGAGAAAGAGAAATAGAAAAGTCAGTGACTCGTGAAAGTGTCCTTTAAGTAGGATTACAGAAAAAAAGGTCCCGTTAAAGACATCGTATTGTTGTTGCCTTGATAATTCGAATAAATAAAAAATAAACAACAAAAAATTATTTTTTTAAACTGACTGACATTCAGTTCACATCCATAATCCAACATCTCAACACCCCCTCCCCCTGGCGCCGCCGCCGACCCCAATTTTTGCTGGTGTTTTCTCCCCAATTTTATGGTAATTAAACTTTGTCCGTGAAAACGTTTTATACGAATTAATTACTTTTATACGCGAATCGTGGCCAGTTTAATGTTTGATGTTAACGCTGACTTGCTGACTACAAACGCGTCCACTGTCGGATGAATCGAAATATAGGTATAATTAGCTGCCGAGTTGCCTACAAACCAAATACACGTCGGATAATTCGAAGTAGAATTCGCTACCGAGCGGTTTATGGATAGGCGTAAAGAGGCGAACACCTGTACCGACAACGACACCATAAACCACATCAACACCCTCAGGGGTATATGTGTACGGAGTGAATCATAGTCGGACTGACTTATAAATAGAGCGACGATCACTTGAATGAGTCGACACTCGGGAGCTTATCGGATCCGGATTAGGCGTCAGGTCATTTATCACCCGGAATAGGTACGAGATAAAAGAGATCCATTTGTTGTGCGTGGTATTGAAAGTGTAGAGTAGTAGTAGTAGTATAGTAGTAGTAATAGTAGTAGTAGTAGTAGTAGTAGTAGTAATAGTAGTAGTAGTAGTAGTAATAGTAGTAGTAGTAATAGTAGTAGTAGTAGTAATAGTAGTAGTAATAGTAGTAGTAGTAATAGTAGTAGTAATAGTAGTAGTAGTAATAGTAGTAGTAATAGTAGTAGTAGTAGTAATAGTAGTAGTAGTAGTAGTGGTTGTTGTTATAGTGATAATTATTATTGTTATTGTTATTGTTATTACAGTAGTAGTAGCTATTACAGTTATTATTATTATTATTATTATTATTATTATTATTATTGTTGTTGTTATTGTTGTTGTTGTTGTAATAATAGTTGTAGTTTTTGTTGTCGTCGTTGTAGGTTTACAGTTGTTGTTGAATGAAAATGGATCCTGTACAAGATCCAATAGACTCTGGATTAAGCAACAACATTGGATTCTGATAATGTTGTTACTTCAAATTAGTTAATTTATTATTAATAATTATGTAAAGATATATTAATTAATTTATTATTAATACTTCTTAATTTTTATCTTTGATTTTGGGTGTTCTCCTGTTGCTGTTTGTAGGAAACTCACATTGTTGAGATCGAATGCTATTGTTACCTGTCTCTAGGGGATGTTACATCTGATTAACTCATTTACCTTGTATATAGCGATCGTGTATATTCTAGCTGACTCCAGCGCCGATGTTACTGACTCACTGACTCACCCACATTTGTCTTTAAGTGGCGAGTACTTTAACAAAATGCTAGATAATTATTGTTAGTCTAGGCAGGTGTCTGGATCAAATCCATTCCACTCATTCTGGATCCGTTGGCCAGTGAACTGTCGGAGTTTAGCAAGTGGGTAATTAATCCCGGCGAAGGTTGCTAGATCCAGGAGTCCGTGAAATTGAAAAAGACATTTTTATCAGAAACTGACATCAGTCGGGAAGGTTTTGTTTCTGACCAGAGAAACTACACAACATTCTGAGTCCCTCGTCACTCACGGGGGATAGAATGGTGGTGTTGGGGGGGGGTAGGTGTTATAGACGTGGGAGAGTTCATACGAAATTAACAGAGGAAAGAGATTTGGAGCTAAAGAGAAGAGGTGGGGGAGATCCAGGGATATACTAAGAGGGTGATTAAAAGTGTCGTTCAGAGAGGGGAAGTGGGAGTGGGAGAGAGAGGGAGAGAGAGAGCCGTCTTAGCATAAAAAAGTCGCTTTTCAACATCACTTTCTGATGAATCGTCGAGAGGTTATACCCACGATTCATGATTCTCTGCATCAGTGTATTATACATCACTGGTAAAACACGCACGTATACTGACGCACGCGCGCACCAACATACACACGCACATACACGCGCACGCACACACTCACAAACACACACACATACACACATATATTATACACAATTACAGAGAGAGAGAGAGAGAGAGAGGGAGGAGAACCTAGTCCAGTATAATTAAGAGAAGATGTTCCATGATAAGTCAATAAGTCATCAAGTACACAACCTCAAGCCACTAACACTAACAATCATCACTCTGGTCTAAACACAGAGGGAGCCACCTGTAGCTGATCACTAACTTACCGACAGATAACAACAGCTCGCCTTTTATCACTCACTACATAACGGTCAACATCGTGAGAGAGAGAGAGGCGGGGAGGGGGGGGTTATTGTGTATAACATGTAGTTCTAATGTGTATAACTCCTAAAATACTTCCACATTGTTAAATCGAAATTAATACTTATAGTGTTAATGTTGTTATTATGATGTCTCCTACTCTTCCGCAACGTTCTTAGAACTTCATATTTCGCTTACAGACTCGTTATGCAGCTTACACGTTTGTGGAACTGTATATCAACAACTACACCGGATGTATACCATCTCTAGCCACATATCATAACTATATAGGTCTCATTAATCCATTACCGATGAATCAACCAGATGGAGCTAGAATAATGGCCACTTGGTAGATTCAAACCCAGAACCATCCGGTTTCCAATCCAACACCATTACCACTGAAACATTATGTATGTACTTATATACCCCTGTACATCTGTACCCCCGTACATCTGTACTCCTGTACTCAATGTGTAGATTTAATTCCATATAAAACTGTTTGCATCTTACCTGTAACGTTCCTCGCTAATTAGCGGGAGATGATTTGTTTACCTAGCTGCTGAGATATATAATTATGTATAATTAATTAATGTATATATCTGGTGATAAACTGTAACAGGTTAGATAGGATAAGCAAATAAACAAATAAACAAAACGGGATTATTATTATTATTATTATTATTATTATGGCTGTTTAACATAAAGATCTGGCAGTGATTGCAGACAGACAGACAGACAGACAGACAGACGGTTGACAGGTAGATAGATGGCCTAACAGACAAACACACACACGCACGCGCGCGCGCGCACACACACACACACACCGAGAGAGAGAGAGAGAGAAACATATTTCATGTGACATGATATAGGTTTGGCGTTTCTTCTCGAAAAGTTTGATTATTACGACAAATATATCTTGTTAGCATAACATTATACCCCTGCCACGTGTTGTGTGTGTGTGTGTGTGTGTGTGTGTGTGTGTCCACGCGCGCGCCCGTGTGTGTGTGTGTGAGAGAGAGAGAGAAACCAGTATTTAGCCAGTAGTCTAGATGCTGCAGACAGTCCTACTTCAATGTAACATAGGCTATAGCGAGAATATTTCATGTTTCTAGTTATGTCTTAAGTTAACAAACATTCTACAACAACACACACACACTCTCTCTCTCTCTCTCTCTCTCTCTCTGTGTGTGCGTGTGTGTGTGTGTCAGTCAGTCGGTCGGTCGGTCGGTCTGTCGGTCTGTCTGTCTGTCTGTGGTGAGATTTTTATGAGGAATGTCAAAAGCATGTACCTCATTCAGGATGCACCCTGGATGGGGGGGGGGTGAAAATTCTCAGTATGACGCAAAAATAAGTTGATAAGGGAGTCGGGTAAGATATTTGAGGGGGTGAAGTAGAGGGGACGAGAAATAAAACAGGAATACGTCAAAAAGGTTATCATATTATGGCAGTATAACCTTGGAGATGGATCGGAGGGGGTCGATCCCATCATGACTCTAAGCGAGGTGAGGGGGGATTTGGGGTGTCTGGGGGTAAAACTCGAAGGGGAAGGGCGAGGTTAAGATGGAAATCATCCATTTCCCCAATATATATGCCACCCCGCGCAAATCTAGAAGCAGCCACTTGATGAATGATGCTACTGAGATATAATATTACTGACAACTAATTATCAGCTGTCATATATCTCACTGCGAGATATATCCTCCATGTCATATCTCTCACAGCTCTCACGGGGTCGGTTTAACGAAGTGTTCGAATTATACGAAGTTTTATCGTCGTCCGGGTTTTGTTTTTCTCTCTTAGTTTAGACGATATTTTGATGTTAGCTTTATGACAAGATGAGATAACAATAATAATGTTTATAATTGTTATCTTGATGTTGGGGGTGTTAATATGGTGAGATAACGGAGTATTGGGGGGGGGGACAGGGGCGGAGACTAGTAGGTAGCCGGTGATATTGAGAGAAGTTTTCTATCGTCCTAATAATTGTAATAGTGTGTGTTTGTGTGCGCGTGCGTGCGTGCGTGTGCATGTGTGTATGTACGTGTGTGTACGCGCGCGTGTGTGCGTGCGTGTATGTGTATGTTCACTATTTTTATTTGGTGTTAGGGTGTGTTTTAGTGGTAGGTTAAAAGACACCAGTAGAAAGTGAGTTATAGAGCAAGCGGGCGAGTGAGTAAGCGAGTGAATTAGCGAATGAGTGAGAGAGTATTTTGTTTAGTCTAGCATTGGCCTATGTGGAAATGTAATTTCAATAAGCAATTCATTAGATAATTGCATTAATCAAGTTTAAGTCTTTTATTGATGGTTGAAACATCCCACATGTGTATACGTAACACACAGGGATTCGAGCTCAGGACCTAAATACGTGAGATTAGAATGTGTGGTCCATTCATCAGGGACCATATCCAGAGAATAATATATCTATGCATACTATCTATCTAACTATTTATCAATATCTAGCTCTCTCTTTTTCGAATATAAAGATCTAACTCTTGCGGCTAAAGTTAGTCTAAACTTATTTTGCTTAGGGTTTGTGCTTGTGTTTGTGTATGCTTGTGCTTTTGTGCATGCGAACTGGTATTATCGTGATTGATGGCTCACACGTAGATAACAATCTGAAGAAATGTGTATACAGAAAACCACCTGACATTAATGACAATATTAGCGGTTTGTTTGTCGCCTGTATGACACACACACGCGCGCGCGCGCACGAGCGCACGCACACACAAAACACACACACACACACACATATATATATATATATATATATAAAGAGAGAGAGAGAGAGAGAGGAACTTCCTACAGCCATGACAAGATAATTATAGACAACTCCCGCCATTTTCGAGCAAAAACTCGCCGAACTTCGACATAAACAAAAGCCGACCAACAAATAGCCACCTCGTGAAGAGCTCCAGTCACCGGCGACGCCTTCCCCCCCCCCACATCCTCTATATAATAAAGCTGGCTATTGTCGAGGAGATAATTATTCTAACGAACCCGATATCCTACCACGGGACCCGTCGCCATGGCAATTATAACAACATAACTATAGACCTCAGTTTACGTTTCACATTTGTAAGCATTCCCCGCGAGAGACAAGAAAAGAATGGAGAAAAAAAACCGCTGAATCCTTCCGTTAGTTTGGTATTTCTTGTTGTTCGGAGACTAAAGTGTTTGTTTTTAAACTATTTTACGTCGTCATTCTTCTACAACAGTACAATGTCAGTCCACTTATAACATTTATTAGGAGATAAAACCATCTCGCGCGTAATGAAAGCGTAAATTCGACATGACGCAGAATCATAAACAAACAATAAACACCAAAATATACACGGTTTGTATTGCGAGGAGACGAAAATGGATTGGAAATGATGAAAATAGGAACAAAACGCCGACAAAAATACAGACGAAGCCCAAATGAGGTGGTATTTAGATATACGCCGATGTAAGTGAATCATCATGGCGCCTGTTAATATTCCTCGAAATGTCGCACAGAAATGGTTCTTCTGATAATATTTGTTAAGTATAGCGTTCGAAAGAAAATCCATATGACTATTAGTCTCGGCCTGGATTTGTGTGATTCACACCGGAAATCATGTCACATGAAGATCAACGTAAACCACAATTTTCATACTAAATCTTTGGTGCCCGATATTATCATCCCCCCCTCCCCCAGATAATTATAATAAAAAATTACTTTTATTGCCATGATTAGTCAATCTATCATTTAAATCTCGTAGGTTATAAATAAATTAATTGATTTGCGGATAGAAACGACATAATAAGTATGTGTATAAACGGATAAATTTGAACTGGCTGATTAGCTTGACAACAGAACGTGCATGCATACAGAGAGTGATGACGTTATACACACACGCGCGCGCACGTACGTACGCGCACGCACACACGCATAGGTTTAGATTCGTGCCCGAGTAAACCATTAAATGAAAAACACACACACACACACACACACATATTGATGACGTCAGGACACTCCTCTCTGACGGAAATTTCCGAGTGAAAACGAAGAGAACCGAATATTAATGAGAATACCCGATATGACTCCTGATTGCTGTCAAGGTCGTGAATTTCTGCTTTGGTGCGATTTCTTTTAATAATTTGGTGATTTTGATTAAATGAAAATATTAAATAGTTGGATTTAGTCTTACATATAGAGTTTTAATTAACAATTGATTCTGTGCATAAACACCGATTAAAGAGAGAAATGATTCGATGATTGAATAAAAGAGAGTAACAAAATTGAGACGAAAGAGAGGAAGAAATCTATAAAATGAAAGAGGATAGGACGTGGATGATGGAGAAACAGTGAGTGAGTGAGTGAGTGAGTGAGTGATTGGGTGAGTGAGTGAGTGAGTGAGTGAGTGAGTGAGTGAGTGAGTGAGTGAGTGAGTGAGTGAGTGAGTGAGTGAGTGAGTGAGTGAGTGAGTGAGTGAGTGAGTGAGTGAATTAATCAGTCATGCAGGTAGACAGACAGGCAGTCAGTGAATCAGTTAGTCAGTTAGTGAATCAGTCAGTGAGTCATTCCATTTACGACTCGCTGAATCGGTCTGTCGGTGAGCCATTGCATGAGCTAAGTACAAAAAGGTCACCGCCGACGACATTTATGAAGACAAGAGACTGGAAGAAGAGCAAAGATGAGCTCGGCCAGGAAAAATAGATAGCTATCTGAGATACATTTGAGAGGATCAGATGAAGAGAGGGATCACCAAACAAAGAGATAAAGTCCCGTCGTCGTCATGTCAAAGTGTAATCGGGTCTTTGTCCTCATCCAGAGTCCATCTGATATCATCGTCTTCAATTACAATCTGAAAGATAAACAACAGATGGTAGAAATAGATTACATCCTATTATGATTAGATTACACATTACTCCTTCTATTACTGAATATATATATATATATATATATATATATATATATATATGACTACCACCCCCGCTTGGTGTTATTCGGTGAGTTATGAACATTTTTAAAGATACATAAATTTTGTTATTTAATAATGAAATTGAGTTCAATTCAGAAAGTAAATAGATCATCAAATTATCTCATTAAAGGGCAGAACAGGTAGTCTGAAAGAGGGTTCTGTGTATATATATATATATATATATATATAGGTAGGTATATATGTATGTATATATATATATATATATATATATATATAATCCACCATCTGCTTTGTGTAATTAAAAATGATCCATTGAACAATACACGGTCTAAACTTAGTTATCTCGTATAACAATTGACGTATCTGCGCTTCATAACAAATCCAATTTCACCTGCATCGAATGACCCCTGACCTCGTCACGTGATTGTCGGCTTAACAGCGGCTTTACGGAGTCGAGCTCTTTCCATTAACAAACGTCTCTTAATGAATGTCTTCGATAAATCAAAACTAATAACCGAAGAAACAAATCGAGAACGAGGCGAAAACGATCTCTCTTTACTTCGAGTTAACTGGCCGGTTGTCGGTTAAATCAATTTTGTATATTCCGCGATTCGTGACGTCGGAATATTTTCGAAATAGGACGTCGCGGAAAAAAGTCCGACTTCGACTCACGCACGAGATCTATCGTCGTCGGTCTGTCGGTGATTGGGCGGCATTAATGTGGATAAAACCGGCCATAAACCGGCATAAACCGTTCGACGTAATGATAATAGAAAATGGCCGTAAACGTGAGATAATCATCAAGTAGAAGGTCTCCATAAATCGGTTGGTGATTTTATCACGAGGACATCAGGTGTGTGGGGGATGGTGGAAGGCGATAAATCTACTCGTGATATTAGTATTACGTCGATTATATCACAAACACCACCCCCCCCTCCCCGTCCACTCTCTATCGATGCAATAATTCGTGTTTTTTATATTTCGGGCTTTTTACGCCGGAAATAAAAATCTATTTGCGTTCGTATTAAGGAGAGTTAGGTACGTTTGTGTTTGTTTTTGTTGGCGCGCGCGTGCTTTTGTGTATGTGAGCGCGCGCGCGCGCGCGTGTTGTGTGTTTACCTGCATGTGTGCGTGCAACTGAACACCCAAATGAGCTGGAATCGAAATCAGAGAGACGTCTAATCACGTGATATTGCTTTGACGATCAAAAACTAGACGTTTGGATATTTCGAAGTTTGGAGACCGTTTATAACGAATGACCTTGTCCTTGACTTGATGGGATTCTCACCGGATTTACCATCATCCTGTATAGAGACCAATAACAAACACAATCCGTATAACTCTATTATTAACCATTTATCAACCATCCATACAATCAACTCTAGCAATCAACCATCAATCGGAATTTTTTTTCGGACTACGCAAACTAATAATCAACCAATATTAACAGCCATCGGTTAAGATTAACCATCAAACAACTAACATGAACCATCAAATAACCATCAATCAATCAACCATCAATCGATTAATATCAATTTTCCATCAGATGATGCATCGAACACCAGCTTCCCAATAGTCGTCATCAATCGATAATCTTCGTTAAATCGACGTTCATGATTAATCAGCCTAGATTCAATCAATCAATCAATATTTGCACACAAAAATCAATAAACATCAATCAAGTTGATTTAATTGGCCAACATCAAACAACATTTAGGTTAAATCAACAAATAAAATAAAAATTAACAAAAATCAACCACAGCGATCAATACAAACAACAACAGTAAAACTTGTCCCACAATCAACCAACATAACTCATCAACCAGATATGAAGTCTAGTATCAACCAACATCCTTGAGGCAGACAGGATTCTATTCTAGCTTATTGGTAAATCCGATCCGTAAAAGTTTTTATCAATCCAACAGCCAGATCACCTTCCTCTAAGGACCACCGAGCTGTCAGGATCCGTGTCTCAGCGTGTCTATGCGATCCGGATTATGACTGGAATGTTTACACGATGATAAACACTTACCATCGAGACCCGGAGTCTTAGTGACGTAAACATTTACACTAACGACTCTCTGATAGACAACAAGTCGGTATTAACTTACTTCGAGTGGTTCGTGAACGAAATCGTAGATCCGGGGTCAACATATAATCGATGACCTATTGCGGCTGACCCTCCCCGGGGGGGGGGGTGACGTTGAACCCCACGCCGCGGAACGGTATCCAGAGATTTGATCGAATACCGAGAGATGATGATGATTGGTGTCTTACGGCCACTTTTGTGCACATGGTAGGCTAAATGGGCCGAGCGACCTCCGAAGGTAATGAAGCGAAGTCAAGGATGAAACAACCTTCAGATATGCCCACGCCAAGATTCGAACACCAGTGGTAGTGATCTGTGGTCCAGCACGCTACCGCTAGACCACGGAGGCGCCACTACCGAGATATTTGGTGATGAAGATTAACATCCAGACGGTGACAACAAAGGACTGTAATTATTGTTAATTGACACAAAAAACGTGGACTGATAAAACAATTTATTTCTCAGGTTTATTAAACTCTCTACAGCAATTTCATTGAGAGGAGATGATAAGCTAGACTAGAGTTCGTCGTGATATTATAACAGTCAAAGATGAGGATTTCTCTCTCTCTCTCTCTCCCCAATCGCTAATTTCACGACAGTCGTTTGTACAGTAAAGCTTGGATTAGACGGTTTTCGTTTATGCGGAATTTCCATTAACCGAACCACTCCAACAGCAACAACAACAATACCGAGACCAACAACATCAACAACCACATCAAGGCTTCTAACTTTTAATCACTGACCAACTCCGAATCACAAACTAAAGTCAGAATAGAGTGTCGTCGAGCACGAAGGCTCGACAACAGTTCATTCGTCAACGACAATTAGTTGATGTGTACTCAGCCAATGAACTGAAATCTTATCCGAACGAGGCTCGCACATAAAGGAATATCAGGCGAGGGGGGTACTGTCTGATCAGAGTTGATCGTAAACCAACACTCCGTGCCAGCCGCCCCGACCGCGGGGATTTACCCTCGGAGAACACACCCCCCGCAGCCCATCACTGATTGACGTGTAAACATTTGATCAGCCGCGAGACGAACGACGCGGACAGACAATCTCCCCCCCCCCCTCTCGATCCATCCCGTGATATGGGACATGTCAAGGGACAAAGCGAGCCGTTGCACGCTAATCAAAGAATGAAAATTTCTCTTCTGCGATAAGCTTCTCGACGAATTAGTTAGGATCATCATTTCCGACCCCCGATGGCTTTATCTTGTCGTCGTGTTGACTCAAATCGGAAACGCGTTGAATGTCCAATTTGAGGCGTTCTCTCCGTCAAGAGACCAGCAGCCGTCCGGCCGACCAGCTACCGATAAAAACCTCAATCGTCGACGGAGACTTCAACGCCCGACAAATCGTCGTTTTGTAGTGACCATCACGGACTGATGTTTGTCGGCGGATTATTGACCTTTCACTCGTCAATAATCTTCTACTCTCACGATATCAATTAGTTATTTTCTACGATTATTGCTATCTGTCGGTGGATGTTCTTAATTTATCTGGGGGAGATTGAACCTGAAACAATTAGACGACACGAGGGGGGGGGCGATATTTAATTTATTTATTTCTTTGACAGTCAATTGTATTGTTTATTTTTTTGGTTAATTCTTATGATGCCATCTCGATTTCAAACAAACTAAGTCGGGACTATTCTAGTTATCGTATTTACATAATATCAGAATCGATTAACAAATTATTTTAATATCAAATGATATTTGCTTGTTCCTATTGTTCTCCGGTCAAATAAATCCATTTTATAATTTAACAATTGTTAATTAAGAACTGTTGCCTTTAGTTTACTGTAGAAGGTTGGTTCCGTAACGGAGAACCACAGATCACAATATCTACTTATCTGTCTGTCTCTGTGTGTGTGTGTGTGTGTGTATGTGTGTCTGTCTGTCTTTCTGTTTGTCTGTTTGTCTGTCTGTCTGTCTATGTCTGTCTGTCTGTCTGTCTGTCTGTCTGTCTATGTTTGTCTGTCTATCTATCTATATCTCTATCGAACCACCTGTTTTTCTGATATTTTTTAATCGTCGTATTAATATTTCTATGGCGGAGAGACAGAGACAGTCTTGTTTGTCGGGGGGGGGGGCGGTATCAGTGTACCTCCATCCGGTATATCCAATCAACGTATCCATGGATACGGCGATCGGGATGTCGTCAACAAGCGGCTTTAACGGACATATCGGTACCATAGCAACAGTACACAATCGTGTCGGGCACAATGGAATCTTTGAGGTTTCGATCTCCGCGAAGAGATGATCTCAATGACGACAGTAAATAGTACTGTCCGTGGAAATACCTTTGTTGCTCAGAAAACTGTCTGGTATAATATTATACTGCCGAGGGTGTCGAGTTGTGTTAGGTCAACCGCCACGGGGCAGGTGAATAGACGTGAAAATGCATCAACCAGCGCTGTACATAATCGTAACAAAACCTACCGTATTATCTCTAACTAACAACTAGTAGCTGACTGTGAGGCCTTTAAGTTATAGTTTGTTATTATCTGGAAGATAATTCTAGGACTACAGACCATTAAACTACCATTAGGAACCATTAGGAACCATTAGGAACCAAACATTTCAATAGTTAACACATGTATTTTTAAGTAAGTTGCTAGTTGTTTAAATGTTTTATAACTGTTTTGCCAGATTTGTTTGTATGCTATACAATTAAGCGTTTAGATGTTTATACTCGGGGTATAGTATAATGGGTATGATATACCCTACATTCATAGTTGGTAGTAGGAGTAATAATAATAATAATAATAATAATATTATTATTATTATTATTATTATTATCGAAATGTGTAGGGGGAGTGATCGAGTACTTGAATGAATGTTTGCTTGATTGATTGATTGGGTGTGTGAGTGTAATTGAGTGAGTGAGTGAGTGAGTATGTGGGTGAGTGAGTGAGTCGTTCTGTAAGTCAGTCAATCATTGGATTAACTGAATGACGATAGTGGATTAGTGTGGATTAGACGAGCGTAGATTATAAATAACATACATAACACCTTAGATAATAAAGACGACACCAGACTTTACCTGTAAATTGATCTATTTTGTCTCCTCAGTACTAGCAAAAACCGAAATACCTTAGAGTAGTGACCTCTTAATATGAGAGCGAAAATCTTGACAAAATTTGTCCTCAAATAGAAACTCGGCAACTTTGAGCTTAATAACACATTTTACAAATCGTTGGCACTCTGCCAGATAATATTATAACCATTAATAATAGTAATAATCGTCATTATTGTACTTACAAATCACTTGACTTTGAGGCCATCGTTCATAAATTATGTTAAGTGGCTTATTATTATCATAATGATCAGAGGGGGGAGCTCGCGTGTGGTATAACAATGGTATTGTTGATAACAATATTTCTATTATAAAGAAAGCGAAGGATATGATTTAAACTGGACGGGGGGGGGTTGTTTGCTGTGTGGTATAGCAGTAATATCTATATTATAAGTCACTTGACGGCACAAGTAGCACTTGATGGCCATATATGGCATAAATACATTATAGAGAGAGAGGTAGAGATAGATAGATAGATAGATAGATAGATAGATGGATCGGTAGATATATATATATATATATATATATATATATATATGTAGATAGATAAATAGATAGATAGATAGATAGATAGAGAGAGAGAGAGAGAATACGTGTGCTGTGGTAGTTGTGAGGTAGTTAGGGATGTAAGGTAGTGGAATTTGTGAGGTAGTGATAACGGTAAGGTAGTTGTAGCTGCGGGTAGTGGTGGCTGTAAAGTTGTGGTAACTATAACTTATAAGGTTGTGATAGCAATGAAATAGTAGTAGCTGTGGGATAGTGGTAGCTGTGGGGGTAGTAATAAGTGCAAGGCAGTTGTAGCTGTGGAGTAGTGGTGAGTGTAAAGAAGTGGTGGCTCTCAGTTAATGGTAACTGTGAGGAAGTGGTGGGTGTAAAGTAGTCATAGTTGGAAGGTATAGTGATAGCTGTGAGGCAGTGGTGGGTGTAAGGTAATTGTAGTTATGAGGGTAGCTATAAGGTTGTGCTAGCACTGGGATATTGATATATGTGAGTGAGTGAGTGAGTGAGTGAGTGAGTGAGTGAGTGAGTGAGTGAGTGAGTGAGTGAGTGAGTGAGTGAGTGAGTGAGTGGTCAAATTTACTAACTCAATCAGTGACTGACTCACTCTCTCACTCACCCCATTACATGCAACAACCAACATATAATTCCCCAAAACATCTTAAGCAATTAGTTGTAACGTTATAACATATAATAATAATAATAATAATAATAATAATAATAATAATAATAATGACAACAATAACAATTATTTCACTCCCTTTGATGAGATATACAATATCATAATAATAACAAACCCTGTCTATAAAGATCATCACTAGAGCAGACAGTAGACCAGTTATACTGTAGGCCAATAACAAAGACCCGTATACAATAACATCTGTTGTCTTATCATAATAATATATAACACAGGTCTACTTTATAACGCCAGACTAGTTATAACGTTGTTGACTGGAGTCGAGTGGTACTTGAGTTTATTGACAGACCACAAGCGATGACTGACAATAGGATGGGCAAACCCTGCGTTAATAGACCACCTGACTGAACGATCATTGTACTATAAAGCCCGTATGGTGTGTTGTTCAGTTTTCGACAGGTGCCAATCATGCGTTAATTTTTCGATATTTCTGAGCGATGCGTCGTGTCTGTTTGTTTATTTACTTTCGGTACATGTTGTGTATATGTTATTTTCTGTGTATACGTGTGTATATGTTATTTACGAGTAGGCTATATTATTTCTTCATCTTATTTATTATGTATCAAGAGAATGTCTTCGTTATAAGTATTAGTATTCTGATATTCCTCGTTTTAATACAATATGTTAGTTTCAGTTTATAAATAATAAGTGTCAAAATTGGAATAAAGAAAAAAAATATTGTCTAACTGGAGTAAAATATTTATATTAAAAACCTTCTAATCTAAAAACAAATTAAATCGGTAAGCCTATTTTAATACCACAATTTGTTGTTTTATTTCCCGAAATCTAATTGCCGAATTACGTGTCTCATTTGTAATTCCGACAAATGACCTAAATATGAACGACCTTCACCTTGGCAAAACGTCCAAATGGCGCCACGTTTACTACATTTTTGTTCGCTTACATATCAGCCATATATTGTCTATTTTCCTTGTTATACAAATGTTGCTATATCAGCAACAGAAATGCGAAGTTATATCAAAGTAGGCATTATATTAACCTGACCTCTCTGAATCTAGACAGGTAGACATACTGTGTTGGAGGACCAGCCTATATGTGAGATTAACGCACTAACAGTGGTCGCTAAGTACAGTTTCTACTGTATATTATATAAGGTGAGCCTCAGCCTTAATAATAAAAGGCATTAAACCGGGGGGGGGACGTTTCTATCAATGGGTATGGACTATTATTAATATATAATCCGCTATGTTTTAGTCTATAATATACCATGCAACTTTATATAATATAATAATTGATTAATTATGCTAAATGACCAGTAATTGATTTATATTAATAATGTAAAGATGATCTCATGAGCTAATTGATTACCAAACCCGTTAACTAACCCTAAACAATTACAGTTTATTATTATTGTTGCTGTTGTTGTTGTTGTTTATTTGTATTGTTTAGCCTCGGCGCTCGTCACACCTGGGACATATGGTTGAGGGACGACTCGTTAATAAAACACATCCCACAAACACAGGTATGAGCCGGATTTGAACTCACAACCTGGAGATTTGCTGTACACTGCTCGAACAACTATACCATCGGAGGGCCCTTATTATTATTATTATTATTATTATTATGTTGTCCCTGTTGTTCGTTTCGTTGTCGTCATAATTCCATACCAGGTGCTTCTAATTTATATGACAACAGTTTACTTAACAACAACTGTACAAGACAACAGCTGTACGTGACAATAGGTATACATGACAGTTGCTGTACATGTCAGTAACTGCACAAGTACACTGTAATATATGTATACAGTAGCTGTACATAACATTGGGTGAACGGTACATGTACGATACGAGTTATCTGTACATCTACAGATAAACCAGGGACAAACCTTGTTGTTGTTATCTTAAACACACCTGCTGCCACCTGTTGACCAGTATATTTACAACTCATGTGATATAAACGTGTTTATATAAAGATGAATCATAGAATATGATCTACGAAGTGAAAAATTCGCCATAAATCTGAAGGTTTTGTTCAATATAATGACACAACCCGCTGCATTATTAATATTAATTAGTGTCACAGCAAGTCAAAACAAACAACAAAATAGCGATATATAGGTCGGGTCGTGACACGACATACTTCTAATGGTTTTCTAATGAGTTAGGATGTTCTGGAGCGATTAATAAGTACAGAACGATCAGGATAGAATGATAATAGATACATGTGTTACGATTAATCTACCTATCTATAACAGACAGACAGACAGGCAGGCAGGCAGACAGACAGACAGGCTCTCTCTTTGTCGGTGTGTGTGTGTGTGCTCGCGCGCGCGAATGTATGTGTGAGCGCGCGCGTGCCGGACAATAAGACATGTATTTCTATAAGAACATTTTGAGGTTGTCTCTATATATCATACAGGCGTCAAAGACATAAACAGCCTGAAGGTAACATACCTGCTCTATCAACTTGTTATCATTATATATTCACCTGTCTAGGATGGGCAGTCATACAGGGGACTACTACTAGTACTACTACTACTCTTACTACTACTACTACTACTAATAATAATAATAATAAATATAGATTTAATAAATCACTTAGCTGGGGACATTCAAAGGCCCTATACCAGAATGAGGAATATAGACATTGTTAGAAATGTTGAATCATTAATTTACCTTCTTCACACACAGACATAAGAAAGGACCTTGAACAGGTGAGTCTTAAAGCGAATCTTTTGGATATTTTCAACCTACATTTAAATATATAATTTCTCATTAAAACTATAAATAAGCATATTTCAAGACATTATATATATTTATAGTTTACCAATATGGTCATATTATTAAATAAATTACATATTACTAAACGCTAATGACAAAAATTAAGGCCATTGGAAGACGATCAGGAAACAGATTAAAAGACAGTCTTATGAATATTTGATTGCCTTCTTCGTCTTCACTCGGCAATTTCCGTGAACAGAGTACTGGACAGCAAACCTGCAGATCTGGGTTCAAATTTCGGTGATACCTGTATCTGTACATTGTCACCCCTGTCAGTCCTGAAACAAAGCTCTCTGAGATTACCTGTAACATGATCTAGTCAGATGAGCCGAGTTTTGACGCCAGAAACCTGCTAACAACAAACTGTTTAAGATTTAATTAGTCAAACAACACCCGGATGTAAACGGATATCGCTAATCCGTACGGGCCACTCACGTGATCGTGCGCCATTGTATGACGTATATCCAGTTAGGGGTAGCTTATATAAATGGGTGCGTCGTTGGCAGATTACCATTGTTAACGCCACCTAGCGGCCGATGGGCGTCACGTGACACCACAACAAACGCCGGACGTCGATCGGTTACCAAGGAAACGAACCGTATCCTGTTTCCACAGTGACGATAGCTCGGCGGTAGAGTGCGGCTTAGAATTTACTGAGTTTCTCGTTTTGAATCCGGTGCCTGGATGCTGATCCTTCCTAAAATTACCGAATAAAAACATGTTTGTGGTGGCAAATGGGTGTTGTTATTGTTGTTATTGTTTGGCGTTTGTTGTTTCAAAGTTTCTCTGAGCTAAAGTTTTAAAACTCGCCCGCCCCCGGCCTTCCCCCCCCCGCCCGAATCATACCAAAGACAGGGCTCACGTGTTACCTGTCTCGCAATAACACAGTCCCAGCATGCTTCCTGTTTATAATCTGGATCCTTTTAAAAGGCCAAATGGCTTCCGTAGATCAAATAAGGAATCCTCTAGGAGACATGTTTATCTTCGTCACGGCTTGGAATTCACTTCAAAGAGGTTGACGACGGTAAGCTTTTAAATCTCTGTAAAACATAGATTAGAGAGAATTACAAAACAAACGATCGAGACATTAATCTTGGACGTCAATGATTTGGAGGTTTTTTTTAAATTCTGTGTGTGCCTCGTCTAAATGATGTTTATGTTTTTATCACACCTGTATTTTCTCATATATTATGGTGATAAACGTTAAGGAAATATTTTTTATTAAACACCGATCGTGCCTATACTTCGCTTAAAACAATCTTCCAGCCACTAACAAACTACCTATATGTAATACGATATCTCGTCTAATTGAACTGCTTACCCGGAAACCCGCTATATAATCCGACATCTAGCCGTTCCGACACCTCCGACAGTCGGCTTTGACGGGATGGCTGAGATCCTTATAGTGGGAAACGGGTCGGAAAAGCCTGGATAGCGGCTTGTATGTATAAACGATCATTTTCGTTTCAGACCGCGCTTTCAGGGTGTGAAATACTGTCAGCCCTTTGACAAGAAGTTTTAAAGTTGATCAGAAGACTCGACTAAGTACTTACGAGAGGTGATACACTCAATACAGTTTCATTTAGCTAATAAAAGATGTTGCAGATACTATCGTATGTATTATATACTCGCAGAGCTCGACACATTAAGGCTTTCTACATATACGATAACTGGAAAGATTCTAGACAAATAAATACAGTGTTCGAGTGTTGTTTGATGGGTAAAATCTTGATCTTTATACATACGGTGGGCTACATGGACCGAGCAGCCAAGTAAAGGTAATGATGAGGTAAAATGAAAGATGAAACATTTCTCAGAAACATACCTAGGCTGGGATTCGAACTGCGAAGGCCGGAGCCAATCCCACTACCGGTAAGTCCATGTAGACCGACCACACATTTATATATATGTCGACAACGTTCACATGTCAGAGTCAGTGTCAGCTATTGACGTCATGGTAACTTAGATAGGTTCCACGACTGTAGACAACCGATATCTAGTCCTTAAGTCTTAAACGGTGGGATTTCAGGATTTCTTCCGGGAGGGATGTCGGACTGTCGAAACAGAAATATAATTTCAGGTGTGTTATCTTTTGCAAATTTTTAATCCGTTCTGATGAGGGATGACAATTTCAGGTGAATTATATATCCCAGTTATCAGGATTTCTGACTAAAGTTTAGGTTTCTCAATTTGGGGAGTTTGAATATTAAACGGTATATCAGTCTCTGATACTACTTCTGATACCCTCCCCCCTCCCATATATTTATATGAACCCAGTTTTACTAGGTGTACTATAATGGACTGTAGTACACCTTTTTACATAGTTTGTTTATGTTAACGTCCTACAAGAAACCTAACCTAAACACTTAAGGATACAAGTTGTAATAAACGGCGTACAGGTGATAGTGATTAGCTAGAACTAGCAGTAATATAACCTTTCCTCTACACCCCCGCCCCCTCCAATACACACACACACACACACACACAGAGAGAGAGAGAGAGAGAGAGAGGAGAGAATTACGACTAGCTGTCATTAACAATTGTTTTTTTCTTGGATATTTGCCATCTTGGCTACCAGCTTTCATCATGATGAATGGTTGTCGTGTATGTGGCTCGCCTTAAGACTCTCTCCTGAACACACATACACACACACGCACAACACACACACATACACACACACGCACAACATACACACAACACACAAACACACAATAATAATCAAACATCTGGAGCTGTACGGAGCTGCTGAAGCAAACATTCTGACGGACGTGACTAGTACTAAGACAGGTACAGAGGAAACTGTCCACACGACCACTTGCCACTGACGAACCATATGGTTCCTTAAACCATCCCCTATTTGGTGTCAGCTGTACACTTACAAACGGAGTGGCTCTGTTCTGGGTTCCAAATGTCCAATTTTCTGATTGTTCGACACCTCACTTGCCCAACACTCTCTGATTGTTCAACACTCCCACTGTCCAACACTCTGACGGCCCAATGCTTCAACTGCCCAACACCCTGACGGTCCAATGCTTCGACTTCCCAGCACCCTGACGGTCCAATGCTTCGACTGTCCAGCACCCTGACGGTCCAATGCTTCGACTGCCCAGCACCCTGACGGTCCAATGATTCAACTGCCTAACACCCTGACGGTCCAATGCTTCGATTGCCCAACACCCCGACGGTCCAATGATTCAACAACTGCCCAACACCCAGACTTTCTCTATTCAAGTGTTTCGACTACCCAGTGATCTGACAGCTTAATTTTTGACAACGCATTATAGCGATTTATTTGTTTAAATTCCAATATTTCGTACCAAATACTCAAACTAATATAATTGTCTTAAAAAAAATTGCCATATCACCTATATTATGATTATATGTATAGCTATATATATATATATATATATATAACTATATATATATATATATATATATATATATATATATATATCCAACAAAGTTCTGGCTGCCGACCTGTATCTAGGGGGATTGAAGGTATCAGACATGTGATGTGTGTTTATACACAGATGACTATCTGAGACTAATGCAGGCTGTCATCATCTGTCACCTAAGTAAAATGTGTCAATTGACAGATAAACAGACAGACAGATCCGAGTGAATAAACGGAAACAATCATGTTGCTTTTGGACGATGTCACATCCGACGTTGAGGAAGCTGTGAGGCTGATCAGTGTCACTGTGAAATAACACGCCCGGTCCCTCCCCCAGAACATGCTCTCACATTTAACCCATAAACACAGTCCTATTACCTGAGGAGGTATAATATTCTGTATGCTTTCTTTATCCGACCGGCCCCTTAATCCAACAATATGTCATATAACCAACATGGCCGGAATATCAGGTCCCCCCCTCTCTCTCTCTCTCTCTCTATATATATATATATATATATATATATATCCAAATACATAAACCAGGCGCTGAGTAAATCTGTTGTCGAAAATTAGCGATGTTTCATGCTTGAAATCGGCGAATACAAACAGACATATGTCCACATTTGTAAACATTCTCTCTTGTGTGAGGCCCCTCGACCACGAGCTCAAAATGGCTAAACTTTGAACTTTAATAAAGATGTCACAGCTTTCTTTATTAAACCTCTCTAGACGATGCGAAAATCGGAACCAGCCTTAAGAAGCCGACTATGGTTACGCCCCATCGGATCGGCGCCCAAAACTGGTCTCACAATGCAGGTTTTACTGTAGCCAATACCGACTCGGGGTCGTTGAAACGTTAACTCACCAGTTGAAACTTGTTCCCGATTTATGCCTCCCGATTAGAACGACAGCCCGAAAGATAACATCAATTCGGCATTGGAGACAACGTTTCCTCGTTTCGGACTCGACTTCTTCGGGACGAATAAATCTTCGCCAAAACGTCACTTCCGGCGAGTAAAAGCGCCCCCAGGTGAGCGATTCTCTGGCCAAAACGATTGCCGACCAGTTGTGCCCGAGCGGAGAAAATAATGGATTCTCTCTGAACGAGTTGATGTTTTCTTAAACTATTTCCTTTCCGACCAAAGGACATAACGTTTATGGCGTCTGGTGACGGAAAGAAGTCGGGATCCGTTCGTACGGGGATAGGGACAGATTTTCTGGATTATCGATCCCGAAGAATACAATGAGATTATAGAAAACAAAATTCTACCCGCAGTACTTCACTCGGGATAGGAATTTATTATTATTATTGTTGTTGTTGTTGTTATTTAGCCGAGGAAACATATTTCACAAGCACAGATATGAGTCGGATTCGAACTGAGAACATGGTGGTCTGCAACTCAGCGCACTCATCACTGTGCTATCTGAGCGTCATACGGTCAGCTAAATTAACTAATGTTTGTCTCTAACCTGTTACTGTCACGCATACACACACGCGCGTGGGCGCGCACACACACGCATATATATATATATATATATATATATATATATATACACGCGCACCCAGACACACACACACAAAACCTATAACTAGAATTAGACATATAAATCTAGTTAGCAATAAACATCAATATTGTTCTAGACTTAACTATATTAATTATACTAACTAACATTAACTATATTAATTATACTAACTGACATTAACTATATTAATTAACTATATATAATAAACTTAAACAAACATTATTAGGTGATTGAGTGTGTTAGATGGAGGAGCGAGAAGGGGGGGGGGGTGGCCAGGTGATTTATGGGGTGTCTGTTAGTATGTATCTGTCTAACTGTATGTGTTTCTGTCTGCCAGTGTGTGTGTGTGGTGTGTGTAGTATCGGTATCCAGAGACTTGTTTTAACTTGTTCCTCCATCAGTCCTCATACACATCTCTCCAGTTAACCTTTCATTTATCTGATGACGTTCTGAACATTATTGTTTCTATAAAATCAAGCAGCATCTTCAACTTTGTCTGTCTGTCTGTCTGTCTGTTTGTCGTACTGTTTATAAATCTATAAGTTTATCAACTAGTTTGTTTGTCTCTCGATCCGCTTGTCTGTCTATATATATATATATATATATATATGTGTGTTTCTTATTTGTCTTCCTGTATATATGTCTATCTATCTGTTTGTCTGTCTGTCTATCAGCCAGTCTAGCTATCTGTTTTCCGTCTCTCTCCCTGTCACCATCACGCCCCCACCATCATCACCCCTCCCTCCCCCCCCCCGACCTCATCCTCCAATACAACATACGTCCGTCCTCAGTAAAGATGTCAAATAAAGCTGACATGAACATAATACTGTCACGTTTGACAGTGTCATCTTCTATCTATTTTAACACCTTCCCGGTGGTGAACCTATGGGGATAATAACAGACGACAACACGAGAGACATTCCTACAACATCCTGGCAACATTGTATCAGGCTGAAGGCCCGGGGATACAGGTGAGGCGAGGGTGTCGTGTCCTGGAGGTAGAACCCCAGGTGGGCTTCGGCTAGGATGACAATGATCTTATAAACAGCGTCTGCCTATTGTTAGGATGACTGGAAGAGATAATAAAATGTTTGCCTGTCATTGTACCTGGGGTCGGATTTGTTTGAAAGGGGGGGGGGTCCTCCCTGCTAATTGTAGTCAATGGTGGATATGACCTTATGGCAGATGGGATGTCCCGATCTTCAAGGTCAAACGAAGGACGAGAGAGAGAGAGAGAGAGAGAGAGAGAGAAGTATAGTGGTCCAAAAGTTATAATTACCTGGGTTAATGTTAGATTACCTACTAAACACCAGGGTAGAATGTCAATTAGAGGTAAGCTAATTGGTGAGGAGGGCCATCACCTGTCTGACGTCATCAGCATCACGCCTCAAGTCGGTTGATACGGTGTCGGCTGAGGTGATCGGTCGTGGAATGGCTGTGTGGAAATGTGTACGGCCATAAAGTGGCAGGCTCCCGTTTCTAATTCATCAAGATGTATCACGTGTTCCGACTGACTGCTTGAGCCATAAATAACTAACTAATGTCGGATCAGAGCGGTTTACTCCAGATTAGCGGGCTGTGTTAGGCGTCTAGAAACGGTATACTGCCTGGAAGGTTGAGTTTGGTGACGGACTGTACTGGTCGATGGCTATTAATCACACTACAAAACAAGCTATAAACTAAACGTTAGCCACAACGTCTCTAAAAGAGTGTATTGTATGATGATATGTGTATACATATATATATGTGTGTGTGTGTGTGTGTGTGCGCGCGTACATGCGCGTGTGTGCTCTCTCTCTCTCTGTGTGCGTGCGTGCGTGCGTGTGTGTGCGTGTGTGCATATGTATATATATATATATGTGCGTGTGTGTGCGTACATGCGCGTGTGTGCTCTCTCTCTCTGCGTGCGTGCGTGCGTGTGTGTGAAGAGGGTTTGTTCAAATGGAGATCAAATATCAAAGAAAGAATGTTTAAAGATTTCTGGAGCAGAAACCATGTCACATACCGTCAGTGGCAAGCCATTAGCGCACATACAGAGAGAGAGAGAGAGAGAGGGAGAGAAAGAGAGACTAATTATGGAGAGAAGTTATAATTACAGACCAGTATACAAACGACATGGTCACGAACAATAGTGCTGTTTGTTAACTAGCCTTCTAGGGTGAAAATGTGAAATTCTAGAGGTGGGGGGCCCTCGGGGGCATATACAATTGTCATTTGTGTATGTGTACAATGTGCTATTTGTGGTAGGCAGTCAGACAGACCAGTGGACAGACGGACAGAAGAACAGACGGATACACGCACGCGCGGACACACGTACACACGGATGAGACATTTTGTTATCTTATTTGCCAAACTGTCCTGGATTTTCATAAATTTATCATATGAGATAATAACAACTTTTGAATATCTGTGCCAGTGCCGTTGCACCTCCCACCAAAAACCATGACAATCCAGTTCCCAGTACCCCCCCCCACCACTCCTCAGTGACAGCTCACATAACATCAGAGAACCCAGCTTGTTTATAGAACTTGATCCCAAGTCACATGACGGACCTCCTCTCCTCATATGACAGCGAATGATGAGGCATCATTTCTTAGTATGAAGTTCAGGGATCCCGAAGCAAAGGCCCTGATGAATTGTCTAGATGGTGGCAATTACCTTTTTTGTGTGCTTTACCTTTTAACAAACACACACATACACACACACAGAAACACACAGAGACATCGAGAGAGAGAGAGAGAGGATGGAGAACGAGAGGATTTAAGCGAGAGAGAGAGAGGCGCCCTATAATACAGTGATATATAGTGAACTTAGAACAAGGCCAACATCACTAATTACCAAGCAATCAACACAATATCGTCATCCGTCGTCCAAGATGGCGTCATAAGCCGCTGGTCCGCCGACCACTTTCAGCGCTCTCTCGGGAACCAATTAGATTTCCTCAATAACCGGTTCACGACACGACACAAATAGACAACGGCGGTGATTTGTCGAGCCAACGCCGACCTAGAAATCCATCACCATCAAAACTGGGTCCGTTCTAATCTCGGCGTTATTATGTCGAATAGTTAAGCCGGGTTTTGGGTATTGTCGGGAGAGAATTTCCTGTCGTGTCGGCAAAAACTAATTGCTGACGTAAGCGTTTTTCGCGTTCTTCGTCCGTCTGGCTGAAATATGGCAACAAAAAGCGACCAGAAGCCAACCGGGTACGGAGTAGACATCAATCTGGCACAGGTGATAGCTATCTGATTAATAAATCGTCTAAAATGAAGGTAACAACATACCATCATCGCTATATATCATATAACATAATCCGCTTAACAACTAGGGGTTTTTTAAAGAAAAAAACAAACTTAAGTTTCTGGTCTAATATATATATATATATATATATATTAAAAAAACAAAAAAAATATTTTTTTTTTACACTGGCCATTGACGTGTGTTTTTTTTGTTTCAGGGACTGAATTTAATTTTTTCCGTTTTTATTAATATTGTTGATGGCATTTTGAAATGGACTCGTGGAATGTTTGATTGTTAGGTCATTCGGTACATATAGCCAGCGATTAAATATGATTTAATAGAAGGGGGGGGGAGGAAGTGGAGGAGAGTCAACGCCCAAACATATCAAAACTTGATACTATGTTGAAATAATGATCCCCATTACGGTCACAATTTTGCGTAATACGGCCACATATTCATCAGCTCAAAATTTTATATTTAATATATATATATATATATATATATATATATATATATATATATATTATCTATTTTTAATAATGCTTTGGGATTTAATCGACTGAGATCAATAATATTGGTACTTGAGTGGGATTTTATACTGTCCTACTTCTGGGATTATACAGTTTGGGATCCTGTATTGGTAGTGGATAAAATAAATGGATCATCAATATTATCATAACTTTGGTAGTACTTACGTCATTATAATGAGATTTTAACCAAAATGGAATTAACTTTCAGGATGTAGTAATTAAACAGTTCTGGATATTGTCTTAATCAGATCCGGGATATATTGTTTGCGATGCGATACTACCAACATGGCGTTATATCTCCTGGGATAGGTGCTCATTATAAAATGATTCTATCCCGGCACCTCCCCCCAATGGCGCTAATTCGCACAGGATCCTGATTGCTGATAATATATTACGTCACCGAAGAAGGTACCACAACATCAGTGACGTCATAGCTAGAGGTGTTTTGTTAATCTCAAATATGATTAGAAAACATCACAAAGGATCTTCCCCTAACACACCTGTTGTAGTGTCCGGAGGGAGGGCTGATGCGGGGGGGGGGTGCCTTTTGTTACTCAGGTAATTAATTATTAGAACTGAGCCTGACCTGGAGCCATCTTCTATTCAGGTGTTGGGGTTATTATTGTCTTAATCTAACACCTGTCAGGGCATTATTCTTATTGTCTCCCGTGTTAGATAACAACTTGTTGATCAGTGTCATCTTTCTATCTCTCTCTCTCTCTCTCTTTGTCTGTCTATTTGTCCTCATGTCACCACATGTATTATATGACGAGGTGTTGATTGGTGATACGACGCCCCATCCCTGTAAACCGTCACAAGCCCCCCCCCATCAATGCCCCACCCCTATTAACTGCCCCCCCCCCCCTCATCCTGTGACCAGGTGTATGTCTACAGTTATCTTCTTCTATGTCATGGAGGGGGGGGGGGTATCCAGCACGACAGATCCATGAATATCAAGGAAAGAAACCTGCTGTAATACATGCAGGTAGGCAAGGTCGAATAGGACACGGAGCAGGTAAACAGGGTCAAGTATGGGATATAAAAAAAAAAAGGAAGATAAGTAAGAATAGGAATAGGAAAAAACAAGATCAATTAAGACAAGAGACAAGATATTGTAGAACATAGACTAGGTAGTTATAAACAAAATTATTATAGAACTGTTTATCATATAGGAAGTAAAGAAGGTTAACTGGACACACAGCAAGGTACCAGGTAGGGTATACAACAGGTTACCAGGTACAATATACAACAGGTTACCAGGTACGATATACAACAGGTTACCAGGTAGGGTATATACAATAGGCTACCAGGTAGGGTATACAACAGGTTACCAGGTAGGGTACAACAGGTTACCAGGTAGGGTATTCAACAGGTTACCAGGTAGGGTATACAATAGGTTTCCAGGTAGGGGGTACAACAGGTTACCAGGTAAATATACAACAGGTTACCAGGTAGATATACAACAGGTTACCAGGTAGGGAAAACAAAGGTACCAGGTAGGGGGTACCCAAAACCAGGTAGGGTTTACAACAGGTTACCAGGTAGGGTATTCAACAGGTTACCAGGTAGGGTATACAATAGGTTTCCAGGTACGATATACAACAGGTTACCAGGTAGGGTATACAACAGGTTACCAGGTAGGGTATATACAATAGGTTACCAGGTAGGGCATACAACAGGTTACCAGGTAGATATACAATAGGTTACCAGGTAGGGTATACAACAGGTTATCAGGTAGGGTATACAACAGGTTACCCGGTAGGGATACAACAGGTTACCAGGTACGATATACAACAGGTTACCAGGTAGGGTATACAACAGGTTACCAGGTAGGGTATACAACAGGTTACCAGGTAGGGTATACAACAGGTTACCAGGTAGGGTATACAACAGGTTACCAGGTAGGGTATACAATAGGTTACCAGGTAGGGTATACAACAGGTTACCAGGTAGGGTATATACAATAGGCTACCAGGTAGGGTATACAACAGGTTACCAGGTAGAGTATACAGTAGGCTACCAGGTAGGGTATACAACAGGTTACCAGGTACGGTATATACAATAGGTTACCAGGTAGGGTATACAACAGGTTACCAGGTAGGGTATACAATAGGTTACCAGGTAGGGTAATTATACACATACACAAATGACAATTGTATGCAACAGGTTACCAGGTAGGGTATACAACAGGTTACCAGGTAGAGTAAATACAATAGGCTATCAGGTAGGGTATACAATAGGCTACCAGGTAGGGTATACAACAGGTTACCAGGTAGGGTATACAACAGGTTACCAGGTAGGGTATACAACAGGTTACCAGGTAGAGTATATACAACAAGTTACCAGGTACTTTAATGTAAAGTTAAAACAACTCCCCCCCCCCGGATTTCTATCACCCCCCCCCCCCGACCTTCAATCATCCTACAGGATCAATTTATCCTAACTCAGAAATAATAAATAATTTATGTACCTTTATAAATTCCCTTCTGATGTATAACATGTTCTAGGATTTGTACACATCTCAGTATGTTGTAATTGAAACACCGATTAACCTTCAATGTTAATTGATAACTTAAACACAGAGAAACCTTCATTTATGTTAACTGGTAATTTAGGTCCAGAAATACGCCTTCAGTGTTGAATGGTAATTAACGAATAGTCGGACCCTTCAATGTTAACTAATAATTTACAAGTACAAGAACCTTCAATGTTAAAAGCTATTTCAAGTACAGAGAAACCTTCAATGTTAACCAGTAAATTTAAAAATAGATGAACCTTCACAATGTTAACTAATTTTTAATTAACCTTTTGCGCCATACGCAGACCTAAGTTTAAGTCAATCTACACACGTTTGTTTATTTTCCTGTAACCATGCCGACCTGGCCATACAAGCCTATTAAGACCTAATGCCGCAAAACTTCTGTCAATTTCTGAAGACAGAAAGATAAAGATGAGACGGACATGAGATGAGATGAGATCATAAGGATGGGGTTTACTACAGAAGCCGAGATGATGAGGCTAATTCATGTGATTTCCTTTGGCCGAAAACAAAGGATCTATTATGTAACTAGATGGCGAAAAGACAGGCAAAGGACAGGAAATGAACTGAGGTCTGAAAAAAAAGGCTGATCCCCGGATCCTCGGATCTTCACATCTCCGGATACAATCCCTATCGGACTGCCAGCTCCTAGCATCTTATCGTAAATAGTTAGTAGATAAGAAAGATGTCACTGATGTCAGTAGCGGCTTCTAGATGATAATAGACTGAGTAAGTGTTTGTTTGTTTGTTTGTTTGTTTGTTTGTTTGTTAATAAACAATGTACCATGTGTGTTGCAATAACATTGGTATCGTTTTACATATTAAAATAAACAATGGATGTCACGTGACTTATTGGACGTCAAGCATTCAAACGCAGTCTAAACTGAACCAAATTAAAAAATTTATAATAAATGTAAAACAATCTGCTAAAAACATTATATTTAGAGACTAAATAGTTATTGTTGATGTTTTTTTTACAAAATCAGTTTTAACGTCAACAACGTCGTAACTCATAATCCAAGATATGACAACAACAATAATATAATAACAACAATGGCTGTGACATTTGCTTGACCTATCTGTAGGTAAAAGGTCTACGATTATATTATTGACGGTAATTGATGATAATGACAAAGATACCGAAGATGATCGTAGTGATGATGATGATGATGATGATGACAACAGAAGTAAACGAGATGTCTGGTAGATGTTCTAAGAAGTGACCTTGCCACCTGTCTGTCGTAATATTAGGTAGAATAAGGTATGAGTCCTACAGCTGGCCATTAGTATGAGTCCTGCAGCTGGCCATTAGTATGAGTCCTACAGCTGGCCATTAGTATGATTCCTACATCTGGCTATTAGTATGAGTCCTACAGCTGCCCATTAGTATGGCTCATACAGGCGATCATTAGTATGAGCTAAACAGCTGGCCATTAGCATGACTGATGTAGTCGCCCATTAGTATGAGCTAAACAGCTGGCCATTAGTATGGCTCTTATAGCTGGCCATTAGTATGAATCATACAGCTGGTCATTAGTATGGCTCATACAGGTGATCATTAGTATGAGCTAAACAGCTGGCTATTAGCATGACTGATGTAGTCGCCCATTAGTATGAGCTAAACAGCTGTCCATTAGTATGGCTCTTATAGCTGGCCATTAGTGTGGCTCATACAGCTGCCCATTAGTATCGGCTATACAGCAACCTAATAGTATTAATAGAGAACTATACCATTTATAAAGAATATATACGTAAGACTGCTAAAATATAGGTGAAGTATGTTAATCCATATATAACTGTTGGTGGTTCTCTGCTATAGATATTAATTATAGGAATTATCTGTAGACAGACAACGTCTCTGTGTGGGTGGGGGGAGGCATGGTATATCAAAGAGCGGGGGGGGGGTTATGTCTGTCTGTGGGGGGAGGATTGTGGGGGTATATTATCTGTAGACATCCAGGAACCGAGACAGACAATTATGTTACCGGGAAGATGGTCTCTTTTACTAAATGTAATTACTAATATTAGCTCTCTCGTTTTCTCTCTCTCTCTCTCTCTCTCTCTCTCTACATATATATATATATATATATATATATATATTTATATGTGTGTGTCTGCCGTGTGCGTATATGTGTGTTTTAGCCGTGTAAAATAAGGCACTCAAAGAATCTCAAAGCGTGAATTCAAACTCTGGACCATTCTTCAGGGGATTGACACAGAGTCGCGACTTTTCATGCTGAGACATGTGTAATGTCTGACCAGTCCCTATTTGCCTAAAAATAAATTCAAATCAGATGAAACAATCCACAGACCCAAGCAACACTAGCTCTCTAACCCCGAACTAGAGATCTGTAATGAAGCGTACTACCAACTGTGCCACGACCAAATGTAGGATCACTCACGCGCGAGCACATACATCCACACAAGCATGCACGCGCACGTATATATATATATATATATACGCAAGCACATACACGCGCGCACAGAGAGTAAGAGTACAATTGTAAACCAAACAACCATCAATAAGACATATCTAGATGTTATCTATTAAACGATAAGCTCGACCTTCTCCCGGTATATTTGACCTTTAATGGGCCAACGATACAACAACATACCTCCAACCGTTAACTATCTCCATTATGACTTACGACTGGAGCTCATCCGGGATCCTAATGGGCCCATTGTGTAGCTCTACGTGGCATGCATCATCTGGGAGAATCATCGACTTGACACCAGAACACTAAAGGTCATACATAGATCAATCCAAGACGTAACGGTTACCATGACAACGTTGATACGCTCTATCTTCACCTGTCTGACACCTCGCCTCCCAGAAATTAGCATAATTATACCAATATAACAAGAGGGCTATTGTCATATCGGTCATAATGGAATATCATCAACGAATGTGTTATTTCGCTCATTGACACTCTTATTAAGGGGCGGATCTGAGAGGGGTTGAGTTTTAGCGGCTATGAGAGGGGTTGAGTTTTAGCGGTCATTGGATGATTATAATATAGCAATCCTCATTTACAAAATTACCCAATAGACGGCCCTATTCTAAGAAGTTTGGATCCGCCCCAAATCTTTCTCTCTCTCTCTCTCTCTCTCTCTCTCTCTGTGTGTGTGTGTGTGTGTGTGTGTGTGTGTGTCGTGGCGGATCGAGGGGTCTTGTGGACTCACTATTATTATTGGATTTCCTGGAACTACATAATATAATGTCAAATTAATGAATTACGAAATTTGCCGATCCGCCCCGAATCAAATAATGTCTAATCATTTACCAAACCTGTAATAATAGATCCGCCGTATGGTATTGCAGTGAACACTGTATAAAGAGACCAACCATATCACAACACAATGTTAACGTCTTCAAACATAGGTCACTATTTAAAATAGGTCTTGTCAATTGTCAAAGTGTGCTGATGGAGAGAAGGATGGTTTGAAGTGCAATGTGTTCTCTAAATAACAGGTGGTTGTATAAGACTATATATATATATATATATATATATATATATATATATATAGTTTTACAAAATATATAAAAACGCATTTCGTTCAAATGAGAATAAGACAATTACAGATAGTATTAGGTCATGTTTGTATTGTTGCTAGCCGTTATTATAACCTTGCCAGATTTGGAAACCATGAATATTATTTATTTTAATTGAAAGTTTTCTTATAAATGTTTTTAATATTAAGTGATTGATATGACTCCTCGCTTCTTGGTATTTCGTCTAAAAATAAATCTTGTTAACTTACTAATCGGGGCTTTTAATTTATAATGAAAACAATGACGGCGCTGTATATTGTAAAGTAACATAACAATATGAATAATAATAATAATAATTATTATTATTATTATAACCCTAATTACGATATTAATGAGCATGAACATAATTCACATGATACTTAATCGTGTAAACAACAGAATGATGGAATTGTTCACAACCGCCCCGTCCCCCTGTCAGAAATGCTTTATATATACCTCAGTATGATATTTGAAGAAATAATGTTTTTTAAACGGAAACATTTATCAGAAATAAATAAAGTTGTTACATTATTCGTTTTCATTTTGTTTCCACGTTCGCCTAAGAAGTCCGGGCACCCTCCTCCGTTCATCACTACCTCAAATAAATGAATTAATGTGAGTTCGTAATAATTAGTCACTAAATCAGACAATTGGTGTAATTTCACACGGTAGATAGGTTTCATATTGTCATCTTTCATATTGTCAAGCAAGTCATGCAATCCTACACCCCCTACCCCCACCCCCGTTTTTACCATTTTCTGGATGGTTTGGATGCTGCAGTGATTAGAGCATTGTACTACAAATCTCCAGGTTGCGTGTTCGAATCCGACTCGCACCTGTGTTTCTGAGCTGTTTTTCCTTCTGTGTCATCGCCTCCACCCTCACCCCATACCCCCCCCCTACAATAGCCATGTATCTAAGGTACAACCCACGTCGAGGCTAGATAATTCGCCATTTATAATTTTCTCTCGCTACTATTATTGATATTGTTGCAATATCACCTTATATCACCTTGTATCACCTTTATACCACCTATACATCATCACAGACAGTACAGGTATAACTTGATATCCGGCAACTACTGGTATCTATTGACAACCACCAACAGCTCTAAGATATTTGCCGAATGATCTAAGGATGTGTTTGAAGCAATAGATGGTATGTTCTGATATTTTTTACATATTTTGTTTGTTATCTCTTCACTCTCTGATGTCTACAGACAGGTAAGTGTGTATGATTGTGATTATATATATATATATATATATATATATATATATATATAAAAAATTTTACTAATGTATAATTTTTGGAGTGACTGTATCACAAATCGTGATTATGGCATCCGGATTATTCATAAGGGGAATAAGGCAGGTTTATAATTTTTGCGACTCTCTCTCTCTCTCTCTCTCTCTCTGTGTTTGTGTGTGTGTGTGTGTGCATGCGTGTGCGTGATGGTACAGGTGTTTTGTTTTAATAATGGCTTCCCTCTTTCTCTGCTCTCCAGTCACATGGATATCTTTTCTAACACCACCTGAACATCACCATGGAACACAAACCTATAGACCCCCCCCTTCTTACTCTCCCCACAATCATTCAGACCAAACTAAGCAACATATAGCTGTCTCATATCTGAACACCCACACGGTATGGTCTATACTATTGACAGACGGACAAACAAGCAGACAGGCAGACAGGCAGGCAGACAAAATGAGTTACAAAACCAGTCACATAAATAGACCGACAAACATACAGATAGTTAGATAGATAGGCAGACGCACGAACACATACACGCATCCACCCCCCCCGACACACACACGCAAACGCTCCCACTATGCAACAAACATCCCAACATTCCAGTAACACGGAGATGGGTGGAAATATAAATTGCGTAATTTATCATGTCTCTCTCTCCCTCACCCCTCGTCAGACAAAGTGAAATACCCCCACACAAGTGATATACCTCGGACAGGTGATATACTACCTACAGCCATCAGAAATATCATCCTATATCACAGCCAGGTGGTCTACACATCGCATCCCATCACTGCGAGGTAGCTGCTGGTGATATTTAGTTTTTTGCCGCATAACTCTCTCTAATACATCCCTCCCCCCTCTATCATCTATGACTCTGTTAGATAACGTACATAAAGTTGTTCTGTTGCCATAAAACATATCCCCCCCCCCCCATCATCCCCTCCCACCACCATCTACACAAATACCTTACCGTGGTAAGTTGCCCTGATATCGGTCGAGTATTTTAAACACCATTTATATAACACTGACCAGTTTCCTGTCGAGTGATGATGCTCCTGCTATGTGATGGGAGTTGTCTCTGTTCGTGGATCCTTCGTGCATCAAAGTTGGGTTACTGTCAGTGATACCTGGAGCGGAGGTTAACGACAGGACATCGATAATGAAAGGTTATCTCTGACAGCTTATAGATACATAAAAGTTTTTTTTAATCTGTCCGTTCACCGAGACACGAGCCATCTCTAAATATGAAATGTTGGATTTGAACACTATATTGCTATAATAATAATAATTATTATTATTATAATAACAATACTAATAATAATAATAAATGTTTATTTAAAAATTCCCTAATCATATATAATATATTTCGGCTGTTGTACAGTCAAATATAAAATATTTTATGCAGTGATTTATATAAACCAATTTATTAATAGTAAATTTTTCGACAAATAAGACAAATGACAAACTTTCTGAAATAGACCAATACCAACAACAACAACATCAGCCTATACTTCTGTTTTTGCACAAAGTAAGTTTTCCAAGTAGTTAATCTTCGGACGAGAACAAACGAACGAATCACACACCTGTCTGTCAATAGATCCAGAACGGACAAGCCATTTATGAGCGGTCACGTTTCGGACTCGATCCAGAAGCTAGCCAATTCGTCGTACGGCCGTTCGTTCCCAGGATCAGCTTCCAGCTGCCGTCCGGAGTTAGAGACAACCGACTCGTGGTTCGCGTCTCGGCGACGTCGTCAGATCAAAGCGAGCCGACGGGCGGCCGCTAACTTTGATCGTTCAGGTAAAATGTTTAAAATTCAAATTGGTTACGCACGCGAGTGTTACCGATTTATTTGTTCGAGGCCGAGTTCCTTGGGTTTAAGGGGATCTCGTGCGTTCGTCGAGAAAGAGAAGACACCCGATAAAAACAACACTCGAGTTAAATATGGCAGACATTAGCTAAGATAATCACTTTGATGCCGAAACATTTTATTAAATACTACATTAAAGGTACGTCTGAGTGTCTCTGTTTGTTCGTAAGACGCCCAGTCTAGTAATTATGTGAAGACTATCTTATTATCGCCCAGTCTTTTGTGCGTCTGTCTGTCTGTGTGTCGTAGAAATGTTCATATTTTGTCAGTTGGTTGTCCACGGTTGCCCACGGGTTTGGCTGACGCCCATAATTTGTTAAGAACCCCCTCCCGGGGGGTTAATCGGGGACTTTATAAATACATCAACGATCAAAGGGATTTTAAAGGGCGATCGAATATTAAAAACACTGAACTAAACTATTGTTCGATTGACCGAGAAGAGGATTTGAGATGTGGTGAAGAGCAAATAGTTGGCAGAGGGTGGTACTAGTGGATTATTTGGGGTGTTCCTAGGGTAGAGAAGACATTAAGGTCCGTGGGAGGGAGTTAGAGGCTGAAGCTTCAAAAAGTATTTGGTAGGGAATCATAGAACGTGTGTGAAGTTATGACGGAGATTGATTGATTGATTGACGCATGAATGGAATGAATTTATGGATGGATGGATGGATGGATGGACTGAAAGAAGGATGGGTGGATGGACTGAAAGAAGGAAAGATAGATAGATAGATAGATAGATAGATAGATAGATAGATAGATAGAGGTGTTACAGAGAGAGAGGGGGGGGGGTTAGAGAGAGAGAGTTACCTGATCTAGTCTCCGGTTATTATCAACACAAGATTGTCTATTCATCAGAAGACAGATGACAAAACTTTACAAAATAAATATTGACGTTTGTCTGTCTCTTTTTATCCATCATGGCCATGTCTAAATTCAGCATTGCTATCGCACGCACGCACGCACGCACACACGCACACACACACACAAATCATGCACTCATCTATCTCTCTCTCTCTCGCTCTTTCTCAAACATGAGAAATCTTGTCTAAATGTTCTCATTTAATATTATGAGACTACAAACCCCGGCATATCGTCCGACAGACAGACAGACAGACAGACAGACAGACAGACAGACAGACAGACAGACAGACAGATGAGTGTCTTTGATAACTGGTGTCTTCTACAACAAGATCCACTCGACATAACAAGAGATGCTCATCTTGTTGGCGGTGACAAGTACTCTAAGTACTTAGTGATAAATACTCTAAGTACTTATCGATAAATGTTTGTTTTTCATTCTACGACGTTTGGTCTAGAGATAAAGAAACCACAGCCGAGTTTGAGGTCAAAGTGTGGGGAAGGTTAAAGTGTCTAGGGTCACGGTGTCTAGCACCAAGTGTCTTAGATTAGAGTGTCTAGGGTGAAGGTGTCCAGCGTCCATATCTATGTTCTACGTGTCTCTAGGATCACAGTGTCTAGGGTAATGGTGACTCTAAGGTCACAGTGTCTAGGGTCTTAGTGTCTCTAAGGTCACAATATCTCAGGTCATAGTGATTCTAGGATCACAGTTTCTAAGGTCATAGTTTATCTAGGGAAACACTGTCTAGGGTCATAGTTTATCTACGGTCACAGTGTCTAGGGCTATAGTGACTCCAGAGTTACAGTCTCTAGGGTCATAGTTTCTCTAGGGTCACAGTATCTAGGGTCATACTGTCTATACAATCATCGTGTCTATAATCAAATTGTCTAAAATGAGAATGTCTAAAGCTACAATAACAAAAACTGGATCGTTATTTCCCTTTCATCTATCTATCTATCTATCTATCTATCTATATATCTATCTATTTATCTATTTAACTATTTATCTATCTATCTATCTATCTATCTATCTCCCCTAAAGATCAATACCAGTAACAAAACATTACATCAGACTATTAATAATAAAACTCTAACTATTATCTATTTAAACCCTTTAAAGCTTTTTATTCACGGATCACACACACACGCGCGCGCGCGCGCATGGACACACACACGGGCACACTGGGATTTAAACCCACGACTTGACGTTCACTGCCATTTAGAGCGTCACCTTTTATAATCGCTCCCCCGCCTTTTACAAAACTTTCCTAAAACAAGTACCCCATTAACGTTGAGGAGGTCGATCAACCAAGGGCCGTAAATCAGGAATATTTCACGTTTTCTTTACAACAACTTCTGTATTACGACGATTCACTTATTACTACCTTGATGACACAACTCTTCTAATACGGTCACAGTATAACAGGCCACAAGACCGGTGAGCTTAATATAGAGTATACTGTACTGTACTGTACTGTACTGTGTGTGTGTGTGTGTGTCACGATGTGCATGTCTATTATCATTATAACTGTTTATAAATCACTGATCCATGACCTCAATATATCAAGATATCGTAACTGATCCTAATACTAACATCCTGTCACGGATGAGTTATATATCCGATATTATAACTAACACACACACGTATATATATATATATATATATATATATATATATTATCAAGCATACACACACATACACACACACAATTTTATTCGCCACACATGAGGTGTCACTATGGTCTAAGAGGTAGCACACCTGCTCACATGACTCAAGTACCTGGGTTCAAACCCCGGGAGGGCTATATCTGAAGAACGTCTCATCTTTCAATTCTCCTCATAACCTTTAGAGGTCGTTCAGGGCATTTATCCCACGATCTGTACAAAAACTGATCATAAAACATCAACACCTCACGGAGTGGAGCACGTGGCTCATATTTTACGCTTTTCTGGTATGTCACTACTATGTAACTGTTTAAAGTCTTCTCCAAGAAACATTCTCATCACGTGGTCATATGGTATACATCTACTTCTTAGTATACACATAATCAAGATAGGACAGTATCCAGTCACCTTCACTCTTCTGGATGGGCGCCTCCGTGGTCTAGTGGTAGCGTGTTGGACCACAGATCACAGCCACGCGGGTTCAAATCTCGGCGTGGGCATATCTGAAGGTTATTTCGTCTTTGACTTCGCCTCATTACCTTTGGAGGTCGCTCGGCCCATTTAGCCTACCTTGTGCACCAAAGGTGGCCGTAAAACATCAATCATCATCATCATCATCACTCTTCTGGATTAGCTCCAGTCTGCCGTAATATCCAGTATTTTTAGTTTTTATGTCATCAATTTTAATCGACGTCGCGCAGAATTCGGAGAAAAAAAAGATGATTAGGCCAGCGTCACTTCTATATTTATACTAACATTGTCTACTCCTTGCTTTATTGAATTCATAGAAAAATTCGATTACAATAAAATGAGGTATATTCGATTGCAATTCACTTAGAATTGCAGTCATTGCCACTTGCCGAGAGAGTGATCCGGAGAAGCTCCTGCCGAGATCTCTGGATATATTCGTTCACCGTGAACTAATCTCAACTGTTCAAGCAAAAGTTGACAACAACTAAATGTGATGCATTTGGTGAGGCTTCATTGAGAAATTCCGGTATTTCAACTACCCCTCACACACACACACACACACACACACACACACACACACACACATACATACATACACAACACACACACATGCACACACACACACGCACACGTTGCCTTCCCTTTATTTACATGAAGAAAACATTGACATATTTAAATTTTTGATCTTCTTTTCAAATTAACCCCCCCCCCACACACACACACACACACTTAAATAACATTATTTTACAATAACACAGTAAAAAAACCATTAAGTACAAGACGTTTGTCTAATACCTGAATAAGGAGGGGTTTTCCCAGCCCGGCTTCTGTCCAGGTGAGTTTTGTCAGATACACACGTCCTTATCTATGATACAATGAAAGAGAAAGATGGAGGGGAGGCGAGGGGGGGGGGAAGGATCATTGATACAGCAGATAATTAATATTTTCAGGCATTAACGTTTCAAATATTTTATGAATGACACAAGTTTATTTACACCATGACGATATATATATATATATATATATATATATACTTATAAACTAGATACCTACCTCATTACAATATTCTCTCAGGAACCCCCCCCCCCCCCGTATCTCCTCCTCTCATATCATTAATAGTACAAGGTGACATAAAGTTGTTAAAAGTAACTTTGATCAGGAAGATGATTGACAGGTAGCGTGAAGATAAGATTATTACCAAACACAAAGAGATAGAGCTATCTTTATAGTAAGCAGAAGATAATATGTCATCCTTCATTACTGGTTGGTTATTGGTTAATAAATCATCACTCCCATTACCATCACCACCATTGGGTGACGTATAGGGTGACATGGGTGGCTAGGTGGTGTTAGACTGGGTGGTGCTAAAATGAAAGACTGTGGTGAGAACATAAAAAGTGCAGATTATGGGATATCTGATACGGGGTGAGTCTGTATTCGCCCCATGCGAGCGACGCGTTTCAAAACGATAAATATATAATTATAATGTTTTCACAATAATACACACATACACACACACACACACACACACAGAGAGAGAGAGAGACACACACACACACACAGAATGAGAGAGAGACCAGTACGCAATATTATTACAAAGGTTCCTAAAATAATTGACTTTTTCACACGATTTCTAAAATTTCAATATTTAGTTTAACACATTTCCCACAGAAACACACACGCACGCACGCACGCACGCACACACACGCACACACACACACACACAATACAATCAGATGACTTTCGATGTCTCGTAGAACGAGTGATAACAATTTTTACAACTTTTCCGACAAATTCCACTCAGACGCTAACACTTCGGATTTTTTTCCCACCATCAATAACTTAGAGTCGAGTTATTGTTCTGAAAAAAAGATTTAAAAGCTTCTGTCAAATATCGGTCTGAGGTTGTGTAAACATTAGAGTACATATCAGGTTATGGTGTTTACGGAGTTCTGTACGAAGACATAAAGATCTATATCACCATCTATCAGAAGACTGAATGATGCTGGAATGTTCTTTGTTTTGGTATCAGTTTACTGATAAATCCTTGACCGGCTCTCCAAGACCCCCCTTCCCTATTACAACCCCCCCCCCCATATCTATCCACTACCAGTTACACAAGTTGAGTCGACTCGGATATGTTCATCCCAGGGCAAATCATAGAGTGCGGACATCCTTCATCATATATATATATATATATATATATATATAGTTTGATAATTATATTCATTAAGAGTTAAATTTAGAATACACAAAAAAAATATTTAACTTGCGATGATGATGATGATGATGGTGGTGGTGGTAATAATTAATAATTTTGATATAGAAAGGTGTTATTAGTAACAAGAATCACTCAAAGGCCGAGTAATTAATATTTTATTTATTCAATAATATTAATATATTATTCTAGCAATAAACGATTACAGACTTTTATTTCAGTTACATACAATTTCCTTGCCATTTCAGAATTTTCACCATCTTAACTTCCCATCGAGTAACAGGCGTTCTTACTTCGTCAAATCCAGACGCCTTTCGTTCGGGATCAATCGGGATGCGTATCCGAGGATCCCCCCGGAGCTGTGACCTATGACCTTCTGATAACCAGCTACCCATTAATTACGAACAGATATGATTTCGACCATATTTATTTCAGATATCTGGCTGCCACATGACAGCCAAGTTTATTATCGCTGGCGCCGTGACGTTAATTGGCAGCAGGATGCCAGCAAAGATGACAGCAGGGATGTCATAATAATACGATCAGTACATGTTAGATGCTTCTTCATTGTACTATCGTATATAAACACTTTACGGTGCAGGAAAGGTCACGCCCCAGCACAGATGGTAACTTAATGTGCCGTAACTCTCTAGATCCGGGTTCGCATCTGAGTGTGTTACCTGTGTCTGTGAGATGTTTCATCTGATTGTTGTATTTCCCTCGGGCGGGGGCGGGTGGTGCACTTCGGGTGTGATATCTCAGTTGTAGCCATCAATTATTTGAAACAGATATCATTGACAACGGTATAGATAGAATATTGTTTGTTTGTCTGTTTGTTTTTTAAATATTTGTTTGTTTATTTGTTTGTTTTCCCTTTCCTTTATTTGTTTGTCTGTTTGTTTTTAAATATTTGTGTGTTTATTTGTTTGTTTTCCCTTTCCTTTATTTGTTTGTTTGTCTGTCTACCCGTTTCCCTGCCTGCCTGCCTGCCTGCCTGCCTGCCTGCCTGCCTGCCTGCCTGCCTGCCTGCCTGCCTGCCTGCCTGCCTGCCTGCCTGCCTGCCATGATAAGAGCCGGAAAATTAGTAAATCTAGAAATTGTAATTAATTAGTTTTTCTTGTTGTTCTTGTTGATGATTAATTAGTAATGTTGTTACTGTTGTTGTTGTTTTATTAACGTTGTTGTTGTTCTTGATTGTTGTGGTGGTCATGAACTGTGGTGATTGTTGTTATTGTTTTTTTCTTTTCTTTTTAATTAATACTATTGTTCTTCCGGATTGTTGTAGTGGTAGTTGATTGTTGTTGTTGTTGTTGTTGTTGTATAGACGAGCCCGCGGCATAAACAGTGACCGTATTATGTCATTAGTTAATATTACACCAACACAAACAGCCGCCACAAAAACTTATTTTTCTCTTTTTTTTAAATTCTAAATTTATAATAATTGTCTATAAATGTCTGATTATCAAATAATATTTACAAAGTTATGATGTCGATAGGCAGCCATTTTGGCGTCTGTCTCGAGTCCTTTATATAATAACCTCTCCTCCCCCCTCCTCTCCGTGTTGATATCGTCATATGCAAATTACTCTCCTCATCTGCCTATTAGCGTTTATATGATATAAATCATCATAATTATGTTGATGTCAAACTGACGCCACAGAAGATAATTTGCATGTAATCTCCCTTAATAAACTTCCCCACGCTGAATCCTCACTGCTTCCTCCGCGGTGTAGGCGGGGGGGGGGAGGTTCAGTCGCCCTCTCCTGTAACCCGCATCACACAAACACACACACAACAGAGAGAGAGAGAGAGAGAGAGAGAGAGCGACCATCACAGTAAACATCTAAACATCCATGGGTATATAGATTATTTCATTCTGTTCAAATATTTGGTTGATTATGGCTGGAATATAAATATTATGAAGGTTTATGACCGACGGACAGTCATACTGTCCACAAAGGTGTCTGTTAGACGCCTCTGTTAGACGCCTCTATTAGACGGATCTAATAGACGCCAGATGTGACGGGACCTGTCCACCAGTACTCGCTAAGTGTTTATAATGACGTAACATAAACATACAGATCCGGGAGAGGAAGTCAGATCCAGAACATGCCTCGTCCAGGCCGCCGATGTCCTTCCGTGATGTTCTGGTTTCGAGTTAGTTGGGAGTCTTAGACTGGGCACTGACCGTCTGGATCTTATTGAGATCAAACAATTTATGCATATGATAAAACAAAGACGATTATTATTATTATTATTATTATTATTATTATTATTATTATTATTAGCTGCAGAAAATAATAATATAACAAATTATTTTTTACAATTATAATAAACACTACCTGTCCAAATCCATGTGTCGGTGTTTGCGTGTTGCGTGCTTACGTATGTGCATACGAATGTAAATAATATTTGTTATTAGCAAGATTTAGAAGTTTGTAAGAAGAGCTTCAGTGACAAATCGTCAACATCTTCCGGTCTATATAGACTATGGACTAGAACTATAACATAGACCCATCTCTGGCGTCAATAATCAGTTGATGTAATACTGATCCAGAGTGATCAGTTACAGCTCGGTGGAAGTGTTTTATATCCAGAGATTTATCTAGAAATGTTATACAAACACAAATCTAGACGTGATAACATCATGGCTGTTGAAAACAATCTCCCCGTAACTATCATTTTGCTGAATTGTTGTTGTAGTTGTTGAAGATGATGATGATGTTGTTGTTGTTGTTGTTGTTGTTAATGTTGTTGTTGTTGTTTGTTTGATTTTTTGGTAATTTAATTTTATTTAGATTTTCTTTAATTCTGATAATTTCTGTCTGGAAATTATTATCTGTGCATTAAGGTGATTGGTGGATTTTTAGTCATTAAATACAGGAAGTGTTGGTTTGATAAATGTGGATATAGCCGGGCGCGTGCACAAAAGCGCGCGCGCGCACACGGTGGAACCACTGTTCTATATTAACCACGGACTGACACCTACCTATATGTTGTTGTAAGCTGAACAGGCTCGAGGCGAGTCAAAGATCCAGATTAGACAATACGATGAATAGACTCCAGGGAGGCCCCATACTCCAGATGACTCCAGCCAAACTGCAAACTCCATAGAGCTAGAGATAACAGGTGTATATTACCCAAGAACTACCTATAACAAGCCAGTTTAATGGTCGCCATATTAGCAGGCTATATCCTGATAACTGGTTAACGAGTTAGATTGGCGGGGGGGTCTTGTTTCTTGTTATCATAAATATATCATATGTCGAGGTATTGAAGTTGTTGCTATAGGCATCCTGATGACGACGACGGTGATGATGATGATGTTGATGATGATGATCATCTCACACACACAGAGACACACGCATGCACACATTTCTCTCTCTCTCTCTCTCTCTCTCTATATATATATATATATATATATATATATATATATCCATGACGTTCTGATAACCCAGTGGTTAGAATATTGCTATTCAAAACTCAGGTTGTTTGATGAATCGCAACATAAATAATTGAAATAATATATATATATATATATATATATATATATATATATATATATATCAACTTTAAATAGATAAAAGGGCAAATACCTAAAACATTAACTCTGGTCATAATTGGTGTTTGTGTGTGTGGGGGGAGGAGGGTAAACACATACGTATACATACATACCAAATACATAAATATAATAGTGATCGTGGTTTAAAGGTGACCTTATAGTCAAGCTAGGAGTTTAATTGTCCAAAGTTATATATTACCCGATGTTTCATCTTTCACTTTGTCTTCACATGTGGTACAGCTAGGTGTTAAGAAAGTGCTTATGTATAGTTCTATAATTGGACAACTGTAATTGGACAGCTGTACTTAAACATCTGTAACTAGACAGCTGCGCCTGGAAAATTATAACTAAAAACCTGCAAATCGTCAACTATAAATTTAGAGCTGGCACCGGACAGCTGTTACTAGATATCTGTTGCTGGACAGCTGTGATCGTAACTCGAAGATAACTGGCTGTAACAGGACAATTGGAACTAAGCACTTGTAACGTTATAGCTGTTACAAGACACATATAAGTTTATAAAATCAGTTTTACGGCGTCTTACTAAAACAATAAGCTCAACTACAAATAAGTCAAATCATCAAAACGTAATTTAACAGGTGACTTCAATACACAGAGAGATAGATTAGGGGGGGGGGGGTGAGGACTGATCTGTATTAACGTCTTGACTAATTACATAAACACAGATTGTATGTCGACACTTTAATCGTGTTCAGTCCCCTGATGAATTGTCCAGAGTTTGAATTCACTATTAACTGTGTCAGTGACTTATTCCAGACATACTACCAAGACACACACACACACACCACCACCACCACCACCACCACCACCATCATCATCATTATCATCATCATCTAAAGACACAAAAATTAATTATCACACAACTAATTATCATCATTACATACATAATGATAACTAAATGTTGAAATATTAACTGTTACAAAGACATAATAATTATGAAAAGTTAAGTAAATACGGTGGCGCCTCTAACGGATAAACTGCTAAGAAACTCAATGAAGCTATTGACGTGATAAAATAAATAATTTCATATTAATTACTGCTTATTTTTGTGATATATTTAATAAATAATTACATAATTATCACTGGGTCTATATTATTGGTTATACATTCCCAACAAAGAGTTATTCACCACAATGACAACAATACCATTGGTGTAAACAACAAAAGATTCCCCCTGGCCTAATTGGCAGCGCGCTTGGTCACAGATCTACAGTATATAGGTTCAAACCCCGGACGGGCTACGTGAGAAGGGTATTTCATATTTCACTTCGCCTCATTACATTCGGAGGTCGCTCGGCCCAAATAGTTCACCGTGTGCAAAAGTAGAATTAGTGGTAAAATAACAAAAACAACAACATTCAACAACAACAACAACAACAACATAACAACAAAACAAACATCAAGTAATATCACTACAAAAGCAACAACAATAACAACTAACACGACAATATAGCAATATATATAACTATATATATATAAGCCTATAAACCCACTATAACACCGTTATTTCGAGGGGCCATCTCCACAGTAACCTTTGACTGACTTACTGATTCGCTGATTGACAGCTCCGAGCGATGAGTGGCCACCAGAGCGTGACGTTTGAATTTCGTCAACGATTTGACACAGTTATCGGAATCTGTCATTCATTGACACAATTTGGCCACAAACCGAGGCCGGCTATCAGAGTCCAATAATGGAGCAACACAGACGATTAGACAACAACAGTGTCATCCTCGTCTACGATAATTAACCTTCGGTCAGAATGTTATAATAAAGATGCTCCCATTGGGATGGTCATCAACGACAGGTGCTAAATGACAAACAGTTGACTTGTATGCCGAATCGTCAGCTGATTGTATGACATCCACGGGCTTTATTAATGACATCCACGGCTTTGTTAATGACAGCTAGGCACCCCAAGGATTGACATTAGGGCGCGAGTTGTCTGGGAGGTAGTTAGTTATGTGAATAATTCTCATCAAATTACTACTGAATAGGCTTGGATGTAGGGGGGTGGGATATTAATGCATATGCATGTGTCTGGGTGTGTGTGTGTGTGTGCCGGTTTGTCTGTCTGCTCCAGCAGTCGATTATATTTATACATATATTATATATATATATATATATATATATATAAAATAATATATATATATATATATATATATATATATATACATACATACAATATTATATACAATTACAAATGATATATTTACACTTGAGAAGTCCCCAAAGCTATAGAAGTGTAAACTGACAACAATCCGCCATCATCCGCCATTATGTGGTCAGATTAACAATTTATAGACGTCTAATGGCCACCATTATGAAGGTGGCATCAGAATGCGACCATTATGACAGAGAGACTGCTAAAAGCCTCTTTATCCTCTCACATCTTCATCTCTCTGTATCTCTCTGATGGAGTTATCACCAGTTTGTGGACACTAGCTTTCTGACAATTAAATGGCTCCCAGTCTCCTCACACGATAACAAAACATACTCCAAGAGCTGTGTGAGTGATTTTAGATCGTTTTATAATAAATAGCCACATTACGTGGCCAGGTTCCGGGGCTAGTAATAATAATATTGAGAGGTGATCTCTCTCGATCTCTCTCGGTCTGTCTGCCTGTCTGTGTGCCCGTCGCTCTATCTATATAACTATGCATTAATGTTGTGTGTGGCGCGCGCGCGCGCGTGTGTGATGTGTGTTCCATCAGACAACTGTAATTACAGAGACACTTCAATAGACCGACCTGTCCGATTAGTCGGATAAAATAAATTCCTTCGCAGATTCCAAACATTATTTCCTATAATTAAAAATATAAACATGCTTAAAAAATTACGATATCATATATAATATATATATATATATATAAAAGGATATATATGTTACGTGACATCAACCGAACAATTACTGTCCTATTAATATATACAAAATTGTAACCGTTCGGAAACATCTATAAGCCTACAGTAAAACCTGTATAATACGACCAGCAAAGAAACTGGCGTTTTTTGGTCTGATTAGACAGGTGGTCGAATTAGGAAAATCTTGTACCATCTTTTCATTTATTACTGTCGAAAGCTGCGGATGGCAAGGATTTGTCGGAATTGAGAGATGTCTTTCTTGTCTGGATAACTTAGGTTCCGCTGTACCTCATTATTAGCTGACGTTAATGAAAGGTTCATAATGGGACGATGAGGTGAGGATTGTCCATTATAATGTTAGTAAAATGGCTTATTCTGGATGAGGTAATCTTATAGAATGCAGTTAACAGACCACCAAGATGGAACAGGCGCTGCGCGCGCGCGCACACACACACACACACACACAGAGGGGGACCCTTCTCACATACACACACACACACACACACCTGGTGAACATGTCTAAAGCCACACATAAATAAAAAAAACTCAAGCCAATACGTTCGTCAGCCCATATTTATCTGTCTGTTTGTCTATCTGTCTGTCTATCTGTATGTCCGTCCGTCCGTCCATCCGTCTGTCTACCTGTCTACCTACCCATATGATTGTTGGTCTGCATGTCTCCATGCTTTCCTGACTGTCTGTTTATATACATATATATATGTTTCTCTGCCTGCCTTCCTTCTTGCCCGCCTTCCCACATGATTGACTACCCGTCTGTCTGTCTGTCTGTCTGTCTGTCTGTCTGTCTGTCTGTCTGTCTGTCTGTCTGTCTGTCTGTCTGTCTGTCTGTCTGTATCATCTCCACTTTGTTGTAGTCATTCTATATATCGTGTTATCAGGTGTCAAAAAGCTCATTATATTCAAGATATAGGAGCTAGATAGTATAACCCAATAGCTAGTTAACTGATATCACCCTAATTATCGCCCACCCAGAACCCCCCACCCAGACCCCCGCCAGGAGGCGTCGATTACTAATACGTTACCAGGTCATGTTACTCGTTTATTAAAATGTTATTAGTTATATCGTCTTCTGGATCCGGTCATATCCAGGTAAGAAGTTGTTATAATCCAGGTCACTGATCACGTGTCTATTGTTGTCAGCCAGAAGAAATCGGATCACTTGTAGTTGATTATCACGCTACATCGGAGGATGGTGTGTTTTGTGTGTATGTGTGTGTGTTTGCGCGCGCGTGTGTGCGTATGTGTGTGTTTGCACTTGTTTATTCAGCTGGAGTTGAAACACGCTGGTGCAGAGAATCACGAATCATGAACTCAACATATGGACGCTTCATCCGGGAAACGTAACCGTATCAGCAAATTTTCATTCTGAGATACGTACATATCTCATTTGTTTATATTTTAGCAATCTCTGAAAATTTACGCATTCTGAAGATCAAATTTCGTGATTAGGTCATTTCAATGATTCATCAGGTAATAGATAATTTCAGAAGACGTGGATTAGAATGCCACACACATCCATTTTACAGCGGATCCGTCAGTGGCTGAATGTTCCGCGATCCGGAGGCTCATGCTAAAGAGTCCATGAAGTCGTTCCCATGGTCCATCCAGTGACATGTTGCACTGAAACTTCCAGGTTGTGGGATCAAATCCAATTTTTGGCTGTGTATGTAGAATTGTTCATCCTCCAATCAGGATAAAGCCATCTCTCTGTATCTCGAAATGTAACCTTCTACACGAAACAATTACCAAGATTATAACAAATATAAATCAAACTTGTTAAAAGTAGTTTTGCTGAAATACAGGTATAATTTATCAGTTAGTGAAAGGAACTCTCTCTTCCTTACCACCCCCTCTGTGTGTGTGTTGTTGTTTGTGTGTGTTTGTGCGTGCGTGCGTGTGTGTGTTCTATAATGATGTTTATCGACCTGATGCCAATGTTGTATATAGGTGTAGAACACCTATAGTGTCATCACCGATTGTCCTTTGCCTATCAACTGAACACACACACACACACACACACACACACACACACACACATACACACACACGGAGCCGAGGTCAGAGGTGACAACAGACTAGATACAGAGGTACATATGAGGCTGTAAGTCACAAAGAACGTGTCACCATGTTTAACAAGGGATGTTTGTTATGTTAACATAACGAGATCACATTCAGACTGTATCACTTTTAAGTTCCGGTGTTAAGGGGAGACTTCACTAGCTAACATACAGTCAATAGTCACGTCATATATGTCGACATACCAAACAGGAACACCACATCTCATTATTATTATTATTATTATTATTATTATTATTATTATTATTATTATTATTATTATTCAATCTCATATAACAATACAGTTGTATTCACTCGTGGACGCTTTAACTCACGGAATTTGCTTTGTTTCATTTTTTGGGTATATTTTGTTTTGTTTTCAACCATACCACCAATATGAAAACAAACTCTATCTACCTATCTATCTATCTATCTATCTATCTATCTATTTTTGTGTGTGTGTGTGTGTGTGTGTGTGTGTATGTATATATATATATATATATATATATAGAGAGAGAGAGAGAGGGGGAAGAGGGGAGAGAGAAGTGTGCGTGTGTGTGTGTGTGTGTGCGTGTGTGTGTGAGAGAGAGAGAGAGAGATATAGAGATAGAGCGAGAGAGAGAAGGTACTTTTTAAATTTAAATTTTACTCCGAATTACACAAATATTAATAATTAATTAGCCAATTAGTGGCCGACTTTATATATCATTTTCAAGATATAAGTGACAGAGTGAATGATGACGCCACTAAAAATTATTGTTATTATAGAAGCATCCGAGAAAGATATTAGTCGCTAAATAATTACTTTAAATAAATGATAAACGGATCAGCTTAACTTAGGGTACGGGTAATTAATTTAGAAAGTATCCCGAACACAAAGAATAACATGGATACATCAGGGGCCATTTTGCGGATTCAATCCTAGTGATAAAATTTCATCAGAATCGCCGAGAGAACTCCACGGATCTCTATGTTTAAGGTATTCCCACCTGCCACAAGGTGAACTAACACCTGTGTAATTAACAATTCTCATCCTAGGACGGTAGGGGGCGTTATCCGGAAGTGGACCAGCCGGCGCCGGTTAACGCCTCACTGACAAGCTGATTATGGATTCCCTGGTCAGTTCTGGAGTAATCTATCATTCGGGATCGGTGGACTGTGACCGTGCAAATGTTTGTCGTGATCCGGTAATTGAAAGGACGGCAATTGGCCAGATTTATAACGGTGGCACACTGAGACAGACACATGTACGCACACGTACGCAACTATCTATCTACACGTACACACACCATGGTAGGCACATACACACTTTCATTATTAAGCTTACATACACATACAAGCTTAAACATTTTCAATTACTCATACTCTCACTCACTCAAGCGGACACGCGGACACACACACGAGCCGTATTCCTCACTGCTAAGACACACACATACACCGTGCCTCATCAATAGCAGTTCACGTATATAAAATATTAAAACATTACCTCATCATTTCCTCAATTAACTGACAATAAAAATGTATTATTTACCAACAGAATCACTCTTTCTACACCTTTAAACACACACACACACACACACACACAATATCCAATAACTAGTTGAAAGGGTTAGCTTTAGCGTAAAGTGGGCCGTAGGTTGAAGGACACGACTAGTGGGTGATTTATCAGGGACATAGCCGTAGTGTAGTTATTGTTTAGTATACATAGGTTCTCTACACTATGCGGCGGAAACCACCTACTGTGATCACCTTTGTATAACGACCAAATGATGGAAAATCAGACTAATGATATTGGTTATATGACATATAGATGGTGTTGGCTCGATAATAGATTGGTAGACTGAAAAACGGGATATACTCGGTTCGGATCCACCAAATGGCTGTCGATGATTCACGTGATCCGACTGGTTGGATCACCCATAAACCTGAACATGGTAATGGATTGTGACAGATTGTCATGGATTGTTGCGGATTATATGGTTACAATGGGACACTAGAGTCGGTATACTTCACGGGGAGGTGATGTTTGTGTCCGATTGTACAGGTATTAAAGTAGGAATCAATAAGACACTTACCTCAAACAAAATTATAAAATCAATGATGCTACAGTAAAGGTATCAATGACCAGCAGCAGCAGTAGCTGGAACAACAATGACAACAACAACAATAATAATAGCCACAACAACAACAACAACAATACCGACAGACAGACAGACAGACACAAATATGGAAGGGGTTTAACTCACACGAAAGGACACAGCGAGCGAGAGAGGAGGGGGAGGGGTATGATAGGCTCATATTTCAGATTCAATAAAAAATCGTCTAAATGATTTAAAGGAAAATAAAAACTTCAAACAAAATACCGGAGTTTAGCTTTGATCGAGACCATCTCTCCGTACACATCTGGACAGGTAAATGAACCGTCAACGGGGGGGGGGGGGGAAGCGGCGATTGCGTGTGTGTGTGTGTGTGTGTGTGTGTGTGGAGGGGTGAATTATTTCTCATCAGCAAACAATAATCTTTGAAATATGCCCCACCATATGTCATGTCCTAAAGTCAGCGCCACACCGCTAACTAAACCTCGAACCCAGAAACCTTCACACGACGGCACGTTTCGCTGGCGGAACGCAAACGTAGAACCCCCCCCCCCAACCCAGAAAAAAGGCCCGATAAAAACACACTCGGCGGTTGGCCTTTTGTTGGAGGAAGCTTGAAAATGTCATTTCTCAATCGTTCGGCTTGCCATAGCTCTCTGACTCTACCAGTATGGCGGCGTCAAGACAGATGTTGTTGATTTTGTCGTGTAAACTCTTGTCTATTATAGAGTAATAACACGGTGAGAGTCGAGTATTTATCACGTCTCGGTGTGTACTCCAAATCGACATCGGCATCCTTTTAACAACGGAGTTAATAAAGAAAAGGATGACACAATGGGGGGGGGGGGGACATCACAGGTGGGTCGTGGCTCGGAGGAGTTCGACGGTAGAGCGCTGTCGGTTTGGAAAGCGAGAGACGCCGGGTTCGAATCCAGCCGCCGGCTATCGGCGATGGATTATTGGGCGGTTTATGGGGCCATAGATGGCCGCTAATAGGGGCATGCTCCCCGGGTATTTGGAGGCGTCGCTAAATTGTACAAACTATACCATGGCGACAAAGGCTCTTACATCTGATCTGAATGGAAACAAATTAATTATAATATAATTAAAAACTGATAAACAAGGTCCATTCATAAACAAAGTAACTCGCCTAGTAACAAATTAGCTCACTCATGAACAAAATGGTTCACTGGTAAACAAAACCACTCGCTTGTAAACAAAGTGTTTCACTAGTAAACAGCGCGACTGAATCGTACACAAAGCAGATCAGTTGTAAACAAAGTAGCTCGCTATGACACGAAGTAACTCACTCTTAGGCGAATGGAGTTATAAATAATTTTATGTAAAATGATCATATTTGTTTATTACTGGGACAATAAATATGTCTCTAATTGACTGCTAAATAATTATCTCCGCCCATAATAAAATACAAGCACGCATGCACGAATGCAAGCACCTCACGATCACACCACCGCACCGTTTGACCTTTGTCCACATATTAAATATTAAATAACATTGTCGCTGTCGCAGCAACTGCCACAGCGAGCAGAACAGCAACAACAGCACCAAGAAAGGCAAGAACCACAACAACACGAAATACAGCAACAGCACATAATAACAATTACAAAATACACAACAACAAGAAATACTACTACTACTACTACTACTACTGATGCTGCTGCTGCTACTACTACTACTACTACTACTACTAGTAGTAGTAGTAGTAGTAAAACAGCCAAAATAACAACTGAAACAACATGGACGGTGACAATAACAGCATCAGCAGCACCAACAGCAACAATAACAGCAACAACAACAATAGCAATCTACATCTGAATTGTCATAAACAAGGCCATAAAATAGACACTGCTCATCATTTATAACAAGAACATCATCAATATATAATACATTATTGTATGTAGATCGCGTCGTTTGTGAAGGTCATCTGGAAGGTCACACCGACATCACGCCATAAGTGAGAAATATCAGCTAAATATGTAAGTTGTCTGTTTGCGATAAAAAATAGGCAACTAATTGATAGAGGTGTACCCATTATCGGCCATATCAACGAATAATTATCGAAAATAAAAAAAAATTCAATTATTTCTTTGAAAGACAACAAACATCAGAAGACACTAATAGCTCCGTAATAATTTTTGTTTTACTCCATATCCTTTAGATTGTAGTTATATTATGAGAATTAACAACAGATTAGCTAAAAATAAAAAATTCAAATTAAAGAGATCGGGCTGCATTAAATATTTGATGGAGAGCTACGAAAAACAGCTCCAAATTCTCGTGATATCAAGGCGAATTAAAAAATTTTAATCCTATATTGTGATAAGTGCCCACGGTGTTAGCGCCCCCCGCCCCCTCCCCCCACAACCCACACACAGAAAGATTATTTAGAATTCGGCGATTCATTTGTCCGGATGTAGGCGGTGTTTTCATCCGATAAACTTCTCTGTGATCGAACCAACAAGGTGGAGAGGCTGCTCTCACCTGAATGACACATAAGTGATCTGATTAGACGACAAAATTCGGGTCCTCCGTTGTTTATCGATGCGGGAACGCAGAAGAGAATGTTATATCCGTACGGCGGATAATTCATGTTCTACTGTATGCAGTAACATTATCAGTAATTACACCGAATGAAGCGTCAATCGACGAGAATCGTTAAGCTTCTCATAGTCCAGGACATCGACTTCGCTGAGCTTTCACTTCCTATGGTCGCCGTATGTACAGTAAAACCTACATTAAGCGACCATTGTCTGAAACATCTGAGATTGTCTCATTAAAGAGAGGCGTTTTGTTAGCGAATGATTCTACTGTAATTGTTGTTCCGTCGTCAAGGGAACCTTACCTGGCCCAGTCATTGTTATTGCCCGAGACCTGATATGGTAACGTATTTACTTAATTGCTTCAATTACAATGTCATAATTATCATTTTGCCTGTTTTCGTATTGCTTGCGTTTTATAGACTCGGGTAAGATGGCCATTTCATGGTTCCCACGGGGCAGGTCGTGGATGTGGTACCGGGAGGAGGGGGCTTCCCCCGGGGGTAGGGGTAGGGGGGGGGGACGGTTCTATGTCTCTCTCCAATCAAAACTGGCCTCGTCCAAATCGAAATATGCATTAGTACAGCTTCTCGGTACAGTTATCTTGGTTGCAATAATTTGTTCTATAAGTTGTTTTTCCCCAATATTTCGAAAACCATCAGTGAATCTCTCTCTCTCTCCCTCTCTCTCTCTCTCTTGAATACTAGCAAACCTGTTTATCTAAGAGACGTGGGAACATCCGTGATACACTGTTGAGCTCCGAACCAGCAAACCCGAATCCCAGCGTTACCTTTCTAAGTGGGATGTTTCATCGATCAGTAACGAGCTTCGGCCAAATCGCATCAATTCCTCAGTTACCTTGTCTGCTATATTTATCAAGTCAGACCAACGTTGTGGCTAACCAATGCCGCTAATAACTCGTTCGGCTAGAATATAAAGCCAAGCTGACAAATATATCAATATCAGGGTATGTTCGACGCTGATAAGTGGCACACCCCACCCAATGTGTGTGTGTGAGCGGGCGCGCGCGTGCGTGTGGTAACTGGCTATTAACAGGGCGTATAGACTAGCTTATGTTGATGCAAGTCACTTGATACATAGAACACGTTCATTCAACACAGCCAGTGACACTGTGACATACCTGTGACATATCTGTGTGGACTGAGGAGTCAGATAAGATAAGCCAATTATTTGAGCCAATTCCATAACACACACACACACACACAAGCCATCTATATTGTAGGGGGATGTTTCCTAAGTTAACATAGCCCAAAATATCACAACTGCCCCTACTCCTCCCCCCCCCCTAGGATTACGTCGCTCACAGATCCGGTCTCTGATCACCCAGAGATCCGTTCCGATCTCTGAGCGATAATATGTGCACACAGCCACGAAGTGACTGACACGGCCTTGACCTCGGACGCGGCACGCCGTCAGCCAGCCAATGAGCGGCGTCAACATGGCGGACAGGTAAGCCAACAGTGGAACATCGGGTCGAGATTAGCTATCGTCTGCTGAGTTTGTTAGCTTAATGTCGACCAAAACACACAGACAACTCTGACGAAAATCTCTCCAACAAACATCGTAATGCCAATCATTGAGTTAATTTATACTGGGTCATCACGATACGACGATATTAATTCATTTAAACCACCCCCTCTGAGACACCCGGAAACAATCAATTTGCATAAACAGTAAAACTGTTTTAAAAGACCACCCATTTAACTTAATCAGATGATCAGGACAACGTTCTAATTGTATTACAACTGTGTTACATGGTAGACTAAATGGGCCTAGCGACCTCCAACGGTAATAAGGCGAATTGTAAAATGAAAAATCATTCGCACATCTATATGGGGATTTGAACCAAGGTGATAGAGGGATGTGGCTAAACACTCTACTAGTTAAGCCATGGATGGTCGCTCAAGCCAGGCAAGTGTCCTACAACAGGTGGTCGTTGGAGAGGTTTCACTGTACAATAAAACATCCCTTTGCCAACCATCTTCATATAAAGATCTTGGCAAGCAGCACTTCCAAAACATTAGCCCTACTTGGTCAAAGACAATATGATCTGGCTTAAGAAACTATACATATGGTTCATGGCCACATGGTTTAAATCATGTCCTACCTTCGTCTGAAGGGTGTTTCATCTTTCAGTTTGCCTAATTACTTCTAAAGGCTGCTTGACTCACTTAGCTTATCGTGTTCAAAGAACTGGCTGTAACATAACAACAATAAAGATGACCGTAACGATAATAACGACAACAATAACAACAACAACAACAACTACTACTACTACTACTACTACTACTACTACTCCAGTCGTCTTTTAATACAGTTATTACTGTATACCATAATTCACGGTTAACTCAGTGACCTAGTTATTGCTCTTCCGTCAAAAAAAAAACGAAACTGACTCGAGACTCCGAAACGGAAATATGAGCTGTCTGTTTGTGGTCAATATTTGATGATCTGGGCTGTTTATCTAAGGACTTTCTTTCTCATCTCTTCTATCTAAATGTACATCAATATGACATGTTGTCAGGAGATCAAACTGGGATGATTTCAGTTAGTTTGTTGATACAATAATTTATCTGGTTGTAACATAAATAGTTGTTAGCGATATTGAAATTATGTTTACACCGATTTATGCTCTAAATCTAAGGACTTTACATACTGGCCATGGATGAGTGCCCTACTAATTACGGGATCATTTGTTCTAATGCTACGGATCCGTACAGTCCAATGTCATCGTCTATATCCAGGGGAGTATATCTGTTCCGGGTAGAGTTTTAAGTTTGTTTATTGTTGTTTTGTGGGAGGGGGGGTTGTTGGTGAAATATTATTTGTCTTTTATTGCTGTTTCTGGCCTTTTGTGTACTTTAATTGCTTTGACTTAAACTGTTTATGTTTTCATCCTTAAAATACACACAATACGAGGTGATATCAGTTTAAAGCCATTATCTATTGTCGGTTATCTGTAGTCAATTGTAGATTATCTTGGCACACAGTTTAAATATCAAAAGTAAATATTTGGACTTTCGGTGGAACTAATCCGCTGGGTGGCGCTCTAACTCCGACATATTACTGATATAAAGTAGTTCCTTCGCTAAAGTTGATCTCTCATGGTAACAATGTAGCAGTTTTCCTACATGAGGATTGATACACAAACAAACGTTGCAACATTTGAATAACGAGCAACTATATTTGTTAGAAAATAGTATATTGATTGAGAGCTGAAGACGCCGTCATCGTGGCCAAACTGGTATCGCGGTTAGCCACAGGTCTCCAGCACCTGGGTTCACACCTCAACCGGGCTATATCTGAAGGGTGTTTCATCTTTGACTATGGCTTATTAGCTTTGTTCATTTAGCTCATCGTGTACACAAAGGTGCCTCTGAAAAGGCAACATTTACATCAAGAGCAGCCGGAAACGAGTTCACATTCACGCGAACTGAGTGAGAACATTCGTGAGATTCTGGTAACTGTGCAATTTAATTATATGGACATTTTTTAAGGTTATAAATTTTATTGCACACAAACATGAGTATTTACAAGACGCGTGTCACGTGTTTATGTCGGGATCACAATGAGAACCCGTATGAAGATAGGATTTTTGTTTTGGAATGATACTAGCGTGAAAAATATATCCCTTTTTTTCTTCTTTTTTCTTCTTCTTTTGTTTGTGTTTTGTTTCCGATTTTCAAAATAATCAACAGTAATCAACAACGATCAATAATCGTCCAATATCAGCTACCTTTTTAAGACTAGGTCATCCAGTCGGAGCACGCGAAAGATCGACAATCAGTTGATGGATTCGAATCTCGGACCTTTCGCCTTCTTCTCTGCCACCATACCGTCGAGCCATTGTGATCTAGAAGATATATATATATATATATATATATATATATGGGAGAAACAACATTCCCGCCCAGACGTCGATATATTACGTCACACTGACGTCAACGTCACATAGAACGTAAATGTTTCTGTTATCAGAAATTCGTACCCTGAGTGAGTGAGTGGGTGAGTGAGTGAGTAAGTGACAGATTTGTTTAGCTGAGATGCAACTCACTAGGTAAATAACCCACAAATGCGAATAACCATGAAAGGAGTTTTGCAGCGCGTTGCTTTAACCAGTGACTACTGAGCTATCGGGGGGGGGGGATCTAGGATTATAACAACAAGTAGCTAGCTGTCTTTCTGTTAGACTAAAATGAATCATATATCATTCATCAAATACGTCTACCAGGCAAATTTCGGGGGTGGGATGGGTGGTGCCATACAACGTTCGCCAGTAAATAAACCAGGTCATATTTTCTCTGACAAAAAGGGTCAATAACCTCATTACCCCCCTCGTTCAAAAGTACCTAGTCCCATAAACCAGCAAAATTTAAAGGGTGATTTGTGAGAATAAATTACAACATTTTGAACGAAGTAACAGATTACTCTGATCCCGATAATCAGGTTTACTAGCTCCAGAAGCTAGCCAATATCCAGAATGCTATTGTCTGTTCGAGTCTATATGTCACCTTGATCTTGTTACGCGAAGCCGATCCGGAATAGGATTTGATTAAGCGTTGCTCCTGAACCGAATGCCTGGATAATCTAGGAGAAGGTGGTCTCTTGCCATTGTGAGAATAACACCAAAATTGTGAGAATAACACTAAAACTTTGATAATAACATATTGACAGTGACACCATACTTGTGACAGTAACATAACAACTGTGACAGTAACACCACAGCTGTGATAATAACATACTAGCTGAGACAATAACATCATGGCCATAACAATAACATCATGGTTGTGACAATAACTTCACGCCTGTGGTAATAACATCACAGCTGTAACAGAAACCCTATTATAGCTATGACAGTAACGCAGCAACCAAGATAACAATTGAAATTTGATTATAATATAACAATTATATATATAATGACAATAACAACATAACAGCAACGTTAACAACATAACGACCATGCGTAAAAGATTTTCATTGCATAATATCCCATCAGAGAAACGTGACAAGAATCTGGATACCTTCTGGATCTTGTTCTGCAACAGTGTATGTCTCTGAACTGCCACCGTCATCTGGATCACGCCTCCGTGTACGGTCTATATTGGCTGCTTATAATTCATTGCCGTAAAAAGTGGAGAAATCCGTATTCCCAATTCCAATTATATCCCATATAAATTATGTCAACCAGGACTCGGTATACTCTCTCTGTCATAAATAACATCAAAATCCGTTATTAATTTTTTGTATCCATGGCCGACATTAGATGTAATGTGTCAACACTACCTATGTCAATACGCCATATAACGCGATTTCTAATTGTTATGTTGGCTTTAACAAATATCGTTAATTACCTGTGTCTATTAAACAAGTTGATCTCTACTGAGACGAGATATTGGGCGTTTTAGTATGAAACTCGCTGGTTTGTGTACAGTTTCCTGATGAATCGTCCATATGATTAATTCACGATTAACTATTCTCTGTACGATCGCCTTTTAGCAAACGGGTTAATCCAAAGCCTTACCGCAAAAATGTGAGTGAGTGAGTGAGTGAGTGAGTGAGTGAGTGAGTGAGTGAGTGAGTGAGTTTCCTATTTGGTCTCGGCATTGGTTTTACCAGGATCATGATCCCGAGAAAGCTAATCCCTTAGGGAAAGAGACATCGACAGCCACGTCTAAAACTTTGCTCCGACCCAACAATCTGGTAGTCTGTACCACAGCTCGTTATCGACTGCACCACGGGAGCGCCTCGAATATTCCAAAACTTTTCACAATCTACAATAATATAAAACTATAATGACAAAGTTATGGATGTGAGTACACCAGATGAACCCTAAGTTTTATATATAACAAACAATGGAAGATAATATATGGTGTGTATAATATCTATTTGTGTCACAGATATCAGAAATAAAGATTTATGTTAACATGTCAGGTCATAAGTAGCTAATTAACATAATGTCAGCTGATAAGGCGATCTGTTGACAGTAATATATACGGCTGTAACATCCTGCGGTGCGTATTATCCTACAATGTCCTATATCGTCTTATGCTGTTCAGAAGCGTCCTGTTTCGTCATATATGGATGTCCTGGTATGTCATACGCAGTCAAGAGTCGTCATGTACAGACCTAAGTCGTCAAATAACATCCCATGACATAATTTATCTTTGTGCGCTGCAGTTTCTATTTCGTCCTGTGAAGTCTTATATCCTTCCAGTTTGTCCTATAGTGTCCCATATTGCCGTAAATCATTCGCTCGTTGTATATCATTCCAGTTAGTGTCGTCCAATCGTGTCCTATACCACTATATTAACTTCTATATCACCAACAATATTATATAGCGTTTTACACAATCACGTGTCGTCCTTTAATGTCCTATATTGATCTAAAAAATCCCACTAAACCTTCAGCTTCACGATTGACTGGATATCCCCCACCCCCTCGCGTAGTGATACAATATGTATAGGAAGAAGATCTTCTAGAATAGAACATTCTCCCAACATCCATTTATTGTCTGT